>OY987286.1:7962162-8523707 GCA_963920785.1 Sphagnum contortum
ATTTTTTTTACTAATGTCCCCCTCATGCCCACTTTCTTCCTATGCAAAATGCAAGATTGTTGTTTTTTTTTCAGTGAAATGAGTTGGCACACCATTGCTTCTATTATGTTTAAAGTTATGTATTTCATTGATAGTTCTAAAATAAAATTAGTTTATTTTTGCCACAAACTTGGTCCTTTTGCAACACCTTGGTCAAAATATGTCCAAGTTGTTCATAGTGGAAACATATTCAATTGTGACTTCATCACTTTCTATGTTTTGTTTCATAACATGCCCATCAACTTTGAAATGTTTGGTCTTGTCATGAAACATAAGATTTTATGTAAATTTAATTGTTCTTTGATTAACCACACCAATTGAAAGTTGCGCCCAAATCACTATGCATTTTGATTTTTGCAAATAACCTACCAAGCCAAAGAGTCTCACATGTGTAATTGGCAAATGCATAATACTTTGATTTACAACTAAAGTGATTTCCCAATGAGATATCGATAGTTAATAGCTTCCATGGTAGGAGAGTGTCCATTGAAAATTTTATAAACCTTCATCACAAAGGTGGGCCTATTATCCATAAAGTTTAACTCATGGACACAAGGTAATATGTTTGATGAAGAAAAACATTGGTTAAAATGTGGTCAAATTATACAACAAGGTACTTGGTGATTAATCCCAAGTTAGTCATTGCAAATTTTTGCATGACTTTACATATAAGCATTGTGATCAAAAACTTGTTGGAGCTCATCACATACAAATCAACCATGTACAATATGAACACAAGGAGATTGATTCGCATTGTTAATAATACAAATTTGGGACTTTTGTTAGTAAGGTCCATTGAACTTTTGGGAAGTCCTTTCGTTAGTAAGGTTACATCAATTTGAGAATGCCAATCTTGTGGGCTCTAGTACAAGCCATACAATGCCCTTTGAAGACAATAAAAATAAAATTTTTTTTATGGTTGCTTAAGGTTGATGCAAGTACTCATTGTCCAAAAAGTTGTTAAGAAACGTAATTTGAATGTTAAGATGATGAATTGGCCAATTCATGTGCGCAACAATCTTATTGAACACACAAACCATCTTTCATTTGACAATGGGAACGAAGGTCTTGATTATTCGATGCCCTACTTTTGTTGAAATCCCTAGGCAATGAATCCTCCAATAAAAATTATGTCCTAAACCATTGTACATCCACCCATTTTTGAATGGAATGGCAAGAAACCACTAAAGTGGTTTAGGACTTATGCACAATGGATTGCACTAGGAAATGGGTCATGTGGTAGTAGGTTCATGCACTTTCCACCCAACCACCCCCATATAATGCTTGTTTGGTGGCTTAGTCCATTGTATTAATGGTAATTCATACATGTATGACAATTTAATATCATACTACCATGTGTTTAGCATAGGATAAGCTAGATACTTTCACCTAAGCACAAAATGACCCTAGGATAGGAACCTAAGTAACCTAGCCAAGTTAAACAACTTTTTAGTAGCTTAACATGGCATAGTTTGCATGTGTGAGGACTTGAACCTGTCCCACATTGAAGGTTCATGTCCTTAACCATTGCATTACATGTTTTTTTATATAATAATTCTTGTCACCATATTATTATATAAACATTTTTTTTCTAACAACCTAAATAACCTAACCTAGGTACCCTACTTAGATTAAATAACGTAATTCAATCTATGCCTAATTTAGGTTAACCAAGGTTAACTTAAGTCTACTTAAGTTGACCTAGATAAACCTAAATTAACCTAGGCCTACTAAGGCTAACCTAAGGTTATTTAGGCTAACCTACCTAGGTTGGCCTACTTACTTAACTAGGTTATACCTAGTTGGGCTTACTAATTAGGAGGCTAATGTAAGATAACCTAGCAAGCAGACCTAGACATACATGGGCAATAAAACATAGGTGTACATAAGTAGTATTAGTATGACCTAGGCATACATATACGTAGTATAACCTAAGCATACATAAGGGTAAAAACAAGTTAAAGTGTAAATGTTTTCATTGTAAAAAGCCAAATTTTGAAAATTTTCATGATTTATAATTGGCCATGGAGCTACATAACAATGATTAACACGAAAGAAAATCAACAAAACAATCTTCTACATGATATAATCACATGGTATGAATTTTGAATTGTCATTAACAAATTTGAAGTTGTCACAATAGATTAGAAATTCAAAGTTTTACCAAAATCACTTGTAATAGTCCATGTAAAAAATGATTATGGACTAAATATGCCACTATATAGTACCCATTTTAATGAATACTTTGGCATGGAATATTGTGTGATGACATTAACACTATAATGAGCTTTCTAAAAGGATTTTGATAATCAAAATATTGAAAATTTTGTTGAAATTTGAGTTTTTTTAATATTAAAGTCCTTCATTTAATAAAATTAATAGTTTAAATGCTAATTTTTCAAATGTAAAATTTTCATGAATCAAACTAAAGTAGGCAAAATCTTTAATGATGAATTTTTTTTGACTCCTTGCCACATGGTTCATGTGATTAAAGGTATCCTCCCTTCATAAAACTAATTTGCTTAAATTTTTCCAAAATTATGGACTCCAAATCGCTAACAATAGCAACAACTTAATGTGATTTCACCCATGGGTAAAATTAGGTATACATAGATAATATGACTTTGGTGTATGTAAGTTGTATGACTTTGTTGTATGTAAGTGATATGACCTAAGCTAAATATTAGGTCAATTAGGTTTGTGTAGCCTAAGTGTTATACTAGGTATATTAGTATACTAGCATGTGTATACTACCCTAAGTTGTATATTATGTATATTGGATATGTGTATATGTTTTTAAAATGGAGAATTTTTTGGTACCATGACTATCATCCATTTATGTGCCATTACAATCACATTTCAAGGTTCAATCCACTAGTATGCCAAGGTATAGTGGAATGGCCAATGATGTCTTCCACTCAACAACTAGTTGGATGGAATGTTCTAGTGGTTTAAGACACAATTTCTAATAATGGTTAGCTTCAATGTGCCTAGGAGCATGCCCATGATAACCATGTTTTAGCTTAAGTACTAATCATTTTGGATGATGGAGTCATATTCAAATTAAATCATTTTAGTCTAGTTCAATCATTACAAACATCATTGTGTTAAAGATCATTATCGTGTAACACCATTTGGAAGCAAGGTGAATTGCTCATCCATTTTGTAAATTGCAACATAATTATTTAAATATTGTGGGTGCTTGCAATAAAAAAAATCATTAAACAGGTGATTCAAGTGGTATTGAAGATTTGAAGACATTGGTGACAATTGTGTGGGTACATTCACATCAAAAGGAGCCAATTAATGCACCCTTAATGACTATTTGTTCTTAGAATATTTTCAAAATATCTTAAGAATATTTCATTTGTAAATTGAAAAAAAATTAAAATATTTGATCACGCAAAAACATGTTGCATTATATGATTATGTAAAGATGTGTTTAAAGAATCTTTTCAAAAATATTTCAGTTCCAAATCCTTTAAGAATTGTTTTAAAGTCCATTAAACAACAAAAAAAATAGTTATAATGTTTTAGATGTGCTTTTGAGTACTATATCCTTATTAAATGCATTCCAAATCATTACACATGTTCTCATACTATATTTGAAACATTGGTTTGTAAACACATTAAATAAGTTTATATATATTTTAACACAAAAAAGAAAAATCAAGCATTGGTTAAATGTTTGTTGGCTTCTATTACTTGAATGTACTTGTGCAATGTTGGCATGTGATAACTTATAAAGACTAAAAGGTCCAAGTGCTACTAACAAAGATTATGATGGTGATGTGGTAACTTGTTTCAACAATGGTGGGGCAATTAATTTGAGTAGTTTAGGATCTAAAATTTGGAAAAATAGGAAAATAATTCACAATCAAATTGGTGCACACTATTGGGAAATCTTTGTCCAAATCCACATGAACATCTTCAATAATTTGCACGTCATGTGATATTATGACATGCCATTTAAAGGGTTGATAACAATGATATCCCTTAACATGGTCATCATAACTCAAGAAAGTGCATTTGTTAACGTGGTTATCAAGGTTATCTCTATTTGGTGGATGTTGATGGGGAAAAATAGTTAAACAAAAAATGTGCAATTTCGTAGCCAATGACTTGTTATTGATAAAAAAAAATTCACGAGTCTTGTAATTTGCATGGGATTTGGTAGAACATAATTTCAATATGATTGCAATAGCATGAATAGTTTCACCCCACAAATATTGTGGAAATTTTTTATCCATGATAAAGTAACATGAAATATTCAATGATGATTAATTCCACTATCCAATGATGTTATTTTTTTGAGGTGTGTATGGCATTATCAATTGCCATTTAATCCTTTTGCTTTCATATAAAGTAAACTTTTATGAATTAAACTCATTATTGTTGTCTGATTTAAGAATTGTAATCTTATTCTTGGTCATTTGTGCCATTTTGCATTGGAGGATTTTGATTTTTTCAAGCATGTTATCTTTCCTTGCTAAAAAATAGACCCATATATTTGACAAGGAAATTAGTCAAAAAACTAATGAAATATTATGACCCATTAATGGATGGGAACTTGAATAGACCACAAATGTTGGTGTGCACCAATACCAACAGTTTTGAAACATGAAATTCACATACCTTAGGGATCTTGGTTTGAACCAATTTCCCTTCAAAGCAATTGACACAAGGTTTTTATGAACGATAACAAACCTATAACTATTTTTGTTTGAATCATTCAACATGTCATTGAAATGACCAAATCAATAATCCCAAACACACCTTTTAGTTGGTTTGGTCACTACAAATAATTCACATTTCCAACTCCAACATCATGGGTGTGTTTTCTTGCTAAATTCATACTTGAACATTGTTTATTATCAAGGCTCCTCACTAGTGATGTGATGTGTTGCATTAAAATCAAGATACTAGGCGCACATGGAGCTAACGAGGACTCAATTACTAAATTAAAATTCCAAATGACAAGCCTCATGTGACTTAAAGTGTTAATAGGTATAAATCTCTAAACTAATTTGTCCCATAAACCTCTTAGTAACTAATAAATACTAGTGGTAAACTTATTATCTCTTACTTAAGGGTGAAGTTAGTGAGATTAAGTAGCCCAAGTTAGTGAGTGGTTGGGGGGAAATCCATTCAATCATTTAGAAAAAATTTCGAAAGGGATTAAAATAAAGGCATTATTTTCTAGGGTTCAATGTGGGCCTTGTGTGATTTGTGAGGAAGAAGGATTAGAGGAAATGTTGGGGGACCTTTATGTCAATTGATATTTTTCTAGTGGGATGTTGGAATGAAGGACTATCATGGAGAGGTGTTTGAGGAATGGAGAAATGTGTATGTACTTTGTGTATGATTTTAATAGAAGATGGTTGAAGGATTCGAATATCTTGTGTTGTATTTCTATTCTATTAGAAAGTGTGGAAGGTAGAATAGTTGATATTGTATAAGTAGGAAGCTTTTTTGAGATGGTATTTTTGCATTTCTTCTAAAATAATAGTAATGAGGCATACCACTTCGTGGCCTTTGGAACATTGAGTTACTAGCTGCCACATGAGGGTAGTAATTAATCCTTGACGGTGGAAAGTAGGGGAAAAGATCAACAAGTAGTTGCTTCCGATTGAAAGGTACTACTAAAGGTGATAGGCATCGGTTATGAAGGAAGGCAATTAGCTACACATGATAGAGAGCAGAAAGGGTCCTCCTAAGGTGTTGTAGGTGATAGGTAGAGCCACTAGGGGACCTACAAACGTGGGAAAGGAGGGATAATAATGGTAGAAGGTTTGCAAACCCCACTAGGTAACATTCGGGGGCATTGAAGGTACTGTAGAACTAGAGATAGTAACTACTCTCAAGTTTTGACCATTTCTCATGTTGCCTTTCTCTAATTCTCCCCCATACCCTTTGGGTTAGACTAATTATAGGAGGGTAGGTTTGTTATTCAACAACATACCTTTACCTTCCTCATTCCTCTTTGTATGACTTCTTACTTACTATTTGAGTAATTGTAGTAAAGTAAATTAATGAGAGTAGTTTTTTTCTATTGAATAATAAGGTGTTGACCTTGACCCTTTGGTCTTACCTCTTGGAGGACAGTAATGATCGATGGTTGCAATTTCACCCTTTAACACAAAATGATTCAAGTTTTGCTCTTTTGATAATCTATAATTATCCTCAATCATGCACACTTCAACATTGTTTTGTCTAGAGTTCAAATCATTACTTTCATCTTTAACATCAAGTTTAGTATCAAGAGTTTGTTCAATTACATGAACTTTTGCCCTTGACACTTGCTTCCACTTCTTTTGGCAATGGAATTCAATGTCCTTGAGATGGTCCACCATGGGCTTGATCTCCCATTCATGCTTCAAATGTCTTTAGTTAAAACACTAGTCACACCAAACATAATGCCTAGGTTAATATGGTCCCCTTAGCTTTAATCTAAGCTGATATGCATTGCATTTTTGGTATGAATTATGAGAATGAACATGTTGTGATGAACCAAAATACTAGTTTTGGTGCGAATTGGAGTTCCTCCTCTAGTTGGTTGATTGGTCAAAGGTTGATAACTTGTTCCACCTTTGGTGTAATTGCCAAATCATTGCTTGAAGCAAGCTTCGATTGAGGTTGCCAATTATTGTCATGAAACATTGTTAAAGCTTCTACATTTTACATTCTTCTCATTAGTTCTAAGATTGAGAGCCATCTCCTCATTGAAAAGCTCGGATTCCATCATCTCATAGCTTGGTAGCTAACCTTCACCCACATGTATTTTCTTGAAGATCTCATACTCCTAGGGCAAAGCTTGTATCATGTAATACACAATGATATCTCTGGGAAGCACTAAGTTCACTTCCTCAAACATGTAAGCAACATTCTTGACTTTAATTAGATGGGCATCCATTGAGATATCATCTATCTTGTGTAGACCAAAGAACTTTTTGATTAGCATGACTGGATGAGGACCAAAATTATTTCATAATCAGCCTTGAGAGCTTGCCACCACACATAAGGATCCAACTATCTACTCGACAATTTCAATGCATGATTTTGACATTAGTACTATGAAAGATGCTGATCACTCTAGACCTAGCCCATCTTTTTGCTTGACCCATAGGGATAGAAGGTATTGTGGATCATGGTACAATAGTTTAAAACAATGCATCCTTTTTATAAAGCATGTTTCATATGTGTGCCCAAACATTGTAATTGGTAGCACCTTCCAAATGATACAACTTTGGGATGTTGAGATTGAAGGAGGTAATTGGTAGGCATGTATCCCTAGCATTAGCATTGTCTACACCTGTGATGCTTGACACGATGCAAGGCACCAAATAAGAATAACAAACTTGTTAGGAACTTGTCTTGGCAAGCACTAAAATAAGCAATGTGTCTTGGCACTGTTGCAAGAGATCACTTGTGACCTCTCTACTTGATCAAAATCACCTGAATTAGGAAAAAGTCTTTGGCAACACAATCCCAGGTTGTAGGCTTTGATACCATGAGAAAATACACAACTTAAAAAAACATTCTAATTGACGTAGAAGATAGAAACCAAATGTTCAAGCAAAAAGCTTAGAGCAAAACAACGAATTATCCTAAACTAAGTATAGAACTAAGTTGTCATCACTTGGATAACTGAATTCTGTACTAATAACTGCAGTCGATACAAGGAGCTTGAGAGCATGTTCAATGACATCCAAAGTTCAAAACTGTGTTCCGCACTCATTTATGCCAAGGCCAGTCCCAGGAGCAATATTCTGGAGATATAAGTACATATCAAACATTTGGAGTCAACAGCAGCGAAAAACCTCATGTGAAAATATGGCAAAATGTGTGAATTCGAAGTTGATGATCACAAAGAGATTTGACATTAAAACATTTCTCAATTTGTGTAAAACATCTTCCAAATTGTGTGGAAAACTGGGTGTTCTTTGACAGGAATGAAACTTGGAAATTGAGGCACACTACAAAATTTCTAGAAAGTTGCAAGCAATCAAACACAAAAAAATGTGTATGTATGTATGTTTTAAGGATGTTACACATTTTGTGTTTTTGTCAAGGCCGATCGATCTCCAGAGCTTTTGTCATTAATCATAAGTCAAATACAAATTTGTACATGTGCATGTTGCATAGCCCTTCAGCCTCAATACCTGCCTTCAGTAAACTACATACACACACTAGTGTGAGAAAGTGGAATGAAATCACACACTACCCACTCACTCATAGATGCTACAGATAATGATAACTCTCAATAGAGCTCAAATATTTCAAAAACTTTTAAAAATAACACTATACTCTCTTTATGTACAAACTGTGTTGGAAAATTTATATGACATGGAACCGCACTGCTGACCATTTTTCTCACTAACACTACACTCTCAGTCTCTCCATATGAAAAAAGATGAAAACCCAAAAGGGTTTATGGGTACACACTAAAGACCTAAATACTGCACTCTCCATATGAAGGAAGAAGAAAACCCAAAGGGAGTTTATGGATACAGAATATACCTAGAAAAACTCTAACATTGTGTATGAAGAACGAAGAAAAACCAAAGGGGTTTATGCATACAAAACAAGACCTGAAAACTGCACTTTCTGTATGGAGAAGGAATAAAGAAGAAAAACCAAAGGGGTTTATGGATACAAAACAAGACCTGAAAACTTCACTGTCTGTAATGAAGAAGGAAGAAAAACCTAAAGGGTTTATGAACACAAAAAGACAAACCCTAAGAGACTGCACTCTCTGTAATGAAGAAAGAAGAGAAAACCAGAAGGGTTTATGGAAAAAGAAAGCCCTAGAAGACTGCACTCTGTACTGAAGAAAGAAGAAAAACCAGAAGGGTCTATGGATCCCTATGAACACCACTATGTCCTCCTCCTGGCTGATCAAGTTCTGTTGCAGCATGAGTACTGAAGAAAATGAAGATGAAGAATAAGAATTTTCAGATCAGAATCACACATGAGAAGATCTAAGAAGAAGAATTGTTTAAGCTCTGAAGAATGAAAACATGAGGGAGCTCACTCAGAATGACAAGAACCAGGAATCAATCTCCTCCTGCTCCAAGGAATTGGGTCTAATTGGCAAGAAAGAATCTGAAGTGAGAGAGTGATGGTGGTGGTGGAGGAGCTGCTGCTGCTGCTGCTGCTGATGATGATGATGATAGTAGTGGTGGCCAAGATCTAATCTGTTGCTGTCGCTGGTTTCATCATCTTCTTCTGCAAGAAGTTGGTATGGACTCTGGTCTCTGTTCATCGCGGAAGACGTGAAGAAGCTGGTGGCTGTCTCGATCCTCGCAGGTCTGATGGCTTTGTTCTCCAAATTCTTCTGCTCCCAAGAAGAAGAGGAACAAGGTGTATTCACGGATTTGACGAACGCCGTCACCTCTTCCGGTTGATACAGGTGACCTGTAAGAGATGGGTTGCTGAGATGAGGAGGAGGAGGAGAAGGAGGAGGAGTGTGATGGTTGGAAGTCTGCGTTCTGCTGTTGTTGTTATTGGAGCTGGGTCGTTGCTGTATCTGGTGTGTGAAATTCAGATTCTGTTCTATCCGGGATCCAGGAGCTTGCATACCGCCATAAGCGTGGGTCTGTGAGTTCTTGGGTCCTTGGATTGTCGGCTGCTTCGCTTTGTTGCCGGAGGTGGAAGCTGTAGGAGGACGTTTGGGCTGCGGGACTCGTACTCCCAGGTCCCCGGGTTCGACTGCATTGATGCTTGTGAGTCTTTGAACCAGATCTAGGAAGTCGGACGGATCCGAATCCAGGAAAGTAGTGGGCACGCGTCGTGAGGCGCGAAAGCGTCTCTTGGCGACTTTGGTGGTCGCGGCTCCTACAGAATGCGACGCAGTTGTGAAGCGGTTGCAGTTGGAAGTTTGTGCTGCTGCAGCATCCATGAGGATTGCTGATTCCTCATGCAAGCCACTGAACTGCGGATGGGTTGTTTTTCCTGGTGATAATCGATCCATGCTCTTTGTGGTATGGGGTACTAGCGAGGTGAGACAAGTCTGGAGAGTCTCCACCAACGATGATCTGGAAGCAGTTGGACTCGATTGCGAAGTGGTGGAGGATGAGGATTCCACATCCCTGGAGCAGCAAAGCTTCATGCCCCTCGGCTGCTCCACAGCTTGCGTGCCCGGCGCCTTGCTCTCAAAAATCACACCATTCTGATCCTCACGGGGACGAGGAGCAGCAGCATCCTGACTGGGGGAGTTGCTCGCCGACTCCCAACAAGTCCCTATCATGACCTCTTCCTGTGCCACCAGCACACTTGTGGGTGATGCTGCAGCTACTCCATCGCTGCTCATTCTATTCACAGCCTTCCCTTCGTACTCCACTCCCGCAGTCCTCCTACTACCACTTCCTGCCATTTCTTCAAGACCTTGAAGTTCGTAATGGGTATCTTGATCGCAATGCACAAAATTCACAATCTCTTCTTCAGGCTGCCGTCTCCACGTTGCAGCTTCCCCCGGGACTCAGATTCTCCGCTGATCCAGCCTTTGATCCAAAAGTGAAAAAAGAAAACACAAAAACTCTCTTTGACTCTATCTCTCTCTCTCTCACACACGCGCGCGCGCGCGCGCGCATTCCCCTCCTCTTCACTCACACCCAAACTTTCTGCAGCACAAACTTCCAATTCGGGCCAAATTTCACAACACAAACCAACTGACAACAGGAGAAAATTCACAACAGAGAAACAAATGACAACAGAGAAACCTCAGAAGCTGCGGCTTCCGGGGCTGCAGCTGCTTCCGAGTCTCAAAACGCAACAGCCCAACTCCAAATTCCACCATCTATTTACACTCACACTGGTCACAGACCCCCACAACACTCCCTCATATGCAATTGTGCCTGATTTCGCTACTCTTTTCTTTCTTTCTTTCTCTGGATCGCGAGCGAGCGAGTGAGCTTTCCTTTCTTTGGAGTGCGTCGGTGGGAAGGGCAAGGAGGATGCCAGAAACTGCAGAATCGCATGGTCATAAATAGAATCGACAGGGCTCAATTCCAAACCGCGGAATGGAATCCAGATTCCTGCACCCGCGGTTTCCAGTCAAACTTACCCATCCACGTACGCGGTACCCGCAATTTATACCCTTTTAAAAAAATTACACGGAGTGGTGTTGTATTTTACCCTGTGTATTTTACCCTGTAGATACGGTTATAATACCTGTTTTATTACCAGGTAACTGTAGTTGAGTAGCAGGTTCACCAGCTCTCTGTCCAATGCAATATTCCAGGAATATTCCATAAGATGCTTCATTTTCCTTCACAATTAAAAAAATTAATTAAAAAAAATTATTTTGAGAAAAATATCTTTTGAAATTTTCAGCATTTCTGAAAATAATATAATTTTTTTGTTGAACCTTGGCTATAGAGGGTGTTGAATAGGTTTATGTGTGGGTTTGAACAAAAAAATGTTATGGCCAATGAAATTGCTGGATTTGGTTGTCAAAAATAGCTACAATAATGTTCGACATTGATTAATTCTCAAGAGGGTCATTCAAAGAAAGGAAAAATAATAATTCCTGACCCTACTACGAACAATACCAAAATTCTAAGGAATTTGATTTCAAGACTTTCCTCACATTATAAGAAACAATCTAAACCATTGAGACATAAATCTTAGTAACAGAATTAAGAAACAAAAGGCTTAATATATTTATTTAATTATTGTCAAAATTGTGAAATATTCATATGGGGACCACCGGACAAAAAAAATTTCCAAAAAATATTTATTTTCAGCAAATATCTACCAATGCCAATGTGTGTGTAATATATTTTACATTATCAAAATTGTGAGTATGGTGTTTACATATTATCAATAATAAATAAAATAATTACAAGGGAATTTTTTAATAAAAAAATCCCCACTGTTCTCACTTTCAATGCTGTTAAAAAAGACATAAAAATCAGTAATTTCGATCTACTTACTGCAACTGATCAGAGGCTTCCCAGGAAGAGAGCCTTTCGGGTAAAAAGACAATACCAAAAACTGCCACTGCTAAAAGTGGGGACCAAAAACAGGGTCATTTTCTGGTCCAAAAAACTATTGTGTACTGTTTATGGATGATTGGATCCCATCGGGAAATTCCTGAAGTTCCCCCGACAGGCTATAATAGGCTACCTGTTGCCCCCCACCCCCCCCCCCCCCCCTAAATAAAAAAGAATTTTTGTAATGTTATGAATAGGGGAAAAGGAATATAAAACTCTTGATGGGGTTTTTAAAAATTTCCTAACTAAGTGGTAGGCTAGAGTACAACACTTTTGGGTGGGTTTTTGACATATGAAAAGGGGTCCAAATGGTAGGCTAGAAACACGGGAGATTTTGAAAAAATAAAATAAAAATTTCCAAGGGAACATGGGAACATATAAAATTGGAGTTTAGCTCCCCCGGTATAACGCCCTAGGGTTCTTCTTAAAAATACACATACAAATAAAAAGGGAGTTGTTTATGGAGGTATATCTTTTATTGATTTTAGAATTTTGTTTGTGAGATTCCCCCCAATTGGGCTCTTTGCGTCTTGAGACGAATGTTGACAAGTTCTTGATTTTAGGCAAGTTCAAGTTCAGATTTTTGGTAAGGTTCAAGGGTATTTGAACCAAAAAATCACCATTTGTTTTTGGAAGCGTGATTGGAATTAGACCAAGCAATCAACCTTTCAAAAAAAAAAAAATTCGAACTAGTACATGAAGGAAGAATGTTTAATTTTAAGCAAGTTCAAGCTCTCTACATAGATATATATACAAGTTTTCGGAAAATGTAAATGCCTAACCTTATTTGTTATGCAAGTAGTTAATTTTAGTTGGTTGTCAATAATTAATATTTCATAATCTTTTATTTCAAATCGTGTGGACCGGTTTAATAAACTAATAGTACAACACACACAAAAAGAAATAGTTATGTTAATGGAGATGCAATTGAACATATATCTAGCCCAAAGGAGGAGGTTAAAAACATATCTATTTTGGGACTATCCAAAACTTGAATTTAAAAATTTAAAAAAAAAAAAAAAAAAACATTGATGTTGGGCCAAACAAAGATAAAAATAAAATAAAATAAAATATTTTTTTTTGGGATTCTCACAACTAATTAATATGTCACAATATATTACCATTAAGGTACCTAAGCAAAGTCTTTTATCACTCTCATTACACTTCACAACCAGGGCTTGCACATAAATCATTTCTGAATGAATTTTCATGGGAACAAACCTTTGGATGTGTTTTCAGGGCTCTCAATATTTTCATGATCACAGTCCCTCACAATAATAGTGTGTAAAGAGGGGGGCCAAAATTCCACTTTTTTTAAAGTAGAAAAAAAAATATGATCAATTGAAAAAATATTTATGAGATGAATACTCAAATTAAAAATTTCAACATGGCAACCATGTAAGACATCCCTTACAAGAAAAAGAAGAAATCTTAGTATTTATTTATTTATTTATTTATTTATAATCATAGCACTTACAACACACAAAAGAAAAGGCCTCTCTCTCTCCATCCATCAAAGAGTAGCAATTCAATCAAGTGTGAAATTTATTCTTTCAATTTTAATTTCTTTTTATCATTAGGACACACTAGGTATTTGATGCACTAAACCTACTTGAATTGTCTTGATCCTTTGGAATGGGCGGCAGGTTGCCTTTACTATTGAAACCAAAAGGAAAACCCAAGTCCCCCCATGCATTCCTTCTAGGGCTTATGTGGGCCAGCTATCTTCTTCCTAAACCGCGTGATACAAGAGTCCAAATCATCAAAGGGAGTTGTGCTTTCTTATGAAGTGGAAAGTTTGAACAAGCCAATCTAAGATCATGTAGCTCCTTAGCCCATGAAAACCATTGAACAAATTCCATTGGTAGGTCCTCACAAAGCCACCCCCTCCCCCCCACTTTGAATGTGATGCTCCCTTTTTACTTGTAAATATTCTTCCCTAATGGATTTGTTTTCATTTGTGCTTGGAAAGAAGAAGAAAGGGGTCCCAAAAAAACCCTAACAAAACGACCCCAAAAAATTCTCAAATTTTCTTTTGCAATGCTGAAATTTTTTGTAAAGTTTTTATTAACAAAAAGCATTGCTAGTAGTAGTAGCAAATTATCAAATTGGACCATTGATTTGTAAAATGGTGTTGAAGCATTCGACTTCGCAAGGGCAAAAATTTGTGAAATACAAGTTCGATTAACCCAACAACAATTGGATGGACAAAATAGAAGGGCTTATTATGATAATATTAGTAATGAGTCATAAAATGGGATCATTGAACTACTAAAATGGTGTTGGAGCATTCAAAAGCCGAAGGTCATAGTAATAGAAATAAAAATTTGCATCAACCCAACAAACAACCAGGTGGATGAAACAAATTTGAGTGCATTATTACACTAGTAGTTGCAAATAATCATCAAATTGGGGATTATTGAACTACTAAAATGTCGCACAACTTGGAATGCCTAAAAATTGTAATATTCAATTTCAACCAACCCGACAAGAATTGGATAGACAAAAAGAGAAATGGCTCTACTTTGCTAGTAATAGCAAATCAAATGGGATGTGCATGACACGCACCAAGGACTTAATAAGCAAGGGACAAATGTCCGTTGTAGGATGGAAACATCCCTTTTTTCCTTCAAAAGTCGATTCTAGGATGGAAACCTCCCTTTTTTTTTCCCTTCCAAAGACGATTTTAGGATGGAAGCATCCCTTTTTTTTCTTCAAAGTCGATTTTAGGATGAAAAAAATCCCTTTTTGTTCTTTTTTGGGTCAGTCTTGTTAAAAATATATATAGCACATGGGGCCACAAGTAGGGAAGAGGGTTTGGATTTTGTTAGGGTTTCCTTTTTGTTCCGAGAAGAATGGACCCCTTCCTCCCTTCCTTTTCTCCCTATTTCTCTGGCTTTTCTCCCTTCTTCTGGGCTTTCTTTCTTTCTTCCTTCCTTCTGAATGTAACCTGCACCAGTTGATGCGGTACTACTTCGTGAGTGCAAGTACTTATAAAAACTTTGTGTGGTATGGTTTTTTTCAAGTCTCACGCGTTTTCTGTGCTAACCACCCCCCCCCCCCACCCCTCCCAAACAATTTGTTTTCTGCCATAATTTGAGTGACTAGCCCTGGGTGGTGGTGGGTTCCTGGGTGCCAATTCCCGGAAATGTCAAATTACCCATGGAAGGGCTTTATACGGAGGAAGCTGACTCGGTAAACCAAAAAACAATTATTGCACTTTGTATCACCACCATAAGAGATTCATTTGTTGTATACATAATTGTACTCAATTCTCAAGTGGAATGTTGGGAATGCCTTTCATTGTTACGAATAATGTTTATTCGGAATGTCATCAGACCCCCTCATCCCCCCAAAAAGTGGGTTTAATACAAACTTACATAGAGAAAATGGGGGATAACTTACTACGACTACAGCTAAGGAAGTTGATCTCTTGAGAAGAAATTATATTCCGGATAACCGGGTTTACTACCCTTTGGTATGTAATTTCTGTTTTTTTTTTTCCTAAAATTCCTAAAGTGGCATAGGTGTTCTGGTTCCACTTTTGGTTCTGCCAGTTCCACTAGTGGAACACACAAGTGGGGAACACCAGTTATTTTCTGGAAAAAGCCTTCGTAAAACCTGTTAAAACCTGTTAGCACCTGATGGATCCACCTCTCACCCTACCGGACTCTGAAGCCTTCTCCTATTGGCAAAAAACAAATTGCCAAAAAGTGAAAAATACAATATAGAAATTGAAAAATAAAATGAATTTTCAATTGCCAATATTGGAAAAAAGAAACACTTCTATTATTTCTATCCATGATTCAAATAGTGGCTTTTTTTTCCAAAGCTTGCTTCATATGCAAGCATCCCAAGAGTTGGATTTAGCCATAAATGCCCACAAAAACTGTCCACAAAGTTAAAAAAGCTGGAATTAAAAGCTGGGTAATTTTATCAAAAAACGTTTTTGTAGAGCTTCCAATACTTGTTCAACAGATTTCTTTCCGAAATTTTTTATTTTCATCAAATCATCCTGACTGTAACTTCTCTAAAACCCAAGTAGAAATGTGGCCCCCAAAAAACACAATTCCCAAAATAGATTTTTTTTGTTTTGTTTCAAAAATTGGCAATTTTTTCCCACCCAAAATCCAGGGAATGTATGACAGAATATTCCTTTTAAAATTTTACATTTCACATTGGTGCTAAATTTCACACCCAATTTTTTTTTTTTAAATGGCTAGATTCTAGGTAGGTTACCAGAATATAGAAGGTTTGGTGCCAAATTTCACACCAAAAAAAACTTAAAAATGGCTAGATTCAAGGTAGGTTACCAAAATATAGAAGGTTTGGTGCCAAATTTCACACAATTTTTTTTTTAAAAAATGGCTAGATTCAAGGTAGGGTACCGAAATATAGAAGGTTTTTGATCATTTATTGTCATATCTAAGCTATTGGAAAATTTGGCTAAATCTTCCTAAGGATGTTGGCTACATATCACAAAATTGACCCAAATATAACCCTAAGGTCCGGACTTGAAATGTTTTGTAAGTTAAATTTTACAGTTAAATTGTTGCCGTGCTAAAAAAAGGTCCTGGAATCCTGCAGTAGGGGGGGGGTGGTCGGGGGATCACCCCTTTAAAATTAAAAATAATTTTAGAAAACGCGGTCGGAGAGAAGACTCGTCTTCTTAGCAGCGATGATCACGGGGACCACGGACGGCTATTCTTCTTCCGGTCTGGCTTTTGATCGGACGGCCAGCTGTGATAGTCGGTAATACAAACAGTTCCTGCCAATCCAGGTGACGTCCCCTCGTTTTGAGATGTCGATTTGTATCCCAGGGTCTTCTTCAATAGCGCGTAATTTGACTGCAAAATAACTGGAGTCAGAGTCCGTACGTCCCCGTGTTTTACCTCTTTTTACATTAACCTGACATTTTACTAAGCAAATTATTTGTAACTTTTGAAATCTAGGTTCTTAAATGAAGCCTTTTTTCCATCCTTTTTTTATTGGGATTTTTTTTTATTTGGGTGTTTTTTTTTCAAATTATATTTTACCATATAGAGTATCACCCTCTAACCATTACAAGGGAATTAATTGATTAATTAATTAATTATTCCAGATTTTTTAAATAATTGGTAAGTGTTTGAGATTGTCACCTTTTTTAAAAACTTCTACTAAATTGGTTACAGTGGGTAAATCAAATTGCAATGAAAAACTCGGGCCTTAATATTTGCACAAAAATACAATTCCCAAGCAAAGAGCTTTAAGATTTTTGTATTGTTTCCAAATTCAAAGGATTGAGTTAGGTTTTCAATTTTCAATTCTTGTAATTTTAATTTTTTTTTAGAATAAATGAAAGTCCACAACGAATAATTGTTAACTATTCACCACTCACCAATTTCAAAGGGAACAAAAATCAAAGGAATTATTTGCATTTAGTTCGAGAAGAAGAAGCCAGGTTAGCCTACCATGGTGGGAAACAAAATGGGGGCAAAAGAAAATGAATAATGAGCAAACATGGGATGTGAACAATGAGAACAATTGCAAAGGTTAAGAAATGTACATTTCAAAGGAAATGTCTTGTAATGGACACTATAAACTCTTCTTTGGTTCTTTACTTATCAAACAAAATCCAAAAGCTTCAATTGATGTTGTGTGCTAAACTCTCAATGCCCAAAACAACATGCCAATAAGCAACACTACTCCCAACTATAATTGCCCCAAAAGTAGAAAAAAAAACTAGCATAATTCCCCTCAATTATATAACCCTAGCAAAAAAAAATGGACATAAACAACATCAATCACAACTACATAGTTGGATTTTTTTTTAAAAATCCACATACAACTTCTCATGATACTACTCTCACTCACATTAGCCGTTTCACGATCCGATTAGATTCACATAGTGCCAGCAATACTCTTGGTTATTACATTGGACACGTTGCCAATCCTTCTAATACAATTGCAATTTTCATTGTGAGTTGCAACCCTAAACCCTAAACTGAAAAATTACCAAAAAAGCAAGTTGCATTCATTCAAGAGGTAATAAGTCGGGGAGGGTTTATTCAAGGTTTGAACACTGCCCATGATCAACATTCGAGGTTTATGGTTCCCCATGTTGAGGAGGCATTTCACTTGTAAGACCCCTTAACAGATGGCTATTACTATTTCTTTTCAGTAAGTTCCAATTGTTGTTTTCACAACATAAGACTCCCCCATCTCTCAGGAACTATTGTTGTTCTTATTGGATTTGGATTGTTTTGAAAAAGAGATTGGAGTACTTGATTTAAGTCGCTAGTAAGTTCAATTACAAAGAAAAAGGATGCCATGATCTGTAAGTAAGACACTTCTGGGTTTGATGTAAGGAACTTTGTTTGATTTGAATTTGTTTTGAGAACGAGAATAATTAGCAATCAGGGTTCAACACATTTAATTTCTCTACATTAGCCCAATTTACAGGTCTTGAGACAGAAATGAAAACCTGTAAGTAGCAAGCATGTGTGATTGTTGGAAGAACACACTAGGTTGATGAAATTCTAAGAGTAGTACTTGCAGATCTTCTTTGGTGTACTTCATATTATAATACCCAAATCAACAAAATCAGCCAAGGTAGCAATGCATGGTTTGAGTCTCAGCTACACACTGGTTTGAACTTTGAACTATATCTCTTAGGCAGAACAATTCAGCTGACAAGTTGGGGTCCTTTCCACAGAGGCAAAATACGCAACAGAACAGAGAAAGGACACCTGTACACATGTATGTATGTATGGACTATGTAGACAACCCCACCACATTAAAGAATTTGCAAATCTCCAAATCTGTAGGGGATTCAGATATGGCAAGAAGGATGATCGAGATCAGAAAGATCACAATGTACTGGCAGTCACACATTCTCACCAGGGATTGTTTGTGCATTGCATTTCACGTCCAGACGTTTACAAATCCATTTGCTTTGTCATTGTGCCATGCTTAGCGCTTACTTATGGAATAGAAGCATCCATTTTTACACCTCAAACACAAGACGAAACCCTCCTTCCAATTTTCTTTCACCTCTCCTGCAACATACAAGTGGAAAACCAGACTAGCTAGTCTACTGTAAAAATAGTTTACGAGCTGGTAGTGCCTTTTCATCCTGTTGATAATCCAAACTACAGAATACCAATTTGACATGGTTCACTATAAAACCTTTGGCTATAGATTTCTGATGTGGGTACAAAATCCATTTGCAAATGATATGCTGCTTACCAAGACAGAGATCACAGCCATCACATGTCTAGTAGTATCTGTTCTCCAGGTGCATTGACACTGCCACCCAGATACTACCTCTTTTTCAAAGTTTGCTTTATATTCTGAACATCTTATAGTTATCAGTTCCCTGTACAAAATGTGTGGAGCAGAAACCAGTTCACTGCCTCCAGGAGTTTGTGTCACTCAACCTAGTATTTACAAATGACACAGACAATCCTGGCAGAAAAGATACCAATCAACAATACTTACCAGTGTTCGATTTTAATTTTTTTTCTAAACTACCATTGTCCGCCCACATACTGCAGTTGCCTATTTGGTGTCTTGTGTGAAGTTGGAAAAGCTACAACTTCACAGAATGATGATGATGGCAACACCATGAGCATGAAGTCCAAGTAATGAAGGGTGACAAGTGGCAACTCCTGATTCTCTTCCATCCAGCTCCTTGAATTTGCATGAAAATCTCTGCAGTTCATCAATACACCTACTGAGACCTTCTTAATCTCAGATATGATCTAGAGCTCACTATCTGCAACAAACAGCTAAATATACTGTCATCTAACTGTAAAGTGAAACAAGGTGCTGACAATAGAATAAACCCTATTGATCTGGATTCTGCAGAAAGTTTCCAACACCATCTATGTTCATGCTTCCATTAAAAGCCATGGTAAAATGTTCAAAAAGACTACAGCTGAACCTGAGCTTGCAAATAGCCTTCTGTTTCCAACTGTAGAGGAAAGGTCAAGACCACAATCATGGATGAAATTACAACTCAATGTTATTTCACACGGGTGTCTTAAGCACTTACTCTCAGAGTCTGCACACTGGTAAAGAAAGAGTTATGTACATGATCATACTCTTAAAAATTGACAATTTTATCTCCTAAACATTGGCTGCAATAAGTATACCTTGAAAATGAGTCCACAAACTGCACAAACACCCAAGTCCCACCACCACCCAAACAGAGTCAAATAAAGGAAAATCAAAACTCACAGACTAGGCAAAACTCAAATTCCTTGTCTAAGAATGCAGTTTGAGACATGGGACAACAAGAATGCATATCATCATCATAAAACCCACAACAGATTGAACATAGAAAGCTCTGCAGACTGCCTCTTGCAACATCATAAGGAGATAGAACATAATGAAGCTATCCCACCTAATGAGAGCTCATGTTTTCACCTGCCGTGTCATAGCTTGGAAGTCAACAGTTGGAGGATCAAAGCAGGGACAGAAAATCCAATGGTCACAAATTACAGCTCAACCCTAAACCCTAGAACTCATCTAATGATGTCAATATGCTGCAGACATTCCTTCATAGGTACTACCTATTCAAGGTAAGAGTGTCCTGGATCAAGGGTATTCCCGTTTTGCAGATATGATGACTAGTGGAATCAGAAGATGTTTTTGGGGACGATAGATAGCCCGAAACCTCGAAACAGTACGATTGCGCTAAAAAAACACAGCGAAAGAGAAAAAATATACTAATCTGCCAACAAGTCGACGGCACGAGGAGTTCCGTGAGCTTCCTTGCCATAGACACGCTGGATGCTACTTAGAAGTAACATGGAAGCTAGGGAATGGTGAAGCCGTAGATCGTCCCGATATTCCCGCTCGAGGTGCGGTTTCTTCCAAAGAGGAATTGCTGCGGGAAGTCTGACGATTCGACGCCGCAGCCGCTGCAGCTCGCTTCTGATCTCGTATTCTCTTTCTGCGGAAAAGCCTACGGATTAGCGAAATGACCACCATTTGATACGCCATTTTTCCCCTCTCGCCCAAACGTCCTCCTTCTCACTCACCTCGCTCGCTCGCGCTCTGAACAAAGATGCTTCGCATACGCCTCTCTCTCTCTCCCTCTCTCTCTCTCTGTGTCTGTCTGTCTCCCTCTCCCCTGTGGAGGGAGGTTCCGGACGACGCTTACCTCTTCCCGTGTGAAAAGGTTCGTAGTGCGAACCCACGTTGAGACACGCGGACGATCGACGCCACTTGTATGGACAGATGGCCGAAGAAGACAGTTCGCCAAGTGTCGACGCGTTATGGTATAAGACTTAGCTATTCACATTTTCAGTCACCAAGTGCTCGTTTTACACCATGGTAATATCAGGGGGGTTTTTTCTCGCGAAATTTCGCTATTTTTCGACAAAGAAATTGGGATTTCTTTTGGAATTTTTCTTTTTCCCTGGTTTAAATTCGACTAATTTTGCGTCCTAAACTTTTGTTGAATTTAGCCAAAATTTGATATGAAAAAAATGTAAATTTTTTAATAAAAAAACTGCATGGAACTGCATGGTATTATATGCAAATAGGCCATAGTTGACCATAGGCATACCATAATACATTGGTCACCTATGGCAAATAGGCCATAGGTGACCTTAGGCTATTATACACACCCCCAGGAGGTTATTCCTAAAACCCACAATCACAAGAAAGTAAGATGTCATTATTACTTTAGTAAACATTATAAATATCCCATCCAATAGGCTAATTCAGGAGATCTCCAAGTCCAAAATTTATCATTTCTTGAGTTAATGCTATACTACATTTTCAGGTTCAGTAATAGGTATATATATATTTAATATTTCTAATGCCAAAATTTCTAAAAATTACCGACGCAAAAGGTCAAAGGTTAAGGAAGTTATAGGTTTGTTGATGATCAGATTTTTTTAATTGGAGACAATTGTGTAAGTTATATTTAGAGTTCATCATTATTATTTTTAGAAAAATTTAATTAATAGGTAAATGATTTTACCAATCACTTGTCTACTTATTCTTTAACAATAATCTATTACAACTCACTTAAGTTGCTGGATTAAGTTGTGAATTCCTTGTTCCTTGCAACTAAAGAACCATGACGAAGAAGAAGAGAAATCATGCAACATTTCTCTCTTAAGGATTTCATTCCATGAATTAATCTGCTCATTCCACGAACTTAATGTGCAATGATCGATCATCGTTATCATATTTTTGTAAAAAATTGATAAAAATGTCAAGCCAAATTTTCATAAATTATTAAATTTCTAGTGCCAAACTCAACCGTGAAAAATAAAATTATTATTCAGCACTTGACTGCCAAACCAAATAAGATTTTACAGTAACCATTCCGAGCCCTTGCTCAAGTTGAAAGTACTACTGCAGGTGTCTCTATTCACTCGAATGTTGATTGGTTCTTTACTTTTAAATGAGTAACCTTCGATTTCAGTTCCAAATAATAAATTAGAACAAGCTCAAAATCAAAATGTTTCTTTAGACCTCTAAAGTTGTGCATTCATTTTACAAGCAGAGGGTGTCAGTGGCGTTGCAACAAGTGTAAGGGATCTTTATTTTGAGGTGTGTTATCGTAGGTGAAGGTTCTTCACGTTAGGTGTTAGGATAAAGCTTTTGTAACTAGGTGAACAGATTCAACATAATGTGCACTACTCTTGCGTCTGGAAGCAATTCTCTAACACTTGCAAGTTGTGTCATGAGCTCCTTAACGCTTCTTATGAAATCTATCAAGTATGATGTCTCCTCCGTCTTGAGGGAGTGTAGCTCGTTCACAAGAAAATTTGTCCTAATTGGATAGTACATTCAAAATGTTCCTGCAAGTCTCGAGATCTTCAGCATCTGCAATGAAGGGGATTATCTTGTCCTTTATTGCCATTATCATATAATCTATCCTAGAGCGTTGTAGTTGTAATTTTTGCATTTGCATAATTAATGATCACTAGTGCTTCCCTGTTGGAGCACACTCCAAAGAGCATTGGACATACTTGCTCCCAGAGCTTCTCTCTCTCAAGTGCAAATTTAATCATAACCTTACAAACCCCATAATTGGTGACTCCAGATTATTACTCTCGCAAATTAAAACCTTGATGCAGTGTGGGCCATTCACACACATTCACTCAAACAGAGTGTGGATCACCGGATCACACACACACTCACATACTCCTCCCCATAGACAATAGTATGGATCATTCAAACAGTTATGCACTCCTCTCAAACCAATCACTCTGATACCATGTAGAATTTTTTTTTCTTTATAATCACAACTCAAGTACAATGAGAACACATACATAAACAATTTTTACAGCTCATAGTAATATACATTCTCTTTATCTGCCTAACATTAATTACATACAAACATAAGATTGTATGCACTACAGTTGACACCATGATTTTCTACTCCAGATCTGAGATTTTAAACTTTTGAGTATTACACTATTGACCTTCTAGATACTTGATAGCCGTCTTCAAAGCTACTGGTGTCTTTCTGAAACACAGGTAGCCACTTGAAGACTATTGGTTACCAAAAGATCAGACAACTGACAGGTCAGATGCATCTTTCTACATAGTGAACCTCTCCATCTCCTAGATTGGTACCTAGCAAAATATCTAGCTTGTAATGAATGGAACTCACAAACACCTGCACACACTCCTTCGACAATCAAAAGTCATAGGCATTGATGGAAACTGTGAACTTATATCGATCTATTCCTATCATAGTGTCATGTTGGAGTTTCTCTCCAATCAAGCTGTATCTAGAGATTGCACAGGATGGCTCCATAGTTGAGCAGCATCCTTGCCACTTTCGGCTATCTAAAAAAATTGAAAGTTGTAGGCAAGAGTATATACAAACTACTTGCCAAATGAGAAAAAAACATTGGAAGACAATCCCCTCATGTACACAAATATTTTATTGTTGTAAGGAATTAAATACAAGGTTGATAAATGCGTGTGCCACACCAACAGGAGAAGGAAGATGAATTCTGGATGTTGTAATCACTCACCAGCACCATATGATATTGTCAATCCAGGGAGGACCTCATATAGTACTGCCAAATGCCTGCAGTGCCTGGATTATTTGAGGCCAGTAGTGCACAGTAAATTAGTCCAGAGGGAGTTGAGAATGCCTTAAGGAAATGTATTTTAATGGTGGAGCCATTTGTGCTTCTTCTTCTTTTGCTCATCAACAGCCTGCAAGCACCGAAATCAGAACCCAACACACACCATCAGACTTGTGACAATTAGAAAATGCTTAGCATGGAAATCAATAGAATTAGTTGCATTTATTAGAACCATGAAAAGGGTTCACACCGATTGATGGTTCAAACCCTTCAAGAGCTTACAGTCTCTCTACTGTGAGAGTCCCAATGTGTGATGAAAGAAATAGAAATTTCCCAGGTCAGAGATATACCGTCTTCAAGAAAGCTCGGAATGTTAACACTGCAGCATCGCGCCTTCTGCATCTCAGGAACATCATGTCACTTAGTCCATACGTTACAATATTTATTCATCCCTGGGTTGCCGTGATTGATGAAAATACAGATGAATCATGCCTCTAAGTTCAAGTCCAAAAGGCAACATGTTCACACTGAATCAATCTCAGATATTTGTGTCTAATTCTGGAGAACAGTTATCACCAGGTGAAAGAAGCAAAAGCAACAAAACCTTCAGACTTCATATTATGATGAGGTGAAGAAGTTACCGAGCATCCCACAATGCAAAACTGCTTCTTCTACCATCATGGCTTTTGATTACACACTGTATTAGAGGGCCCACTGGTATTTCAATCTGCCACAAACAATCTACTGTCATTCCAGTAGTTGGGAAAAGTGACAGCACATGTTTACCTACCCACCATTATGCTCATCAATTGCACATGTCAGACTCTTTGCAGTGGTAAAATACATTCCACACTCCCCTCCTTTCTGAAACTGCTCAGCTAACTTGACCAGAGTATTTCTTAACAAAGAGCTCTTTTGGCAAATGACATTGTAGAACAAGCCCCCAATGATTTACTCAGAAAATCAGATATGCAGAATAGTAATGACCAGGAAAAGGACAAGTATGGGTTATGGGAAAGAGTCATGCAACATACAGAAACATCAGCTGCATACTTTTCACTGATAACTTTACGAGAATCATTACGGCGCAACTCATATGTAGAGCGGCGCAGTATTAGTACAGCAGGCTCCAGTGGTTCCTCTGATGGTGCTTCCTGAAGATGTACTAGGTCATGTTAAGATCTGAAGTGCCAGTGGGCTACTCATCAACCAAGACCACCTTCCCTTAATGACAGTGACCTTACAAGGATTTGCCAATGTCTAAGTTCCTAATTTTGTTGTGTTATCAATGATCCATCAAGAAGAGAATAGGTTAGACATCACATATCACTGTCCATTACACCAAACTCTAGACCTAAATTTACAATAAGAAGCAGATTTTTGGCAGTTCAATTTCATATATAACCCGGCCATTGCAAGCCCCTTTAACATATAGAAGTCAGAGCAGAAGCAGGGTGTGGTGCACTATGGACCAGGAACTGCCCATCGAATGATGCATAACCATTTGCAATATAGCTGACAATTTGATCTTTCATCATTGGATCTGCAAACACAACCACAAGTAACATGAAGCTAGTGAGCCTATTCTATTCTACTGGGGGAACATGTGGTCTTACCTGTGAAAAGTTGCTATAAAGACTATATCATAGATACTCCTTCTGGTTTGCAGAACATCTGCTAAGCAAGCTGCAGAAAGGTGTCGTCTTAAAAGTTTCAATTTTTCAAGGGTACCTTACCTGCTCAATTTAGGGTTTGACTTTGAATCTTGAACAAATCATAATTGAAGGATCACTGTCCTCATTCTAACAAGCAGTCTAATATTTGCACCAATAGGTCTGTGCATCCACAACACTGACCTTGAGAGATCGATCTGCCATCATTAGCCATGACCATCACTAGCTCACCCTGCACAACAGAAATTATTAACATCTAGTATTATAAAATAGAACTTAGACCCTGGCAAAAACTCTTGAAATGAATTGACTAAACTGGCATTTTTGAGTTGTTAGAATGAGGTGTATATCTGACAGCCACATTACAATAAATCTGCACAGTTTTGCTCTCCTCTCATAATGGTAAACATTATAAAAGCACATTTACCCATAACAACCTCTGAAAGATTAAAAGACTTACTCTGTGACCCTTCTCATCCATGGGCACACAGTCAATGGCCAGCTTGCTGTCACAGTCATCTGCAGTGATCATATACTCTGGCTGTCCTGCCCCTGTCACTCCAATCATTAATTAGAGTCTCTATGAATAGATAACTCATATTGCTAAGTGATGATTTGCAGAAACCAGACTGATTTCCTGCATCCCAATAAACAATAGATTTTGAATATAAAAGCAGACTTAATTTTTGGGAGTGTACCAAGGGGTCTTTCCTGTATCACTCCAAGGTACCAACCATTTTAGTCAGTCTAGAGAGGAAATATGCAAAAGACTGACCCAAAAAAAACTTAGTAACAGCCAGAAATCTGTCAGCAGGCAAACACCAGGGAATCTGCAGAAGGTAAGAGTAATTGAAGTGTACCCTCAATGTCAGTTCTACTGCCATCTGGAAGGTGCCGAACCCACTGCAGTCCAGGAATAAATAGTCAACCACCCAGGTCAGACATATATTAAATTCCCATATGAAGCACACAAAGTTGTATGCACTATAAGTCTCAAAACTACATTATTTTGTTTTAAAACAAGCAGGGTGGTCTGCAATAAGACCTGGAAGATGCAAAGAGTCATTCCATTAACGGGGTAGCCACATGCCGTTAACCGGCCACCCAAAACAGCATCACCCACTATTATAAGGCCCTCTATTCCTGGTAAAGAGTCACCTTCTGCAAAACCCAAATCTCTTTGTCTCATAGGTTAACGCCAAAGTATTTCACACAGATATATCTCAAGATGGTCAGACGTAAAATATCTTATCATGCTGTCAATTATAACAATAATCAGTAACACATCTATCATGTCTAACACAGGTACAGTCCTTTTAATCAATAGCCAGGGATGTCCTTTAAGCTGCATAATCAAAACCAACATATTGTTACCCAGTGCATGTCCATGCACTCTCCACAACTAAGTTATCTGTCATCTAAAGTGTTTCCACTAAATAGTCATTGTCACCAGTAATAGGACTAGAGTAATTTGGCTCACCTGCAGTGCTTGAAAAGTTAGGCCTTTCAGTCAGATTGGGCAGATGAGGACCAGAATAAAATCTGTCAAGATGTGAGTCTTGCTCATGGCCTCTGGGGAGTGGCACATAACCCTCTGGATTACCAAAATGCTCTGCTGCCTGACCACCCATTGACTCATGCCACACAGGGGCTTGAGAGTTGGGGTGTTGTCTGTTGGTCACACAGATGCACAGAATGGTCATATTTCCAGTTCAGATGCTATATCCAAAGAATGGATCAGTGTGGTCATGTACCTGATGTTGAGTTCATTCAAAGAATCTCTCTGAAGAGGAAAGTGAACTGTTCCCAGTAAATCTTCACAGAAGTGCCCTTCTACCACAAAAAGCTTAACAGACCCTTTCAGACTGTTTCATGAAGCTACTTTCCTCCTACAGGTTCAGAAGAAATGCGGCAATATTGCAATGTCAATGAGCTGGTGATGCCTGGAAGATTTTTTGGCTGGGAAAAAGTACAACTACCCCAGTGGTCACACGGGATGGGACGAATTAGGCTACAGGCAGCTCTATCATGGTGCTAACCCTTCCTGTAGCACTAAGGGCATAACTCGTAGGACTCTATGGGAACCTCGTATTTTCAGTGCTACACCCTATGACAATGTCTTAGGCAATAGTCATACCAACATTAGGAACATTAATCAATTTCATTTCAAACAAGGTGCATAAGAAAGTGAAGTGTGAATGGTTGATTTTGTTGCCTTTTAAGCAACATCACCATCACCTTACCCTAATATAATCTCTAAGTCAGAGATTGATGTGATGATTAGTGGACACGATCAATGGACAAGGCATTACAAACGGCTGTAGTCAAATACAGCTTGTCCTGGGATTTAGAACTTGCTATAAATCTTGTCATCTGAATTATTCTTCTTACATTTAACCGCTTCAAAGATCCCATAACATTATCCCTCAGTCTTCATTGGAGGCAAATGCACAAGGGTTGACAAGCACTGAGGCTAAGCAAATATGTTGAGGAAACAGGTTTTGCAGAGCTCACTGATGGTCACTGAGAAGTCTTTGTCGTTGATTGTTCCCACTTGGCTTATCATTCTGACTCTGTGGAGGTAAGGCACCTCGCTCTAATGGAGGTCGTGCCTGTGGCATCTGAATTGGCAATGTTGGCTGTAGTGAAAATGAGGGCACTATCTCAAACCCATTCTCCTGTTCACAAATATCCCAAAGTTGAATTGAGCATCGGTGATTGACAAATCACTGGCCTTACAAACAAACATGGATACTCTTTCCTATAGTGAAACAAAAGTGGTTGAGACTGCAATCCACTGTTGTCTTTTCTGTTTGATAGGCATAACTCAAACTTTCAAGACTATTCTCACCACGTCACCTCTGAGACTGTCAGTCATCTGTTGCAGTTTGCAGATCACTTGTCAAAGAAGACTTAGAACCATTGCTATGCTTTGTCACCCCCCAAATATGGTCCTAATATGGCCCTTAGATCTTACATGTTCCTTACCCCTAGTCCTCCTGCTATTATCTCTTCAAATGTCACCTAAGTTGAATGGAAAAGGATGGTCAAAGATTAAGGTGTTCACTTTTAGGAATTCAAGTTTATAGGTTAGAGGTCCCTGGCATTGGCAGCTGCAGCCAGGTCATAAGGCACAGCAAATCTGTTGCACAGTAGTGAAACCTTTCCAGAGACTTGTATGTTGACTGGTACTCAGGCAGGACATGCTAGACAGCTCTAGCCTCATTGAAAAACATCCCAATCCTTGTGGAATTCCATTGATGAACACATCACACCCGACTATTCTTCAGTAACAAAGTAAAACCAAAATATGTCTTGGATTCCTCATTTGCTGCATAAGCCATCTGCAAGTGCCAGGATGATTACAGGTTGTTTTACAACTTTGATCTGCATAATTTGCAAGATGCAATTAGTGTCCTTTTTCACTCATCAAGCAGAACACTGCTGTTAAGCTTCAGAGGGCCAAATGTAATAGTTACTTGAAATGGAGGCAGAGGAGTGGAGGGTCTGGAAGGCTGAAAGGAGGGCGGATACGGTGTGTAGTACTGAGAGTCTTTCACCTTAGCCTGCATGAAACCAGGAAAAAACTGTAAGTTTTTGAAGAGAGTGGACAGTTCACTATGTAGATGAATAGACAAAGTCACTGAGAGACTAGCATTGTCATGTCTTTGTCCACACATCACATGATCACTGTTCCATCATCTGACCATTGTTGTGACATCTGCTTCCTGTGATTTGGAACTGGTGCTAAATAGACAAGGTGGTGAAGAAAGTTGTTACTCAAAATAGAAGGGGTATGAGTAAGTCCTAGACCTTGTACAGGTCCAACTCTGACCGCAGTCTTTGCACCAGTATCTGCAGACTCCATTTGCACAACTATCAGACTGCTTTCTATGATATAGTTAAAGGAATGAGAGAGCATCAAACAGTGTTGTCCGCCATACAATGATCCAACAAATGCATGCAGTACAAAGCTGCAATTGCGCCCATGACAAACGGCACAACTGTGTCAAAAACTGAAGCATTCAACAGCACAGCCAATGATTGCAGAAGTGCCTGGTCACATATCTTTGATTCTGATAAACAAGGAAATTCCTATGAAACTAATCCTATTGACCCATGATGGGACTACTGCAGCTACAAATTTGATCTCTGACCAATTTCTTCAGGGCTCATGATCAGCTTGCATTACCAGCTCCTGCCTCAACTGCAATCTTTTTGTAGAGTAACCCAAACAAATTCACCAGAAACAGGAAATCGGGTGAACAAGGAGTATGACTCTCCCACAAGGAGCAAGGAGAACCTGATTCCAGGCTCTCAATCACTGTCCCATCTAAATGATACATTAAAAGAGATTAAGAAATAAATGACAACAAACCTTGACATGGCTAACCATGGAGTGAGCATCTGAGACCGGTGGTTGCAGGTCAAACTCAGACAACAGTGGCATCAGTGACTGAACATATGTCTTCTTCTCCTGCTCTGCCAACTGCCATACTCAGCTGGACCATTCTTCAGTAACAATTTTTGCACCACTCAAGGTAAAAAAGTACAAAAGGGCCAGAAATTGAAGGCAGAAGGACTTGCTGATACAGAGATGATGATAACATCAGCCCAAGATGAGTAAGGATTTTTCAGTGAGAAACCTGAACAGCATATGTCAGGCGGATGTTCTCTTCAAGGATATCTTGGCGATATGACAATGCCTTAGAAGCTGCATCTACAAGCCCTTGTTGCATCTGGTCATGGGTCTGTGATAAGTCAGAACAGCACAGAGTTAATCTCATAACAAGAAGTTCGCTACACAATCATCTGAAAAAGACGACAGTGATATATAGAGAAGGTAAAACCATACCATTCGCAGCTCCGCAACCCGTTGCTCTAGTATTCTTTTCTCACTAATTAGTTGAGCCTCCTGCCATTTCATAGGGCAAGGACAAATGAAAGTAAGTGCTAATGGTCCTATTATCCAATCAACAAATTAGAAAAGTACTGCATATTTATAGTTAATCAACTGACTCTCGAGAAATCCACTTTTTGAATCAAAACCTCAGTCCTAGAGTCACTAGTACACTCATTTTGAAGTTGCTGGATGTTGAATGTGCAATCACCCCACAAATAATTCACAAGTTGTCACAGGAGCTGATAGAATTTCTGACACTAAGATATACAATAGCTAAGTTTCACAGGATGGGGGTGTATGCCTCAGTGTTTATCATACACTGTGAAGAGCATTATTGTGCCTCTGATAGATCAGGTAACAATGCCATCCAATGATCCATATCCAAGTGTGCTCTTAACCCATTTCCCCTCAAACACCACTTAAGAAGCATAAATGACCATGCACATTATGGAAATAATACACTGGAACAGTACATCATGCATTCCTTAGATCATTGCCAATAAGTAATGCTGGTGCAGGTTACACAGAAAGACAAAGCCGACATAGGGAGGAATGGACAGAGGGCCAAGAAAACTTGCCTTCATTGAAGCTTCTGCTAGTTGTTTCCGCAACTGACTGTCAAAATCCTCTGAGTTTCTTGAATTCATTACTGTCATCTCCTGGGTCATCCAGAGCAATTTCAGGTGTGATGTTCAGAGTTCAGACCAGATATAACTCGGTGACAAGCCTGCTACTACAAAAGGATGGTGAAATTGAAATTTGGTGTAGACTCCAAGACCAGTTTGCCATGAGGCACGGAACCTCCTATGAATCAACACCATTTCTAGGGGGGGATGATGAATCTGCATTAACCATTATCTGCAAGTGGAAGAGTGACACATGTGCTACCTCAAAGTGAAAGGCACCACCTGTTGATGAATGGTGAAATGATTGTTTGTTGTCTCTGCCATGTCTGAGGAAAAGCCCTGCCCTTCACTTGATGGTCTCCAGAAGTCTGTTTCATGGTATCGTCGACCCCTGGTGCATCACTAACATCCTCTGAATGACTAACAACCCATCTGACCTCAAACACAATTCTGCAGGAGATTCCAGATGGACAATGTTAAGAAAAACGAGAGAAGACCTACATGCGAGGAGAGACTGAGCCAGTTTGTGTATTTAAGTGATTATTGCCATTTTCCATAACTCGTGTCCCATGTGCATGTCCATTGTGGCCTCCATTCGTAGCCACCACTCCATTCCTGGCACCATTGCTTGGCATGTGGAGCTGAGCTGATGAGGATGTATCACCTGGTGAGGAGACTGCACCATTTTGATACTCAGAGCGAGAGGGTATTCCCAGATTGTGCCCCTGACACCCTGCTGCTTGTGGAACTCTTGCACTAAGAACTTGTGAAGGTGGAGGAGAAATTGTATAGAGATTGCTGGCATCTTGCTTTCCAAGTTTCTTCAAAATAATAACAGCAAAACCATCAGTAAACCCACAAGAGCAATGATCATAAGGCCTAATCTGGTTCCCTACATTTGACTGTTCTTCCTGCATATGATTCTTTCTGACATAGTGACGAGAAACTTGCAGAGAATACACACATTTTGACTAAATTAGGGGACTTGAGAGACATTATGATTCATACTCCCAGAGTCTCTGCTGGAAGCAATGCATATGAGTGTATTACATTCACACTAACACTAACATATCTATGAAATGGCAGAGAAATCTCAACAGAGAAAATCTCAAAGACTACAATTGGAAGGTAACATGACAATGAGTGCAGTCTATGATAACAACCTTACAAGCATCTTGCTCACAAAAGCATCAGACCATCACCTTCATCACTCATACTAACCTACAAGAAATGAGCATTCCTTCTTTGCAGAGAAATTTGCAGCTCTCCATCAATTCAACCTTTGATTCTACTCAAAACCCTACTTGTGCTGATCATTGCAACAGACAGACAGGAAGACAGTCAGTCACATGTTGTCTTCTTCATTGAAACACTTACATTGTACTGCAGCTCCCATTCTGCTTTTCGAAGGCTGGATCTCAACTGTGCTATTTCCTCCACCTGTAAACAGCATAGCACAGAAATTGAGACCGTTTCTTCTTCTTCCATTTGCCCTTCTTCACTTGGCAAATGCCAGAGTAGGTGCAGCAGCAATGCACAACTGAATGACATTGATGCCAGGAAACCAGGGTTTCAGGACTCAGGAGACTCTTCTAACCTGTGCTCGAATTGTTGAATCCGCAATGTCTATTGTGTCCACGATTTCCTTCATGCGAACAGTTTGCAGCAATTCAGCCCCTCCTCTCGCTTGTACACACTCAAGGAGAATTCAGAGAGAGGAAGAGAACCACTCGCAGAACTCTCCTTCTGCATTGGGAAACTCCAAAGAACTTCAAAAGAATCTAGATACACATGGAGACACCAAAAAGATCGCAGTGAATACTGACCTGCTCGGAACTTCTTGGTCTAGGCGCTAGCTCCACAGAGCCTAGCCTGTTTTGAAGCTCCGTCACAACTGCTCCTGAACCGGACCTAGCATCTGCCTGTTCTGGCATATCTCCTCCTCCTCTTCCTCCTCCTCCTCCTCCTCTTCTGTAGTCCCCTCTTCTCGCCGCTTCTGCACTCCCTCGATACGCCATTTCTCTCCCTCTCCGCTGCTTTTTCTACCACATCTTGTTCCGAACTACAAAAGCTCCAGCCCTTGAATCTCCGCAGCTTCACACTTGGGATTCACATCACCGAGTTTCTCTCGCGGCCTAGTATTGTTACCCCCCGGGGGCCGCGACGCCAATTTTTCTCCCCTCCTACAACGCCTCCTTTCTAGAAACACTCTTCAAAACACACAGACCCTCGAACATTCTCCCTCACCTTCTTTCGTCTCTTCCTCCGCCTCTCCTTCCCGGGACGCCATCCTTCTCGCCCCCCGGTACTTCTTCCTTCTTCAGCACCTTCTCCAAAACACAATTCCCCGCCCCCCGCCAGAACCGTTGTCAAAGCAGCTGCGTCTTTCTTCCGAAATCCTCAAGTGCAGATCATCTTTCGTGAAAATTCTCTTGCAATTTTTGTTTTTCCCCCGTCCCCTTCGCCCCCACACAAGAAAACACAACGCCAAAAACTTGTCACCGATACGCAAGCCTTGCACTACATACTACTGATCTTCCGCTTTCTTTCTTTCCTTCATTCCTCGCGATTAATGTTTCTTGCGTCGTATTTTCGCAGGAGTTTTCCTTGTCTCCCATGTGCAGAGCTACGTTGAACCAAAAGCCCCCGGAACTCAAAACCGACCCCACCTCTCCCCGCAAGGCCCCCCCCCCCTAAAAGGAAAAATTAAAAAACTCATGAACCCTTGCTCGCAGCTGCACACTACGAAAATCACGACAAAGAAAATCACTAATTTATTTCATTCTTGTAGTATGCAACACAGCCGATCCGAATTCTCTCAAGGAGTTTTCTGTTGTTTTTTTCCGTCCAGGATTTTGCCTCCCCACCCCCCCCACCCAACCGCAATCTTTTTCGGAATCGGTGCAGGAGTCGAGGAATTGGCTGCAAGTGCCGCATTCACATACGTCCAAAGGCCAAATTATTCAGCTCGAAAAGATGGTGGGTCGGCCCCACCCACCACGCCTGCAGCAACTGCGAAGATCTGATGCGCGCAGAAAACGCAAACAAACAAACCAAATCCTAAACACACGCACAAACATCCCAGCTCACTCGCACGCTCGATCAACGCTCCGTCGTTCGCTTGGACTCGCGGTCTTTCGCGTGGTCGCTCGCTCGCTCGCTCGACGTCGTTCGTTTGCTCGCAGGGAACTAACAACGTTCCCCCCCTTTACCGACCGGCCTAAGAAAAAGATTCCCCGTAGTATGTCCACATGCGGTAATAGGTGGCTACCTTATTCCAGAATTCGGCCCGTTAGATCCTCCCTAATTACAGCCGTTGGATCATAGACCTTCTTTGGTTCTGTTCACTGTTTTTTTCTTGGGAATTTTTGTTTGTAGCCAAAGTGGCGATCATCCACGGAAAGCTGTAGGAAAAGTGGCTATCATCCTTAGGAAGATGTGAGAAAAGTGACGATCATCCGTAGGAAGATTTAGCCAAATCTGGATATAAACCAGATATAAAGTGCAAATCGTTAATCATTCTTCTACGTTTTTGGCTACGCAATGAAAACCAAAGTATATGAATCTGGCGATTTCTACTTTTTCTTAAAAATACTTCTGGCAACTGAAACCTCCAAAATCACTGTTTTTTTGGGATATTTTTTATTTTTTTAATTTCGCTTTTTGGCGAAACTTCGCCAGTACAAACAACACTTGTTCAACTTCTGTTGACAACAGCTTCTTCTTCTTTTTTGAAAGGACCGATTCTATAACCACTCGAATTGTGACACGTGTCATGTGTGCAGCCAATTACAGAATTTAGTATGCTCCTTTATTAATTAGCTTGACACGTCTCTTTTTCTTTTTCATTAATTTCATTTTGTGTTTTCTTATTTCCTTTAACTAGTTTATTATTTTACGTTTAAATTTCTATATAAGTGAAAACATGTTTAAACCATTATGAGGTTCTACAATTTCCATGTTATTTTTTTATTAATTATTTTCCTAGCCCTAAAATTGTTGAAAATTGAAAATATTTTAATATTCTAATTTTACAACCAAATATCATTAAAAGATTGTATATCAACCATGGCATGAGAATTAATGGATGAACAATGTCAATAACAAGAAGGTTCACAAGGGATGGAAGTGAACAAAGAAGCAAAAGTTCAAACCCATTATTAACACTCTTTTTCTCTCTTTTTTTCACAAATCTCTATTTTTCAAACCCAAGAAAAATAATAATAATAATAACACTCTTTTACTTGAAATTGATGGCATTTGCACCTTTTGAAATGGCATGTAGATTTGTTCTTTGGGGAAAATAAAATGATATTCATAAAATAAGGGGGATGGATGATAAGATTTTTTTTTCTTTTTTTCTTTTTTTTTTGGGGGGGCACTTTATATGGTCTTTGAACATAAATGCTTTTGGCCTATATTGTATTAACCTTGGTGGCTTCAGCATACAAAATTATATTATTTTTAGAAATTCTGAAATTTTCACAAATTATTTTTCTCAAAAGGCCAAAAATTTTGGTGAAGGAAAATCAAGAATCTTTTGAAATGTTTTGAAATTTTCTTAAAAAAATTTTGAAATGGAATCTTCAAATTAATTAATTATTGGCTACACATGTGCTGAAGTCACCCTTGTGCTACAGATATTTACTGAATATAGCAAAACCCTTTGAACTTTTTGCAATCATGTTTTTCACATGATTTAGGGTTTCTCGCGTCACCCTTCTCACTTTTGATGTCTCCAAGTGTCATCAAGGACCCTCCTTCAATTTATAGAATGTTTTGCTACTAATACTTGAAAAAATATGCATTTATTTTTTGGCAAGAGGTAATACTTTCATGTTGCAAATTTTTAAATATTTTTTCCAAAAAATCCAGAAAAACTTGAAAAGCATATCTTTGCAATGTAAAATATGTCTAACAACAACAACAAAATAAATAAATAATTGTCAATTTGGTGAAATCAAAAAAATTGGCCAAACAAAAAAAATTGATGAAAGGATGTATCATTTGTTCAAAGGTTGGAGAGAATTATTATAAACCACTTTGTGACTCTTCCAAAATGACTATGAGCCAATGCCATTGGTGATTCCATGTTCATGTGGTGCCCGTATTCAATTAAATTATGTAAAATCAACCCAATTTTTTTATAAAAATTGCAACACAATTGTACATTTCACAATTTTATTAATATGCAAAATGTGCATAGATTTATATATATAAATTAATATTGATTATTTGGTAAAATAAAGCCCATTTGATTATGATAGAATTTTACATGTTTATGTATTCACACATAAACCTATGTCAAGGGTGAGTATAATTGAGAATGTAATAAGGCAAAGTAATTACATAAGGCTTTGACATTAGGGGTTTGAAAGAAAGCATAGCAAGTGCCCAACTTGTGTTGTTGAAAGGTTCAAGCGGTGTGCTTGGCACAAAAGCAAACTATTCGTTAGTCTTTTTGGAAAGGATACCATGCGCAAGGTCCAAAAATACGGCATATCCCAACCCTTTTTTAAAGGTTCCTTGCTAGAGATAGTGAATAACCCATTATAAAGGACACACTCGGAGAAATTTTCTAGTGTACTTGGAGCATACTTTATAGCTCGTAATATCCCTTCTAGAAAAGAGGCGGGATATTCCGTCCACTCTAATGTATGTAATGCCCAATGAGAGTGCGACACTCCCCCAAATAAGCACTCATCGAAGGTGAGAACATTATCAATTTATCGAGTTTCAGTTTTTTTGTAATGAATATTGAATTCCATCACCCCCCATTCGAGGGATTATTGTTGCCATGAAATGGCCAGATTTTAATTTTTTTTCGCAAGAAATTCAGGGTGTTAGCCAATTTACAACCCCTTGCTTATTATGGCTTGTTGTAGGATTGAAAACTTAGACACCCTTCTTCATTTGTGCCAGAAAATAAATAAATAAATAAATAAATAAAACAACACTTAGAGACTTGTAAAAATAACATGAAATTTTTTGGATCTTTTGGAAATAAGAGAAAATCTACAACAACATGTTTTTGCAATGCCCAAAAGAAAGGTTGAAAAGAAAGGTTCTCTTACCCTCACATACCTTCCATCTCATCATGGAGTCCAAGTTAGGAGCCTTGAAGTGTGATTTCTTAATTTTTTGATTGGCCCATCAATAATAATATTATTATTATTAAGAACAATCTCACTTTGTATTGGCCTCCCTTACATACATAGGTTATAGGAACAAAAATTTTGGGCACCTTCGTGGAGGTCTTATGGGAAGTTATGAGAAGTTCAAAACCTAGAACTTAATTTATTCATATGGTAATGATAGTACTCAATATCTATCAATATAATATCATACATGTAAAGCCAATTTGGCACCATATCACTAGATAATCTATTAAATTGGTGTTAGGCTACATGTCAAATTTGAAAGGAAGCTTGGTTCTTTTTAGGGTTTATCCTTTTTAGGTTTTTAGGGTTTACCCAAAGCAACATAGGAGTTGGGGCACATAAGGCCAATGAAATACTCAAATTACGAGATCTATTGTACATACGATCATGACTTTGGGGAACCCTAACGGGTGTACTTGTGACAAGAATCTTGAAAAGTCATTATTTTCGAAACTAGGTAAGTATACAAGGACACGAAAGGAAAGGGGTAATCGCCAACCTTATTTGCATGGTCCCATCAATAAACACTAGAAATGGGTTTTTTCAATGTGAAGTTGTGCATGCATAGTTTGTGGATTTGTGTGTAAGATTGATATTTTAATTGTTGCCTTGCATTTTTGAATTGAAATTTTCAAGGCATGTGTTATGAACAAATGTCATTTTCATCTCAATTTAATGTTCTAAGAGTTAGAAGGGATATCCGGTAACTTAATATTGATACAATGTTTAGGATGTTTTAATTCTTCTCAAAGCATTGGAACAAGTTTTTATCTAGCAATAAATTATTAAACCAATTTTACACTATTCAATTTGAAAGTAGAAAGAAGAATTTGTTAATGCAAATAGCATTAAAAAGGAATAGTTCAAAATTTATTGACCAAAAAAATGGTGCAAATGGGGAGGGCATAGTTGGACCACCAAATTGTTGTGTACAAATTGTTTTGCATTTACATAAAATGTTTGATGTCTTGCAAACATATCTTTGTATTTTACATATTCCAAAATCGAAGTGTTTCAAATAGATTGTCAAACATGCTTGAGATTAAAAGACTATTCTACCATATAATAAAAGGTTTTACCAAAGCCTATTCCAAAATGTAACTAATATTCAACACACCATGCGATTCACATCACAAATGGAACTCTTGAATCAAAAGTGAAATTAACATCCATTATTAGGAATGTTGTTTTTATTTATTAAAAAATATTTGAACAAGATGATCATATAATGAAAAAGACAAATCATTTCAAACTTAGTCACATTGAACATGATTAAGTTGCAAGATATGTGAACACTCATGATTTTCATTTCGACAAGCAATTAGTATGTGCTAGTTGATGTGGCTAGTCCATTTTGAATAAAAAGTAACAATTGTTAGTTGATATGATTTTTTTTTAAATAAAAACTAACATAGGTGTTAATTAATGTTGATTCACAAGTAACATAAATTAAATAATTTTAATTTTAAATTATTTATTAATTACAATTTATAAGGATGTACATAAGCCTCCCTCCCATAAACATGTGGGCCTTAAAGCATCAACAACGTGGCACAAAAAAGAATTGAATCTTTTTTCTAAAAAAAAGTTTAATTGAGCAAGACATGCAATTCATCTCCATGTTGACAAGTCAAAGCATTAACCATTCAACCATCATTTAGTGAAAATAATGCCACAGCAAAAAAAATATAAACAAATTTTCATTTTGTAATTTCATACATTATAACTTCGTCATTAAATATTTATAAACATATAATTATATACATGAATCAAAGTTGATATTACGTAGACAACATAAAAAACAACATTTATCACAATATGTAAACATGTTGTATTTTTATGTGGTGAACATTTCGTTATATTCGCTACCTACTTATAATATTATTATTTATATTCCTATTTGCCTATTATCTACCTATTTAACTACCTACTTGACCTATTACCTACAAAAATATTATTTATTTATCTACCTTCCTTCTTTTTTATTGTTTACTTAATTATCTACTTATTGTTTATCTATTATCTATCTACATATTTTTATCTATCCTAACCTACCTATATATTACCAATCTACAACCTACCTACCTACATGTTTAAAGTCCTAAACACCTACATGCATGGGGGGCTTACAAACTACATTTGACACATATATACATAAGTAATACTTTCAATGATTACAATCTAACACATATAATATGTAACAACCCACATCACCCATGGAGTGATTAAAATTAGTTATGTCATAATAGGCATCAACATACACCACATAAGCATGACTTGGTCCACTTATAACCTTTTTTAAAAAAGTTTGACTTAAAATTTTAGTTGACTTAGTAAAATAAAACATGCTTACTTTTTGAAAATAGCAAAATGAAGAAAATAACCATGAAGGAGGTCTCCAATTAACAAATAGGCTAAGGTCATGAATAATTTAACACCAACTTTCATAATTTCAAAAGCTTTTCGCGTCATGGTATCACCCAGAACCCTAAACGAAAATTTGTTTACTTGATGAAAATGCCACAACATCAAAAAATCAACGAGCAACTAAATGAAAATATCTTTAAGACAAAGGCATCCATGAGAGGAGGGAATATATGGCCAAGATTTTCACATACAAGTTTTTTGGGCTATGGGTTTTAAGGTTTTGGGTTTTTCAAATTATGGTGTTGTGCAAGTTTTTTAATTATGATCAATGGATTTTGGGGTTGAAGGTTGTTCAAGTCTAAATTTTTTTGAAGGTATTTTTTCAAGTTCTTTTTGAAGGATTGGGCAAATGATGAAATGGTTAGGGTTTGCAGGATCTCACAAAATTTGAAAGCAAACACAAATAATGACCAAGCAAACATTAAAAGTGACCACCATGAGAAAATAGATGTATGCCAAAAGGTGAAGTCTTTAGAACAACAATTGTAAGAAACTTCTTCCTCATCAAAAGTGTTAAATACAAACACCATTTGGAAACTAAAACTAAACTGCACCTAAAAAAAGAAGGCAAATGCATTGTTGCTTGAATTGGTGTTCTTACTTTAAACAACAACACAAAGTTTGCCCTTACACTATTGAAAACAAGTTTTCAAATACAATTGACTTTGGGGCCACAACCTTCTTTGAACTCTTGTGTGTTTTCTAAAATGTAGTTTGATTTTTTCTCAAAGCAACTTCTTCCAAAGTTTCATTTACATCTAAACAAATCATACACTTTGAAAACTTTTGTTCCTCTTGCACATTCCTTTCACTAGCTTCACTTTTCTTACACATTCCCCCTTTATTCATGTTCCATACACTTGCACTCCCAATAATCATAAGAAAAAAACCAAGAAAAATATATATATATATATACACAAATTTTTCACACAAGCTCGTATAAGCAAAACAACTTGGCATGAAATTATTTCCATGCTAAGTTGTTGATGAAAAATTAATGTCACCCCCTCACTACTACAAAATGTGGGTGCAATTCATTAGTCCCTATTCACTAAACTAGTGAATTCATTACATCCCTACTAGGTCCCGTTCATTGGGACCAATGAATTCACTCAAAATCCATTGAAATCACTTGGTGTACAAGGACACCTTTTGTTGTAATGCTTAAAAGGTTCATTTGATTCTCTTTTTGAGTTATGACTTGGGCAAACATGGACTTCCATTGTTGTGTTTGACTGACTTGACATATAAATTTATTATTATGCATAGTTACACCATATAATCATTTGCAAATGTTTTGTAAATTTAACTAACAATATTGTGTAGTTATTTGGATTTATAAAGAATTGTTGGTTTTGATTTTAAAATTGTTTTGAAATCAAATAACCATTGGTTCCTATTCTTTGAATGAAAAATAGAATCAAACAACCATTAATCCCAATTTCAAAACCCGTAAAGAACTAATGGTTATTAAGAATGAATTGACAATTAAATTGTGATTTTGTGGTTAGTTGTTTGTTATTTCAAAGAAAATGAGAGATGCGAGTATGTATCAAAATTGGGTCTTTGAATTTTTGAGAACCATGATTATGAATCCTAATAACCACTATGTGGGAAAATGCTAATCTTTTGACATTGGTTTATTCTTTAATTTTATGGGTCAACATATTATTATTTAGATATTCGGGATTTATAATATTAATCAACTGCATAAATCAAAGAGTAAATTTCAACAAAATATATTTTAGAATCCATATATGTAACAATATAACATCCGAAATCATTTGAAAACAAAATTCAAACCATATGGAATCAAAAACAAAAACAACAATACAATGAAAACAAAAATGTTTTTTTTATCAAAATCTTTCTCTAACTTTTCTCATGAACTTTTCCTCATCCTAAAAAAAAACCACTTGATGTTCTAATCATCATCATTTAAAAATCTTCCATAAGTCCTTCTTAATTTCTTGCCATGAACATGAATTCATATTCTAAACTATTCCTAATGATTAACCTATGTTATCACTATGTCCTACAATGACACTTCCTCTTGTTCAGTACTATTATATCCAATATGTCCAAAGGTGATAATATAATTCTACCTTTAACACAAGGGTCTATCTATTGGGCCAGAGTGAACAAGTAGCCACCAATGCACCAATTGGTTATTCTGTCTATTGGATGGGTTACGTTTCTTCAATTGACACCAAATGGGGTTCATCATAATCCATTTTTTGTTGTTGTTGACCACTATACTTAATTTTTTTTGTTCTTGGTCGTTTTTCCCCTAAACCTAACCTCACACATAGTTACCTTACTCACCCTCCTACCTTCATAAGTATTGTACCAACCTTGATACCTTACTAATTATCCCTTACTATCATAGCTACCTTAATAACTAATTATTGACCTAGCTACTATACTAATTACTTACCCTACTAACTTAGTTACCCTATTGACATAACTACTTTACTAATTAGCAACCCTGTATACACAACCATTTTAATGACATAAATATTTTACAAACTTAGCCACTTTGATAAGGTAACTTGTTTCCTATGTACAAAGTTACCTATCTACCTAACTACCTTGCTAATGTAATTTTCTTCCTACTAACTAACTTGCCTACTTACATGCCTACCTATCTATATACCTATTTACCTACCTATGCACCCACCTTCCTACCTACCACTATGCTTACTTACCTACCTATGTTTTTTACATAGCTAAATACCTAGCTAACTACCTACTCATTGTTTCCAACACCCCTCCTCAATCCTACCTATCATTTATTAAGGTTCACCCTAGTTCATGAATAATGAACATAGGTCCCCATATGTAGGTATTACAAATAATTTATAGTGGAAACAATGTCATAATTGCATCCATTTTGATTTAGTTAATGTATATTTTATTAAATTTTGTTTACTTAATTCATTTATGGAATGGACATTACAATACATCTTTTCATGTAATTATTATAAGTATGTATTATTGGACTATGGTGTAGGTTTAGGGTTGGGACACATGAATTAATTAACAAAATTTTCACAAATCTATAGTAATTAACCTAAATTAGGCTAAATTTGGGGAGAAAATTTTAAGGCTTAAACATATGTGAAATAATACCATTTCATTGTATATCTTTTTCAAAGAAAATGGAAAAAATTAGCTTGGAAAGATCACACAAAGGTAAGAGACATATATATATATATATATATATATATATATAAATTTTATTGTTTTTTTAAATAAAGGTTTTTTTTTATCAATAAATATTTATAGTTTAAAAGATTTAAATATTGGTTTTTAAACTTTTTCATGTGTTTTTTTTTAAATATTTGTTTTGCATTATATAATTTGTATTTTTTGTATTTTTTTTGGGTTTAAGGCATATATCACTAGGAATTTTTTTTGTTAAGGTTTGTATAGTTAGGGTTGTAATAAAGCTTATGGCAAAATATCATTTAGGTTTTTATGGTTATGCTTTATGATTTAGTGTTTAAAAATTTGGTTCATATATTTCAAGGCTTAAGGTTTATACCATAGACTTTGCTCATTGTATTGGTTTCTGATTTTACTGGTTGTTTAGATTTATAACATAATTATGAATCTCCTTTGTTTGCATATTTTCCATAGCTCCTAAATTCAATATTTTTGTATGAGTTATGATACATTTAGGGTTGTGTTTTCAATTGGGACTACAAACTTTGGTGGAGTGTTGCCATTTTTTATTCTTGAAAGTATGCATTTGTTTATTGTTACTTCATTTGTTTTGTGTTTATATTTTCGCAATTCAACCTCCTTTCATTTCTTAGCTATTGGATATAGAATGGGCATCAAGTTTCATTAAGTATATAACCATAAATAAGGTTTTATCCTTTACTCGGGTATTTCATATTCAATATTTCTTTATAATTTGGTTTTCTCATACCCAAATGCAAATAATGTATTTACCCCCCCACAACCAATATGGGTTTTACGGCCTAAAGTAGGTATTACATTTTGCACCCCTCAAATAGTGTGCATTAATGATCATTACGTGGGTATTGCTAAATTGGGGTTTTAGACATTATGCATTTGAAATACAATGCATGTATTACATATGTGAACATTTTCAAATGATGGAAGGTTTAATAGTTAAATGTGGTTATTACCAAAATTTGTTTTAGTATATGGATTCATGATGCAAATATTGTATGTGATGTACATTGGAACAATATGTATTTTATATCATGATGTGGGTATTGTAATGGGAATTCCAAATCACAGTGTCAATTTTAAAGGAGCCATGTAGGTATGCAAATTTGTCCTACTTCCTTTCAATCATGGGAAGTGTTCCAAAGTCCCATTCCATTCATGTCCAAAACCCCACTAAGTCCACTTTCTCAAACAAGGACTTGGTGTGAACATCTAGGATACACCATGGAGAGCAAAATAAAGTGAACATTCAATTTGCTTATGTTTCGTACGTTCACATCTTGGAGTTTTTGGAAGGTGAACAAGGGAATACAAACGTCCTCGTGGAATGGAATGTTTACAAAAATTTTCTAAACCAAACGAATGTCAAACAACCAATTATCACCTTGGGCAATGTGGTAAACATTTATGGCATTAACCTTTTTAATTTCTTTAATTCATATACCAAAGATGTAATCATTTATGTTTTACGTGTTTTTTGGTTTAGGTACTAGTGTAGGTATGGATTAGTGGACTATCGGGAAGACTCAACCCACACTCAATCTATTAAATGAGGATTGTGTCATTTTCAATCAAACATTTATACACACTATTCAATGTGGTTGAAATCATAATTTATCATAAGGCCCATACATGAGCCAATGGGTCATTCGCACATGGTGAACATGACTCGGAATCCATTTTTCATATGTTTTATTATGCTCCATGCATGTCACAAACATTGAAGGATCACATATGGACCCAACTAAACTTAGGCTATATAGCCAAACAAATATATGACAAACATAAAACAATTTAATGGGAACATGTGAATGCAGGTCAAAACATGACATGAGATGATTTTATTCGGCTTCAAAACATTGCATATTTGGATTAGAAACATAAGAAGATGAGTTGATGTTTTCACACCAACCTTGCAATTTCAATTTAGTCTTGGGTTCTCCAACATCTGGAAGATGCGTTATTTTTCCAAGATGTTGGTGAAATCAACAGGACCCAAGTCCTGTTCACCATAGGTATCCAAACACCAATTCAATGTGAATCCATGTTATCATATGGTCACAGTGGGGCCATTTCTATGCATGCCACATTTGGCACAAATGACATGAAATTCCATCTATTCACCTTGATGGGGCTTGATGATCATCGCATGGGTGTCCCTTTAACGTGGATCATTACAAGTAAGCAAACAATTGAGGATTTGATCAAATGGTTGAAACCATTAAAAGATAAGATGTTATCACACATGCCACATTGGAAACCATCATGTTTTTTTGTTGATGATGCACCACATGAATTAATGGCATTATGGTTTGTTTTATACCTAGTACCTATTTGTGTTTATTTCCTTGGATGTTTTTTAATATCTTTCATACAATTCTTGATTACTTCAAATGCATTTTATGTTGTACTGACCCCATCCACTCATGGTGATTTTATTGCATATGTGTCCTTATTAGGGTCGTATGGGGGTATGGACAAGGTTTTCATTTTCTTTTGTTGTTGGCATGTTCTCAAAACATGGCGCTTATGTGGTATCAAAAAAATCAAACATGTGGAGGTGCGAATCAAATCTTCTAAAACCTTCATGATGTGATGTAGATGTCCATCAATCATGGAGAAATGATTGATGCCTTCAAAGACCATGGGAAGGTTGTTATACAAGAAAACCTTCATAAACATAGGCCTAACGATGTGTGGACAAATTACTTATGGACTCATTACCATCAATTTGGTAAGTGATCATGTTTATCATGGATAAGTATTAAACTCTTTTGTAATCATGTTTTTCACCCTTGTGCATTATGTTTATGTTTGCAGAATTATGGACAATGGGTGTTTAACGAGTGCCCCATTCTAACCAAGACACCCAAGCAACCATTGAATCATATCATGGTGCATTGAGACGTTGGTTTATTCTTGATACAAAAGGTTTTAGAAGGCGTAGGATTGATTGGTTAGTGTGGCAATTCACAACAACCATTGCACACCACTACATACACACATTGGAAATGAAGAAAATAGGTTTCATAAAAAAACAAGGTTATGGAGGCCATTGTTACATGAAGTGTGGAAAAGACAACCTTTATTCCATTCACCCATGTGTACCAACCAACCATTGAGAATGATGGAGCTTGGGGCATATGGAGCCAATGTCACTTATGCAGTGACGCACTCCCAACTCCCCAAAGGACCCAAATGTGGGCCCAAGTAGGAAAACAACGGAAGAAGGAGGAGTCAAGGCACGCTCCCTAGCTCACGACACTTTGAGGGGTAGAGGGGCGTGCCAGAGCTCCGAGATGGGATTAGAAAGATTTGACAAGCTTTATTCACTCACACGGGAAACATGGACACACAAGACTCACCACGACCCGGACTTGGGGGAAGCCACCACCTTCCCCCCTTATAGTATACTCTGCAGCTCTCCATGGAGGCTACATCCAAATGGCTCTTTTTCCCGGACTCTCAAGTTGGAGTCCCGAAACTATCCTGAAATTGTCCCAGTTGGAGTCCCGGGACTTTGGGAGCTCATAACTCCCGACTGTAGAGTCCGATCGCAACGAAGTCTGAAACAAAGTTGTAGCTCTCCTCGAGAGCTTTCCAACGCCGTGTCACACTTTCAAATCGGACATCGAGAAGAGGTCGATTCCCGACTTTTAGTGGTCGGGAGTCAAACTGGCAGTTTGACTCCCGGCCTTTCTTTTGGTCATAACTTGTGTTTCAGATGTCCGAATGAGTAATGCGAGCCCATTTTAAACATCTACGTTTCAAGAGCTTTCCAATGGTATAAAGAGTGCGACAATCCATTGAGATTTGACCCTTCAACTCGCCCTCTGAAGTTTCGGGAATCCACTAGGACTCTCTTTCCCAAAGTGGGAGTTGCCTTTGGGAGTGTGAGTGTTCACTCCCTCACACTCTCTCGCACTTCCTTAAACTCCCTGGAGTATGTGATGACTCCCGGGCTTCCTCTTGGCCCGCACCCTTCCAATGCCTTTGCCTTCGCTTTCGGGCTTCCTTCCTTTTGGCTTGCAACCTTGCAATGCCTTTACCTTGATTCCTGGGCTTCCTTCCTCTTGGCCCGCAACCTTACAACCCCTTGCCTTGGTCGCGAGCCCAAAGCTAAGGTTGCGACACTTATGTAATGAAATTGCCATTCACTAAAATATCTTGTTGCACATGTGAATGGGCATTGCAAAGGAACATGTGTAAACACCACATTGTGGTCATTCTCACATGCATTGACATTACTCAAGAGGATATCATTCATTACTGTGGAACATGGTATGGATCACATTGTGGAAGGTTGGGTCATATGTTTATAGACCCATGACATATTCCAGATTATATGGAATCCAATGACGATGACAAAGATTAAAAACTTAAACATAAAAAAACCACATAACAAATGAAAGTATTGCAAAACATTAGATCACACAATCGGATGCAACTATTACAAACTCTAACCTTTTTCAAGTATTGCAATAAAAAAAATTTGAAAAAAATATTTCACACCTTCCATCAAATGATGGAAGGTGTGGGTATAAGTAAGCTTAAATCTTTTTGTACAATATTTTTTTTTACATTCAATCTAATATATGTAAATTAAAAAAAATCTGACCCACCACTTCTCAATTGAAATTCCCAATTTATATTGGGAGGGATCTCATCATTTGAATTGAAATTAATCACCATTGCTAACTTTGAGCCACATGGATTGCTTGATTCATCAACTCTTAATTCTAATGGAACAACATTTCGTTCCCTAATTATTAGTTTTAATGGAGCAACATTTTGCTTCAAAATCACCATTAACTTTCTTCAGTTTCCTTCCTCTAGTCATTACAATTGTAAACATTTAAAAAAACTACAAAATCATTGTTAATTGTCAATTTTAATGAACTAGCCTTCTTCGCAGCAAAAGGATTATAAAAAAAGACATTCTTTTTTTTTCAAATAAAAAAATAAAAAAGGAAAGCAATGGCAACTATAGTTGTCATCACCTTTTTCACAACAAATATCCATAAATAAATAAGAAAATAAAAGGAGAAGGCAACGACTTGTTATTGTTTCCTTTTTTGTAGCAACACCAACAGAGAGAAAAAGGCGACAACAACAAGCTGTTGTCGTCTTCTTCCAAGCAACAGAAAACACATAAAAATCACCATTATGTGTTGTCATCTTTATGTTTAAAAAGAACGAAAGTACGAAGAGGAGGAGGTGAAAACAACAATGATCATAGATTGTCATTTTCTATCTTTCATAGAGTGACAAAGGCCAAAAACAAAAGACACAAAGACAACACAAAGTCGTCATCTTCATGTCTAATAGGAATTAGAATATGAGCAACAAAGGCAAAAAATAAGAAGACACAAAGATGACAATTATGTTTCGTCGTCTTTGTGTTTGAAATGCATGAGAATAGGAGGAAGAGGTAAAGAAAATGATGATCAAAGATTGTTGTCATCTTTTGTTTTTCATAGGAGTGACAAAGGCTAGAAAAAAATAATATAAAGAAGATGGCACAAACATAGATCATCTTTGTGTTTGAGAGGAACAAGAACAAGCAAGAAGAAATGAAGATGATGACGATCTATGTGATTGTGGTTGTCTTGTGTTTTTCATAGGAATGACCAGCGAGGAAAAAAAAAGACATGAAGATGAAGGTTGTGCGTCGTTGTTTTTCTGTTTAAGAGGAACGAGAACACAAGGGGAAGATGACAATAATCTTTATTATCGTCGTCGTCTTTTGTTTTTCAAAGGAACAACGACGAGGAGAAAAAGAAAAACACAAAAAAAAAAAACAAGGCACCCACATGTAAGAGCTCTAGCAAGTTCATATTCAAAAAAACCGTTAAAACCATGAAAAAACAAGACATGAATGTTGTTATTACCTCTAAATGTTGCTTTCAAGCTCCACAACTCGAGCACTCCACAACACTCCACAACACTCCATAGATTGGGCGCTCCAGGGATGTTTGGAGTGCAGTGGAGAAAATGAATTTAGGTTTAACACAGGAGAAAGTTTAGGGAGGTAGGTAGGAGGGGAAAACTTTGGGGCAGATAAGAGGGCTGGAAAAACCCTGGGCAGGGGGGAAGAAGCAAATAAAAATGCGCGGGCTGGGCGGGCTGGATGTGTTTGGGTTCATCCCCAAAACGGCTTGAACAACCTCATCCTGAACTGGTGCACTGGTGGTTGCTGGTTAAGTCCTGCCTGTTTATTGCTATTTAACTTTCGACTTCAGTTTAGTGTAGAGGTAAAATAGTGAGTTCAAAATGTTCAATTTTTCTTGTTCCTTTCTTTTCATTTCCTTTCCTTTCTTTTCATTTCCCTTCCTTTCCTTCCCTTCTCTGTAATGCAAGTGGAGCTATTTATTGCTTTTTGCAGAAAAAGCGTCGGTAAAAAAGATCTTGGCACACACATTTCCAGTCAACCATTCCTGAATGTAATGTAACTGGAGGTGGAGCTATTCTGACTATTCCGGACTGGAATGCAAGTGGAGCTATTCTGAGTATTCCGGACTTGTAATTTAGCTGGAATGTTTCCGTAATTGTTGTCGGTACAAAAAGCTCTTGCCACACACAACCTCCAGGTCAACCCATTCCTGACCGTAATGTAACTAGAGCCGGAATCACCCTGACCGTTCCGGACTGTAATGCAACTCGACCTGGAAGTATTCTGAGTATTCCCGTCTGTAGCGTCGCTCGAGCTCGAGCTCCTGTGAAGTCGGAGCGAGCGGCTCGTCGGCAAAGATTTCGTGTTAAATTTGTCTCCAGTTTGGAAATTCGAGCTGGTCGGGAAGCAGCTGACGGCGAGCTTTGATCAATTACAAAGTGCGGTTCACTGTGAATTTTCACTGAAACAGAGGAAAATTTCAGCAACAAGATGTGTGAAGAAGATTGTAAACCTCTTGGGTTTCTTCTGGGCTTGCCCTTCATGCTCCTGGCCTTCGCATTTACCCTCGTTGGTAGTGTGCTCTGGATCATCACGTTAGTCACCATCTTCCCCCCCCCCCCCCAGCCTTCTTTCTCTTTTGCTTCTTTTCCTGTCTCCCTGCTATATACCCCTGCTAGCTATCACATCAAATTTCTTGGCAAGCTTGTTTGAGAATTTATTTTGCTTGAGCAGTTCCAAGTTTCGTCTCCAATGTTTCTTTGGAAGAGGTCTGTGGAAGTTTGTTGCCACAGTGGGTATGAGAAGAGAACTTTCGATTGCAAAGCTTTCTACACCTACCCAAGTTCTTCAGCAACAGTGGGTTGAGATGGTGAGACTTTGAGGATAAGAGGGATTGGCTGATAGGGGGGTGTCAATGTGGGTGGTGGTGTGTGTGTGATGATGTATGGATGGATAATGATGATGGCGCAGTGCACCTCTCGCATGCTGTTGTCCTTGCTTAATCTGTTTTACAATACTTGCAAAACTGGGATTGACACTCATCAAAGCACCTGTTTCTGTCATGAGATGGTTCGCAAGAAAAGTTCCTTGCTGATGAAGAAGCACATCAACAACCAGGCAACACATCAATCCATCCTGTGTCCCACCCCACTGTTAGTCTCCTGTCTTCTCTTCTCCTTCTCCTTCTCCCCATCCCCATTGCTGTTTCTGCTTTGCTTTCATCTTCTTCTTCTACCAATTGGGGTTTCTTCTTCTTTTTCTTCTTCTTCTCCCCATTGGGTTTTCTGCTTTGCTTCCCCAGAAGGATTTGTAAATTGTTATGCCCCTGTGGAGTTCTTCATTGTTTCTAGACAACAATATGCATGCAATTTCAATGAAGCTGTTCAACAGCATGTGTAGAGGAGCAATTTGTAAGAGTGGTGTGTTTTCCCACAACTGTAATCCATGTACAAATCTGATTATCTTAAAATTTGTATCTTCTGGATCTTCTGCCCATGTACACAAAACCAATGAATCATTGATGATGCTACACACAGAGAAAATTGATGGAGTCTTCTGGTTGAATGATTGGTGCATTGATTCATCAAGATTGTTCAAGATTTTGATCAATCAATCCAGATCAAAACTAGGATAAACTTCACAGAATGAAATCGGCACTCAAAGATAGACAATCAATCTTGGAGCTTGAATTTGCTTGCGCATGTGTGTGAGGAAAAAAAAAACAATAGCTAATTGATTCAACAACTGGTAGAAGATTTGAACAACACCCATATAAATAATAAAGCTTGAATGACAATAAACCTCGGCATTCCCTTGATGGGTGGTGCAAGAATTTTGCAGGGGCTTTTGCAACAGGACTTTTGTAAGCTCTAATGAGTAGCATGATGCTGAGGTGCAAGCTCTAGCAGCATACAGCAAATCAATCTGGTGAGAAATGCTACAAAGATATTAATGGTTTAGGGTTTAGGGTTCAGGGTTAGGAAATCAATCTGATATGTAAATCAACAACTAAAGCTCCTACATGATCCATGTTTCATATCACAAAACTGCAAAGAAAATCAGTGTGGCTTTAACTTGTCATGTGCTGCCAACAAATCAGGCTTCAATAACTATGGTAACCTTCAATGAAACCCTAAGGTTATTTTAACTGCTAACTAGCAGTGGCCTGAGCTGTAAAGCACAGATTGTAAAGTTTGTAACCTAATTTTAATAATTTTATAGACACATTTCTTCCTTTTGTCATAGAGATTTTTGAGTGTTTACATTAATAAGCAAACAATTTTTTCCATCAATATGTTAATATGGTATGATTAGGAAAAGGAATCAACGATTTCTTTATTGAGGTGGTTTGCTATGTCTTCTATAAACAAAGAGTGTTGATAGCTTTGTAAAGAGCTCATGTCGTTTCGATTTCGAGGTGCATCACAATTACAAGTGAGAATTCTTCTAAGCTTATTACTTTTTCAAATTCTCTTCCTTTTTCACATGTTTCTTGTAATTGGTGGAAGCTTTGGAACATAATTTATTCGTTTGCCCATTTGTAACCCCATTTTAGTTTTTTGTGCTTCTGGTTTGGACTTGGGTCATTTGTCTTTGTACTTCCTTTCCCCATTCATTAATTAGGTGCTTTGTTTAATGAAATTTACCGGGGTTTCATCAATTGCATGGATAGTTAGAATTTCATCAAAGTAGGTTAACAATATTAAAACCCTAAACCTTTTTATGACACTTGCAATTCGTGATGGCCAAATACATTTTTCCTTTGAATTCTGATTTCATAGTTGACTGCCATGTTAGGTCAGTTGTTACATGGTTAACCTCAGCTTTGAAAATTAGGCCACATTAAGAAAGCCAAACCAAACCAAAAAAAAAAACTAAACCCTACCTAAGTACTATAATAGGCGGTTTTCAAGGTGGGTATTTGAGAATTGACCTTTATGCATAATATATGGGTATTACCAAAAATAATAATTGAGTAATTTGGTAATCATGTGTATTGCTTTTGACAATGAAATTGATAAGAGCCAAGTTTAAATGTTTTTGAATTTAGAAAAAAATTGATAGCTTGTGAAGTTAAAAAATAAATAAAAATAAAACAAAAAAACTACATGGTTAATTGTGAAAAAAAAGTCATAAATTAGTTAAAACAATATTTTTGAAAAATTTCGTTGGTAAAATGTTAATGCCGACCATGGGTTTGGTGGCGGGTAACAATTGGAAATCAAGTTGGCTTGTTGCGTTGTTCCCTCATCTTCAATTTAAAATAGGTGCATAAAAAAATTGTCAATTTTTTTGGAATTTTTTTTGGTACTCTATTTATTTAAGGGATTTATATTAATGTGATTTTTTTCTCAAAATTAAATACCCCATATGATAAGTATCTAACCTTACCTTAACCCCTAAACCCTTAAACAAGGGCCCCAATCATTAAAATATTTTTTCTTCTTAATTTCTTATTGATTTTTTAGTAACTAGGATTGAACACAAAAAAAATTCGGCCTTTTTGAAAACAAACCCCCCAAAAAAATCCCCCCTTATGTGGGGTTTCCTTGTAGTATTGGCAATACACAACTTTGCAATAATAATGATGAAATATAATTCACGATACTAAGAATTTCCTCAGTTAAACTAATTTTTAAAAAAAAATGATCATACCTAGTGTTAGTCACTAGTTCACACTTCCAACTTTTAACTAACATTAAATCTTTGAAAAAAAAGTAGATTTCAAAACTTAACAAAGTAGTTGTAAGCCCTTAACACCCAAATGTGGTCATATCTTTATTGTTATTATTATTATTATTATTAAAGGACTCAATCATCCTTGGGAAGGATTATTATTTCTATGCTCTCATTTATAGGGATAAAAATAGGGATTTTAAAATTTTTATTTGACATTTTAGGGTTTGACCTTCCCCCACCCCCCTTTCTCAATTAATTTGATACCAAATTTGGTTGTGGTACCTAACTCTTTAAAAGACCCCCCCAAAAAAATTAAAATAACAAAAACAAAAAAAAGGGGACCCCTAATCAACTTTTCCGAATTTGGAGGAGGCCCCGCGAAATTCTCGGGCTGATGCTACTGTCGGTACACCCAGTTTCTCGCCGGCTATCACCCGTTTTCCCACTGGTATCACCGGCGGTCACCGGTCATAAACTTCAGGTTGAGCGCACGGGTGACCGGAACGTTGCGTCGCAGACAGGGGGCGCTGCGCCACGACTGTTGTCGCGCGCGCGAGCTCTCGCGAGAGAGAGAGAGAGACGGAGAGACGGTGAGAGACATCTTTCGATCTCGTGTCGTACTCGTTTCATTCCATCGCTTGTTGTGGAACGAATTCTTCAAAGCTTCTTCAATCATTGTTTTGATATTGCGGTAGAATTTTTTTTCCCTTTTTTGCTGCTGCTGCTGCTGTGCCAGAGTGAATCCACTCAATGATGTCTCCTTGCAATTCTCTCCCCTGGCTTGGCCTTTCCTCATGAAATGCACATTTTGTACCATCCTAGTGCGTCATTCTTCTTCAACCTCTTTCTTTGTAGTCGTCATCGGCGTGTTTTGCGTGTTTTAGCTTTTTTTTCCCGATTTACTAGTTCTTAACTATTTGTAGTCATTATTTGTTCAAAGAACTCATTCCCTGGAGCTGCTTTGATAGCGTGCCTTGTTGCCATAATAGTTAGTTTCATCGAGAAGTTTTCAGATATGAATTCTTTTCTCTGTGCAAAATTTCTTATTTTCTAGCTGCCGTGTTTGCGGCATCTTGTCTACTTGTGCTGCTGTATAACAGTTAATGCTGCAAAGCCTTTTGTGGCTTGATTCTTCTTCTGCTTCCTCCTCCTCCTCCTCCTCCTCTCTTCTTTCAGAAAAGTCTGCTAAGTTCTAATATTGAGTACAGGTTTTTCGCATATGTGGGAAACACCTGCAGCATCGACAAAGAAGTGTAAGCAGACCAAGATGATGATGCTGATCATCATCATCACTGAGTTAAGAAATTATATCAGAAGTGCTATCTTTCTTCAGAAGGTGTAAACCTGGTTTCCAAGGGACAGCACTCTAGCTCCTCAACAACGGTAAGTTCAAGCTCTCTGTCACCATGCTTGTCTTTTAGGGTATTGATAATGATGATGGCAAGGACCCAGTTTTCGTTCTTTCTTTTAGGAAACTACGTTCACAGGCAAAGTATTCTTCATTAATGCTATGGAAACGACGATGTTTCTGAAGAGTTCAAATGGATAGGACTCACAGCCAGATTTGCAATTAGGGTGCATTCAGAAACTGGTCTTTCAACCTTGTCTTGTGGAATACTTGTAAGGTAGCAGCAGAGGCTGAATCTGTGCTTGCTCATGAGCTGTAACATAGAGCTTTTCTGACAAGTTATTGCTAAATACTAGCACAGATGATGATACTGCAGTCTTCACGATGACTGCAAATCAGGTTGAGAGGTGCACATATATATTTCTGGCAAGCCTGCTACAGTTGTGGTACTTTCCTTTGTGTATATGCAGGGTTTTGACCAACTGTTTAGGCCCTGGTTTCATGCTGGCAGTATGCAGTGTTTAGGGTGGTTAGTCAGTTGCCTGATGTTGTTCCTGCAGCCACACTTATTGGAAACAAACTTTCAATTTTATTTTTATTGCTTCTTCAATTTCTTTCATATTGCATGCTGCATTCCAATTAGTCTCCTTTTAACATCTCTTAGCTGATAAGAACTCTGAACAAACAGAGCTTTGCAGTAGGTTGCCTGGGTCCTGTTCTTTTATGCAGCCTTCAAACTCCTAGTTATGGCCTTGTCAGTATAAGTATTTCCGATTTCCTTTGACCATTCCACTTCCTTCTTTGGGCATGATGAATCTGATCTCTTGGGGTGTTGATGACATTATTTCTTGTTGTCACATGGCACTGCTCTTGTCATTTTTTGCTGTGTGAAGATAACCTCTGTTGCAAGTGTGAGTCTTGGTGAATTGCTCATACCTTACGGAAGTTTTTGGTGATTTCTTTAATAGGAGCTGGGAAGGAAGAAGTTTGTGAAATGGATGTGACAATTCCACACAATCCCCTGCTGAAGGTAGAGGAAATTCTTGCATCCCAGATCAGGATGAGTGAAAGTGTAAGACATGCAGTGAAGGAAGTGGAATCTTTCAAACATGAGTGTCTGGAGCTTGACAGGAAAGTTGACACACTTGCAAGCTTATTGAAACAGGCAGCTCGTTTCTCCATCACGAATCCAGCTGGGCTTTATGAAAGCCCAACCCGACAGATTGCAATTGAAGTTGAGAAAACACTTGAGAGAGCACTTGGTCTTGTGAAAAAATGCAGGCGGAGTGGGATGCTCAAGCGTGTCATCACAATCACAAATGTCTCGGATTTCCGGAAAGTAAACCTGTATCTTGATAATTCAATTGCAAATGTTCAATATCTTCTGAACATTTCTGCAAGTGGAGAAGATCGTCCTATTCATATGGGGCTTCCCCCCATTGCCTCCAATGAACCAGTTTTGTCGATAGTGTGGGATAATGTCTCAATAGTGCATGTCGGGAATGCTGAGGAGAAGGCTCAGGGAGCCTCATATTTGGCAGACTTAGCAAAGGACAGCCGTAATGCATCCATCATTTGTGAGCAGGGTGGGGTGCCACCATTGCTGCGTTTGTTGAGGGAGGGAACTCCTGCAGGACAGGAAGAAGCAGCAAGGGCTCTTGGGTACCTGGCTGCTGATAGGCGTCGCGTTCTCAGAATGCGCACAGAGGGTGCCATCACATTCTTCCTAGAAATTTTGGTTCATGGCCCCATGAAAGTTCAGGTCAGCTTTTTTTATTGCAAACCTTCCAGCTCAGTGTATCAAACATTTCTCACAATTACTACATAACACAGCTTGCAATGAAGCAACCCGATTTACTATATTGGTAATGCAGAAACATTGTAAGATACTGATAGTTGCACCAAAGTGGCAGCAACAACCAAAGTGGTGAGTTAACTCTTAAGCTTTTGTGTGTGAGAGTTGCTGTCCGTGGTCAACTAAGCAAGAACTTGTATGTAGCCTGTAACATTAGTCAAGCTGATACCAGCAATAGTGACATCAAATGGGCATGCCCCTGTTGTTCTGACTATCTCTCTTGAATTGGTATCTTTGCAAGCTGCAGTTTGATGCTTAGTAGTTGGAATTTCTATGTTGATGACATTGAGGAATTGTGCTGATTCCTGTAAAATGATTGTGTCTTTCAGGCTATGGTTTGTTGGGCTATATCACAATTTTGTGCAAATGATCAGGAAGCACAGGTTGAGGTTGCAAGTGCGGGTGGGATCCGACTCCTTGTCTTTTTGCTTGGGCATGATAATGTTGATGATTTGAGCAAGACTACGAAAGCCATGAACATCCACACAGTTGTCAAGACAACGATGACCAATCAAAAGAATGCCAGTGGTAGTTGCAGAGAGCAACTGGATCCAGAGGGAGAACCAGGACCTGATAGCAATTTTGAATCCCATTCCAATTCCCTTTCACGAATCACTCCAAAGCCAAATGCAATCCATAATAATTCCCGCAGTATTTCTGCAAAGTCCACCAGCTTGGAAAATGGGAAGTCGTCACTGCAGAACTCTTCCCTACGCACAACAAGCCAGAACAGTCGGGACAATGAGGACCCACAAACAAAAGCAAAACTAAAGGCAGAGGCAGCCCGTGCACTATGGAAGCTAGCCCAGAACAACATTCAGAACAGCAAGAGCATCACTGACACCCGTGCCCTGCTTTGTTTTGCAAGGCTGATACAGTTTGATGAAAATGATGTGCAATACAATTGTGTCATGGCAGTTATGGAGATAGCAGGGGCGGCAGAGCATGATGCAGAACTTCGCAGAGCAGCTTTCAAGACCAATTCTCCTGCCGCTAAGGCTGTGTTGGACCAGCTCCTGCGGGTTATTGAAAATGGCCATCCTGAGCTGCAGGTGTGTGAGGTTTTCGTAAATTTTCTTTTATCTTCCTTGTTACTGGAATTCATACTTGTGGCATAGATTTGATTTCACAATTTGCATGCAGTATGGTCATCCATACTTCCAGGGTATGACTGGGTACTGTACTTCCTGATTATAGGCAGGGCCCATATATTGGTGTTATGAGAGCTTGAATATAATAACCCAGCATTATTATGACTATACATTTGAAATGCTTTTTTTCTAGGTACCATGTCTGACAGCTATGGGAAGCCTTGCACGCATATTTCCAGCAGCTGCACGTGTTATACCTCCAATTACAGAGGCATTGGCAAGCCAGGATGTTGCCGTAGCTGCTGAGGCCTCACACACTCTTTATAAGTTTGCAAACAAGGAAAATTACCTCCATGTTGACCACTCAAGAACAATTTTGGAGTCGAATGGGGCTTTGCATTTGGTGGCTTTGTTAAACTACTTGGACATGTTCACACAAACATCGGCACTCAATCTCCTTTGTTGTTTGTCCATAAATGTTCCAGAGAGTAATCTGCTTGCCCAAGCCGGTGTGTTGAAGGCATTGGAAAGCATGACCCGGACAGCAGTGTTGAGTCAAAACATAGAACTAAAAAATAATGTAATGGATGCCATTGCAAAGCTGGAGCTTTACCAGAGTGGCAGCCATGGGAACTCATCAACAAAAGGAACTTATGTACCATAGTTTTGGAGAGCCCAATGCTGTGATCATTCTTGTTGTGTTTTGTTTTTGTTTGGCTGGAATTGACATGTTGGTTACCTGAGACTGTGTTTGTAGAGTCTCCTCTGCAATCTCATAGATATATATTCTGGAAATGCCTTTCAAATTTTTTTCTTGCTTGCAGCCATTGTTATCATGCAGATAGTTTCAGGCTGCTGTAATACTACATGGCTTTTGTTATCCTCACTCATGAACTGTTTCGAAGTTGGAGATTTGGGCTTGATTTTCATGTATCTTACACTGCCCAGTGATTTTGTTCAGCATTGATGGTGGTGTTATCCATATTTTCAGACTCATGCTGTACACTGTGGCTTTATTGAAAGTGTGCATGATTTTGCAGTGCAAGGAGGTGCCATAATGTCTTTTATTGGGTATTTCCTGTTGGATAAGCATTTCAGGTCTTCTATTTGGGAGCACAATTCCAGCACCACCACCAACACAGGTATCTTGATCTTACTGCTGACAAACTCAGTCTCTATCTTTGTTTCTGATTCAGGAAAGTCTCACCACTGATATGCTAGTTGTTGTTTCGTTTGTAGTGCAGGATTGACACTGTGATGGAGAGGAAAGGCAAACTCATAGAATGGGAAACAACACAAGTCTATTGGAACTCCCAACTGAGTTTGACACTCAACAACTGGGCAAACCCATGTTGCAAGATCAGCAGAACATTTGGCTTGTGAACATTTTACTGCCTTATGACTGCATGGAAGTGCAAGCATCTTGAAACATCTGAATCATATCTTGGTAAGAATTACATCTGTTTCGTCCTCTACAGAATCATGAGAGCATTGGATGACCAAACAACAGCAAGCTGGTGGTGTTACTTCTTCACCGGTTACTTGTACGTGACGGCACTGTAGATGGGTACTGAATTCTTTTATTGCTATCATCCTTGTCAGGAGGATAGTACCAACTTCAAAATTTTCTTCAGTCGTCTGTGGTGACAGATACAAAGGTTGCCTACTGATGGACTGCCACAGATAAACCTCAGGTGTATGAAGGGAGATAGATCCCTTGCCAACAAGAAGTAGCTAACGAGGTCGCAGACATCTGGTGGAATACATATCCAGATAAACTGGCTCTGTAGCTGATAATAGGAGCTGAAAGTTTCTTGCCTTGTTGCCCAACCAAGGAATCTATTTAATGTTCTTTTGGAGCCACGATGAAGACAGGCTTGGTATGAGGACAATCCAAGTGTGCAATATGGAACACAGGTGAGGGACATTGGCCATGGCTTGCATCTACTTCAACATTTTATCTGCAGTTCCAGGCAAGTAACACAATATTTTCCAATGCAGTTTTCACATCTTCAAAATTCTGCTTGCTTCTTCAGCTTAAGCTGGTCCACAGACTTGTGAAAAATATGGCCAATTTTTTATGACAATGCAAGATCAAAGATGCACTTAATACTTGTTAACTGAGAGATCAAATTGAATTTAACGTGCAACCATGTATAAGATAACACTCATTCGATCTCATCATGTTATCAGCAGAGAATATTGACAGTGAATTGGATCTCTGTTTACCTTGGCATATTTCATCTTCTTGTTATACGTTGTTCTATGGGCTTAACTCACTACTAATTAAGGCATGTGAATCACCCCCATAATAGTGGATATCCCATCAGACCAAGTCATTCCAAGTTGGAGAAAGGGAATTTTGGGTTGACCACGAGGCAACATGGATATTTTCATTATTTGTAAGATTAAGTTCCATATGCCCATGGAAATTCCATGATTCATGAGCTACGAGCCCTCAACCAAAACCACCAAGGAAGCCCTCACGAAATTCATGGAATTGCATTTGGCAGCAACCTTACCAATGAAAATAAGGTGCAAATGGAAAGAGAGAAAGGGTGTTAAACTTACGTGCACTCATGGCACCATGGCATGATATAGTGAAAACCCATTCTTATGAAAGATAGATAACCTCATCTTATGGAAGATGTGGAAGGATTTCGGAAATGCCCTTATAAGATGGTCTAGATTGCCAAAGAAAATTTGTGTTTCTCATCCTATTCTTTTTTATGCAGCTATGATTTGAAGAAAATATACCATGTTTCTGGGGAGTAAAAACAAAAAAAAGTTCAATGTGGTTTCCTTTTATTGTTGGCAACAAATGAGTTTGGAATTATAGTGACTAAAAAAATTCATAATAGTACCTTCCAATTATTTACTAACCAAACTAAAGACTATTATAAGGACTCAATCATGCTTGGAAGCAGTATTTTTTTCCTTCCAATAGTCTCATATTGTTCCAAAAGCAATCACCCACAAGAGGATTTAGCCAAATCTGGCTAAATAAACAGTAAAGTAGAAAATCTAGGAATCCTGTTACATGTTTGTGAACCACTAGAACCTATGAGCTAATTATGGCAATTTCAAAAGAAGAAAGCTAGAAATCTTCCCAAATCTTTCAAAATTCTTGCCAATTTCAAAACTTTTTCCTCCAAATGTGGCAAATCTTTTTTAAATATCCAAAAAGTTCCTTGGACCATGTTGCTTTGGACTGTTATTTTAAGCAAATTAGCGAATTCTCATCATCAAAAAAATCACTGCTTGGAAGGATTAGAGATTTATGTTGCCATCTATTTTCTATTTTTTGCATTGATAAAAATTTGAATCGTCAAATTTTTTAGAGGAGTTATTAGTTTAGACCTAATTTTAATAAACTCGCAATGCAAGAGTTATGCAAGTTATAAGTATTTTCATCACTGAAAATTCAATAAAAATCCAAAAGAAGAACATGGATTTTTTGGGAGTCAAGTGGACTATCAAATTCCACATTTTTATTGTGGATTTTGGAAGACAATATTAGAATGTTCCTCATTGGTATGTATCAACATTTTGGGTAGAAACCCAGGATTTTGAGCTTAACAATTATATATGATTAACCATTTGAAGATTTGTTAAACCTAACAATGGGTTCATGGCTATCAAAATAAAAGCTATTTCTTTCAATGTGGATTCTGAATGTTGTGTTAAAATATTGTAAATAATTAAATCAATATTCTTAAGCCAATGAAACCCCGACAATTTTGGTGGAATTGAAGCCATTTTCTAATAATGATGAAAAGTGATGATTTAGAATGATTTGTGAGTATTTTTAAGAAACTTGCAAAGGCTGTGTCAAAGATTGAAAGATAAGACTCAAATTGAATCGTGAAGGACATAAAAGAGTAAAAAATATGATTGAAAAATAAGATTAGAAAGGACTAGCAAGGGACTTGAAAAAGTAAGAAATAGGATTGAAAAATGAGAGCAAAGGGACTAGTGAAGGACTTAAAAATGAATTTCAAGGATTGATACATAGGATTAAAAGGTGCGACTAATAAATAAGACCAAAAAATAAGACTAAAAAATAGGAATGAAAAGTAGGACTAATAAATGTGCATGGCCGGATTGGCCTTATGCGCAATGTTGTGTACGAAGAAGCTCTCCTTTGAGGCTGCATGCATCTCCTAAATGTACGAAAAAACTCTCCTTTGAGGTTGCATGCATCTCCTAAATGGCTCCGCGAGAAGTTACTTTGAGGCTGCATGCATCTCCTAAATGTACGAAAAAGCTCTCCTTTGAGGTTGCATGCATCTCCTAAATGGCTCCGCGAGAAGTTACTTTGAGGCTGCATGCATCTCCTAAATGTACGAAAAAGCTCTCCTTTGAGGTTGCATGCATCTCCTAAATGGCTCCGCGAAAAGTTACGTTCAGAACGTGCAGGTTTTTAAAACAAAATGTTTCTTTGAAATAAATATGGTTTAATGAAACTGGGGGACTTCACAGTGTCCGAAGGTCACGGGTACCCTCTAGTTTGTCATATTATTGTTCATAAACATACATTATGTTCCAACACCACACAAATAAATCGTTCTTGCTGGAGTAAATTTGTTGGAGCTCCAATTTACCTGCGCATCGACTTTGCCAAGTGGCACCGGCAACACCACACCCTTCCCCGTTCACCGTTCACAACCGCAACCCAATCTTTGATAGATTGTTCTGGCGCGTTGCCCTCCCAACATCATTCCTGGGCAATCGATTCGAGCTTTGGAGAGGAATAGCGTGGAAAGCTTAGATGGGTACGTAGTTTACTCGTAAATTGATATCTTGGCAATTCGGAGACTAAGGATCCAGGCAGCCAGGCTTTTTCTCTGAGATGCGGAATATGATCGTTGTGCAGGTACTCCTTGACGCTTGGACCAAAAACGGTCGTGCTCAACTCAATATGGGAGGACAGGAGTGAATGCAATGACTTGTGGTACCTGGAAGGTTGAAGTCTGCCAAACACGTGGAGGATTTAAAGCTATCCACAGAGAAGAGGAACAGCATCAATTAGAGTTTTTCTGCAGTGGCGATGGGGTTAGCATTGGTCTGCCGGACGCAGAATGGTTCTCACCCAGCCTTCAATTGCTGAGGAAGAAGAGGAGTAAGCCATGTGAGAGGGTGTCTGTTTGCTTGGCTCAAAATCTTTACTTCCCTCTGGTATGCTTTCTTTTAACGTCCTATGATGGCAGCTACACCGTCTCTCGCACTAGATCTCTGCAAGGAAATAAACGAGAAGTACTCCGTTAATCTAGTTGAGAGTACGAAGTTTTCTCTCATCAACAGGAACCAGTGTATGATTCTGTTCAGGAAGCTATTAGACACTCAGGAAACACTGGTAACCATCCAACATAAGCTCTCTGACAGTGAATTTACTAGCTCCCAATCTTCAGATGTGGGTCCAGTGATCCATGGACTCATCCATGTGTTAAAGAGAGTTCATGTGATCTTCTTCAAAGATTGTTTCTGCAAGGACAAATGGCTGAAAACAGCTCTCAGGCAAGGTGGAGACCTGAAGGAAACTTTTGCTGAAATTGTTTCTGACCTACAATGGTACAGATCGGTACTACATAGGATTGTCTTCAAGCAGGTGGGACAACACAGCCAGGATGTTGCACCTGTAGATTGTGACCGGAACCTGAGTGAAATCGACTTGGAGGCCCTGTCAGCAGCTGCAAAGTCGGATCAGGAGGATCTCAAGGGTTTTCTGAGGGAGTTGAAGGGGGAACCTGCTGGCTGTGGTGAAAAGGGAGGTTATATAAGTATGCAATGTCTTGCAACACAATTACTGGACAAGTTGGAGTTCCAACCTTGGTCTTCAACAGCTCTGGAGAAGTATGATGAAGGCCTGCATGAAGGTGGTAGAAACAAGTGGAGTGAATGGCCTCTTGTTCTGTCAGTAAATATGCAGGATCTACGGAAAGGTCCTCTGCTAGGTGAAGGGTCCTTTGGGAGTGTACATGAAACGGATTGGCTTGGAGAGACATATGCAATGAAGATCCCTAAACATGGACATTGCACACAGTTCTTAGAGCTTGAGATCAAAGCTCTTGCAGGTCTGCAGCACCCTCATGTCATACGTCTTGTTGGTTGTGCTGAAGAGGAAGGAAAGCACTTATATCTCATGGAGCGTATGGATAAGTCGCTCTCCAAAATGTTGGAGGACTGCCCGCTCCCCCTTGTCCAACGCGTTGACATGATGCTTCAAATAGCAGAAGGGGTGAGGTACCTTCACAGTAAGAACATAGTGCATCGTGATCTCAAGCCTGAAAACATTCTTGTCAAGCGTGATGATTCTGGCCCTGAAAGTTTGATGTTAGCTCCACCGGTAGAGCACTTCTGGATTGCCAAAGTCTCTGACTTTGGCTCTGCGAAAGGAAAAATGGAGAGTATGGCATATGCAGGCCAGACAACGAATGTTGGCACAACAATGTTTATGGCACCTGAGATGTATGAACTTGAAAATGGTGCGGACCAGCCGGAGAGGTTCCACCCAATGAAAACTGATGTGTACAGTTTTGCACTTATTTGCTTTGTGGTGCTGACCTCAGAGTCTACTCCCTTTCCATTCAAAGATTTGATGAACCCTACAGTGAAGGCATTCAAAGATCGTGTGAGAAAAGGGAAAAGACCAGAGCTGCCACCCAACTGCCCTGTTTACTTGTCTGATCTTATGCAGCAATGCTGGGATGGTAACCCTGTCAAGCGACCCAACTTTAACTACATTTGCACGGAACTGAGACACATCAAAGACTTTCTTCTTACAGGTAGGCTCATTTCACCACATCACAATGTATGTAGAGAGGAATTTATTGTTTGCAGTGACTGTTACCCATATAGTAATTTCTCCCCACTAGTTTGGGAGTATAGTGACTGGATGACAGACTGTACGTAGCTCTCATCTTGGCATGTTGGGTTACTATTTGCACAATGTTTGTCCTGGTTCTACCCTAAACAGATGCCCTTCTGTTGATTAGTTATTGTGGTGCCTTTCCAACTTTGCAGAATTTCATTCTTACATGTCAATTCCATTGGTCTATCCCAACAATTTTTTGAAGTTGGATGCCTCTCCTCTATCTAAGACATTACCATTATAATGATGCTTCCACTTAGGCTCCTTAACATGTCTTAGCTTATAAGAACTCAAGATCTCTCTGTGTGTGTGACTTTGGTAGTCGGCCAGTTCCTGTTATTTTTGCTGCTTTCAATCTCCCAGTGAGGGTCTTGTTGATATAAGTAGGAAATGCATATGATTCTTCTTGCCATTCACACTTTTCCTTGCACATGGATATTGTCTTTAGGAACAATGGTGCTAGTCTCTCATTTGCAATGCAGTGCAATACCCTTTTCCTTTTTCCTTTCCATTGCAAGTAAGAGTCTTGATTGTAGCTCTGGGCACAGGTGAAGAGGAGGGCATTGAATCATTACTGAAGAAGTCACAAATGTGGGCAGATGGAAGTGACTCTCTAGGCACGCTCGACTTCCACAACTCAGCCATGGAGTCCCCTTGGATGCAGCCATCTCAGCAAAGGATGGATTCAGCAGTTGCATCTATATTAGGGTAAGGTGATGATCATGTTGCTTAAAGGCAACAAAATCAACCATTCACACTTCACCTTCTTATGCACCTTGTTTGAAATGAAATTGATTAATGTTGGTATGACTATTGCCTAAGACATTGTCATAGGGTGTAGCACTGAAAATACGAGGTTCCCATAGAGTCCTACGAGTTATGCCCTTAGTGCTATAGGAAGGGTTAGCACCATGATAGAGCAGCCTGTAGCCTAATTCGTCCCATCCCGTGTGACCACTGGGGTAGTTGTACTTTTTCCCAGCCAAAAAATCTTCCAGGCATCACCAGCCCATTGACATTGCAATATTGCCGCATTCCTTCTGAACCCGTACGAGGAAAGTAGCTTCATGAAACAGTCTGAAGGGGTGTGTTAAGCTTTTTGTGGTAGAAGGGCACTCCTGTGAAGATTTACTGGGAACAGTTCACTTTCGTCTTCAAAGAGATTCTTTGAATGAACTCAACATCAGGTACATGACCTCACTGATCCATTCTTTGGATATAGCATCTGAACTGGAAATATGACCATTCTGTGCATCTGTGTGACCAACAGACAACACCCCAACTCTCAAGCCCCTGTGCGGCATGAGTCAATGGGTGGTCAGGCAGCAGAGCGTTTTAGTAATCCAGAGGGTTATGTGCCACTCCCCAGAGGCCATGAGCAAGACTCACATCTTGACAGATTTTATGCTGGTCCTCATCTGCCCAATCTGACTGAAAGGCCCAACTTTTCAAGCACTGCAGGTGAGCCACATTACTCTAATCCTATTACTGGTGACAATGACTATTTAGTGGAAACACTTTAGATGACAGATAACTTAGTTGTGGAGAGTGCATGGACATGCACTGGGTAACAATATGTTGGTTTTGATTATGCAGCTAAAAGGACATCCTTGGCTATTGATTAAAAGGACTGTACCTTTGTTAGACATGATAGATGTGTTACTGATTATTATTATAATTGACAGCATGATAAGATATTTTACATGTGACCATCTTGAGATATTTCTGTGTGAAATACTTTGGTGTTAACCTATGAGAAAAGAGATTTGGGTTTCGCAGAAGGTGACTCTTTACCAGGAATAGATGGCCTTATGATAGTGGGTGATGCTGTTTTGGGTGGCCGGTTAACGGCACTCCGTTAATGGAATGACTCTTTGCACCTTCCAGGTCTTATTGCAGACCACCCTGCTTGTTTTAAAACAAAATAATGTAGTTTTGAGACTTATAGTGCATACAACCTTGTGTGCTTCATATGGAATTTAAGACATGTCTGACCTGGGTGGTTGACTATTTATTCCTGGACTGCAGTGGGTTCGGCACCTTCCAGGTGGCAGTAGAACTCACATTAAGGGTACTCTTCAATCTCCTCTTACCTCCTGCAGATTCCCTGGTGTTTGCCTGCTGACAGATTTCTGGCTGTTACTAGGTTGTTTTTTGGTCAGTCTTTTGCATATTTCCTCTCTAGAATGACTAAAATGGTTGGTACCTCAGAGTGATACAGAAAAGACCCCTTGGTACACTCCCAAAAATTAAGTCTGCTTTTATGTTCAAAATCTATTGTTTATTGGGATGCAGGAAATCAGTCTGGTTTCTGGAAATCATCACTTAGCAATATGAGTTATCTATTCATAGAGACTCTAATTAATGATTGGAGTGACAGGGGCAGCACAGGCAGAGTATATGATAACTGCAGATGACTGTGACAGCAAGCTGGCCGTTAACTGTGTGCCCATGGATGAGAAGGGTCGCAGAGTAAGTCTTTTAATCTTTCAGAGGTTGGTATGGGTAAATGTGCTTTTATAATGTTTACCATTATGAGAGGAGAGCAAAACTGTGCAGATTTATTGTAATGTGGCTGTCAGATATACACCTCATTCTAACAACTCAAAAATGCCAGTTCAGTCAATTCATTTCAAGAGCTTTTGCAGGGTCTAAGTTCTGTTTTATAATACTAGATGTTAATAATTTGTGTCTGGTGTGCAGGGTGAGCTAGTGATGGTCATGGCTAATGATAGCAGACCGATCTCTCAAGGTCAGTGTTGTGTATGCACATACCTATTTGTGCAAATATTAGACTGCTTGTTAGAATGAGGACAGTGATCCTTCAATTATGATTTGTTCAAGATTCAATGTCAAACCCTAAATTGAGCAGGTAAGGTACCCTTGAACAATTGAAACTTTTAAGACAACACCTTTCTGCAGCTTGCTTAGCAGATGTTCTGCAAACCAGAAGGAGTCTCTATGATATAGTCTTTATAGCAACTTTTCACAGGTAAGACCACATGTTCCCCCAGTAGAATAGAATAGGCTCAATAGCTTCATGTTACTTGTGGTTGTGTTTGCAGATCCAATGATGAAAGATCAAATTGTCAGCTATATTGCAAATGGTTATGCATCATTCGACGGGCAGTTCCTGGTCAATAGTGCACCACACCTTTCTTCTGTTCTGACTTCTATATGTTAAAGGGGCTTGCAATGGCCAGGTTGTATATGAAATTGAACTGCCAAAAATCTGCTTCTTATCGTAAATTTAGGTCTAGAGTTTGGTGTAATGGACAGTGATGTGTGATGTCTAACCTGTTCTCTTCTTGATGGATCATTCACAACACAACAAAATTAGGAAATTAGACATTGGCAAACCCTTGTAAGGTCACTGTCATTAGGGGAAGGTGGTCTTGGTTGATGAGTAGCCCACTGGCATTTCAGATCTTAACATGACCTAGTACATCTTCAGGAAGGACCATCAGAGGAACCACTGGAGCCTGCTGTACTAATACTGCGCCGCTCTACATATGAGTTGCGCCGTAATGATTCTCGTAAAGTTATCAGTGAAAAGTATGCAGCTGATGTTTCTGTATGTTGCATGACTCTTTCCCATAACCCATACTTGTCTTTTTCCTGGTCATTACTATTCTGCATATCTGATTTTGTGAGTAAATCATTGGGGGCATGTTCTACAATGTCATTTGCCAAAAGAGCTCTTTGTTAAGAAATACTCTGGTCAAGTTAGCTGAGCAGTTTCAGAAAGGAGGGGAGCGTGGAATGTATTTTACCACTGCAAAGAGTCTGACATGTCCAACTGATGAGCATAATGGTGGGTACGAAAACATGTGCTGTCACTTTTCCCAACTACTGGAATGACAGTAGATTGTTTGTGGCAGATTGAAATACCAGTGGGCCCTCTAATACAGTGTGTAATCCAAAGCCATGATGGTAGAAGAAGCAGTTTTGCATTGGGGGATGCTCGGTAACTTCTTTACCTCATCATAATATGAAGTCTGAAGGTTTGGTTTTGTTGCTTTTGCTTCTTTCACCTGGTGATAACTGTTCTCCAGAAGCAGACACAAATATCTGAGATTGATTCAGTGTGAATATATTTGCCTTTTGGACTTGAACTTCGAGGCATGATTCATCTGTATTTTCATCAATCATGGCAGCCCACGGATGAATAAATATTGTAATGTATGGACTAAGTGACATGATGTTCCTGAGATGCAGAAGGCGCGATGCCACAGTGTTAACATTCCGAGCTTTCTTGAAGACGGTATATCTCTGACCTTGGAAATTTCTATTTCTTTCATCACACATTGGGACTCTCACAGTAGAGAGACTGTCAGCTCTTGAAGGGTTTGGACCATCAAAAGGTGTGAACCCTTTTCATGGTTCTAATAAATGCAACTAATTCTATTGATTTCCATGCTAAGCTTTTTTTTTTGTCACAAGTCTGATGGCGTGTCTTGGGTTCTCATTTTGGTGCTTGCAGGCTGTTGATGAGATAAAGAAGAAGAAGCACAAATGGCTCCACCATTAAAATACATTTCCTTAAGGCATTCTCAACTCCCTCTGGACTAATTTACTGTGCACTACTAGTCTCAAATAATCCAGGCACTGCAGGCATTTGGCAGGAATATATGGGGGTCCTCCCTGGATTGACAATTATCATATGATGCTGGTGAGTGATTACAACATCCAGAATTCATCTTCCTTCTCCTGTTGGTGTGGCACAAGCATTTATCAACCTTGTATTTAATTCCTTTACAACAATAAATATTTGTGTAAATGTGAGGATTGTCTTCCAATATTTCTTCTCATTTGGCAAGTAGCTTGTATATACTCTTGCCTACAACTTCCAATTTTTTTAGATAGCTGAAAGTGGCAAGGATGCTGCTCAACTATGAAGCCATCCTGTGCAAACTCTAGATACAGCTTGATTGGGGAGAAACAACAACATGACACTATGATAGGAATAGATCCATATAAGTTCAAAGTTTCCATCAATGCCTAGGACTTTTGATTGTCTAAGGAATGTGTGCAGGTGTTTGTGAGTTCCATTCATTACAAGCTAGATATTTTGCTAGGTACCAATCTAGGAGATGGAGAGGTTCACTATGTAGAAAGATGCATCTGACCTGTCAGTTGTCTGATCTTTTGGTAACCAATAGTCTTCAAGTGGCTACCTGTGTTTTAGAAAGACACCAGTAGCTTCGAAGATGGCTATCAAGTATCTTGAAGGTCAATAGTTTAATACTCAAAAGTTTAAAATCTCAGATCTGGAGTAGAAAATCATGGTATCAACTGTAGTGCATAATCTTATGTTTTTATGTAATTAGTGTTAGGCAGATAGAGAGAATGTATATTACTTTGAGCTGTAAAAACAGTGTGGGTAAGTCTTCACATTGTACTTGATTTTTTGTGAGTATAAAGAAACATTTTTTCTACATGGTATCAGAGTGATTGGTTTGAGAGGAGTGCATGAGTGTTTGAATGATCCATACTGTTGTCCATGGGAGGAGTATGTGTGTGTGTGTGATCCAGTGATCCACACTCTGTTTGAGTGAATGTGTGTGAATGGCCTCACTGCATCAAGGTTTTAATTTGGGAGAGTAATAATCTGAAGGAGTCACCAATCATGGGGTTTGGAAGGTTATGATTAAGTTTGTACTTGAGAGAGAAGCTCTGGGAGCTAGTATGTCCAATGCCCTTTGGAGTGTGCTCCAACAGGGAAGCACTAGTGATCATTAATTACAACTACAGTGCTCTAGGATACATTATACGTAGCTTTTGCCATTATGATAATGGCAATAAAGGACAAGATAATCCCCTTCATTGCAGATGCGGAAGATCTCAAGACTTGCGGGAACATTTTGAATGCACTATCCAATTAGGACAAATTTTCTTGTGAACAAGCTACACTCCCTCAAGATGGAGGAGACATCATGCGCAATAGATTTCATAAGAAGCATTAAGGAGCTCATGACACAACTTGCAAGTGTTAGAGAATTGCTTCCAGACGCAAGAGTAGTGCACATTATGTTGAATCTGTTCACCTAGTTACAAAAGCTTTATCCTAACAATTGTGGGGCAAGATGAGTTGAAAAGCTTTCAGGTAAACTCTTTTTGGGAGAGCAAAGGCAAGAGTTTGAGGCTGACAAAAAATGGGGATGATGAAGCTCTAATCATGTGAACTTATTGTTACCAAGGGAAAGGCAAGAACTTTTGGAGAGGCCAAGGTATTGATTCGTATACAATGATAGTGGTCAAAAGACAAAGAGACAACCATAGTTGAAGAGCTCCATGAACTTGCTAGAGAGTTCAAGCAACTTTAGATGATGAAGACTTGCCAACCATCAATAAAACAAAGCACCCAACCAAGGGGGGAGAAAAAGCTACAAGATGGAAGGACCCAAGTCCTAGCAAACAAAGAATCCTCCAAAGAGGGCGAACCACTAGGGGAACAGGAACAAATCAAGTACAGTACCCCGAAACCCTATTAGTGAGAAACATTTCAGATAAAGAGAAGGGAGGAACATCTGAAAGAACACCTAACCTAGAAGAACCTTCACCTACAATAACACACCTCAAAATAAAGATCCCTTACACTTGTTGCAACGCCACTGACACCCTCTGCTTGTAAAATGAATGTACAACTTTAGAGGTCTAAAGAAACATTTTGATTTTGAGCTTGTTCTAATTTATTATTTGGAACTGAAATCGAAGGTTTTTCATTGAAAAGTAAAAAACCAATCAACATTCGAGTGAATAGAGACACCTGCAGTAGTACTTTTAACTTGAGCAAGGGCTTGGAATGGTTACTGTAAAAACTCAATTGGTTTGGCAGTCAAGTGCTGAATAATAATTTTATTTTTCACGGTTGAGTTTGGCACTAGAAATTTAATAATTTATGAAAATTTGGCTTGACATTTTTATGTCAATTTATATAGAAAATATGATAACGATGATCGATCATTGCACATTAAGTTCATGGAATGATCTGATTAAGAGAGAAATGTTGCATGATTTCTCTTCTTCTTTGTCATGGTTCTTTAGTTGCAAGGAACAAGGAATTCACAACTTAATCCAGCAACATAAGTGAGTTGTAATAGATTATTGTTAAAGCATAAGTAGACAAGTGATTGCTAAATCATTTACCTATTAATTAAATTTTTCTAAATATGATAATGATAAACTCTAAATATATCTTACACAATTGTCTCCAATTTCAAAAATATGATCATCAACAAACCTATAATTTCCTTAACTTTTGACCTTTTGGGTCGGTAATTTTTAGAAATTTTGGCATTAGAAATATTAAATATATATATACCTATTACTGAACCTGAAAATGTAGTATAGCATTAACTCAAGAAATGATAAATTTTGGACTTGGAGATCTCCTGAATTAGCCTATTGGATGGGATATTTATTTTGTTTAATAAAGTAATAATGACATCTTACTTTCTTGTGATTGTTGGTTTAGGAACAACCTCCTGGGGGTGTGTATAATAGCCTAAGGTCACCTATGGCCTATTTACCATAGGTGACCAATGTATTATGGTATGCCTATGGTCACCTATGGCCTATTTGCATATAATACCATGCAGTTCCATGCAGTTTTTTTATGAAAAAAATTACATTTTTTTCATATCAAAATTTTGGCTAAATTCAACAAAAGTTTAGCAAAATTAGTCGAATTTAAACCAGGGGAAAAAAAAATTCCAAAATTTTTCTCAATTTATTTGTCGAAAAATAGCGAAATTTCGCCAGAAAAAAAACCTCTGATATTACCATGGTGTAAAACGAGCACTTGGTAACTGAAAATGTGAATAGCTAAGTCTTGCACCATTAATGCGTCCACACTTGGCGAACTGTCTTCTTCGGCCATCTGTCCATACAAGTGGCGTCGATTGTCCACGTGTCTCAACGTGGGTTCTCAATACGAACCTTTTCACACGGGAAAAGGTAAGCGTCGTCCGGAACCTCCCTGCACAGGGGAAAGGGAGACAGAGACAGAGAGGCGTATGCGAAGCATCTTTGTTAAGAGCGCGAGCGAGCGAGGTGAGTGAGAAGAAAGTGGACCTTTGGGCGAGAGGGGAAAAATGGCGTATCAAATGGTGGTCATCTCGTTACTCCGTAGGCTTTTCCGCAGGAAGAGAGTACGAGATCAGAAGCAAGCTGCAGATAGTTTCGGGCTGCTGTAATACTACATGGCGTTTGTTATCCTCACTCATGAACTGTTTTGAAGTTGGAGATTTGGGCTTGATTTTCATGTATCTTACACTGCCCAGTGATTTTGTTCAGCATTGATGGTGGTGTTATCCATATTTTCAGACTCATGCTGTACACTGTGGCTTTGTTGGAAGTGTGCATGATTTTGCAGTGCAAGGAGGTGCCATACTGTATTTTGTTGGGTATTTCCTGTTGGATAAGCATTTCAGGTCTTCCATTTGGGAGCGCAATTCCAGCACCACCATCAACACAGGTATCTTGGTTTTACTGCTGATAAACGCAGTCTCGATGTATGTTACTGGCACAGGAAAGTCTCACAAGTGATGTGCTGGTTGGTGTTTTGTTTGGATTAGTACAGGATTTGCACTGTGATGGAGAGGGAGGGCAAACTCATAGAATGGGAAACAACACAAGTCTATTGGGACTCCCAACTGAGTTTGGCACTCAACAACTGGGCAAACCCGTGTTGCAAGATCAGCAGAAAATTTGGCTTGTGAACATCTTACTGCCTTATGACTGCATGCAAGTGCAAGCATTTCGAAACATCTTAATTGTATCTTGGTAAGAATTATATCTGTTTCATCCTCTACAGAATCATGAGAGCATTGGATTGACAAAGAGAACACCAAGCTGGTGGTGTTACTTCTTCACTGGTTACTTGTAAATCAAGGTACTGGAGATGGGTACTGAATTCTTTTTATTGGTATCATCCTTGTCGGGATGATAGTACCAACTTCAAAATTTTCTTCAGTCTTCTGTGGTGACAGATACAAAGGTTGCCTACTGATGGACTGCCACAGATAAACCTCAGGTGTATCAAGGGATATAGATCCGTTGCCAACAAGAAGTAGCTAACGAGGTCTCAGACATCTGATGGAATACATATCCGGATAAGCTGGCTTCACAGCCGATAATGCAGGAGGAGCTGAAAGTTTCTTGCCTTCCTGCCCAACCAAGGAATCTATTTGGTGTTCTTGTGGAGCCATGAGGAAGACATGCTTGGTATGAGGACATTCCAAGTGTGCAATATGGAATGCAGGTGAGGGACATTGGCCATGGCTTGCATCTACTTCAACATTTTATCTGCAGTTCCAGGCAAGTAACACACAATATTTTTCCAACCCAGTTTTCACTTCTCCAAAATTGTAGCGGCTTGCTTCTTCAACTTAAGCTGGCCCAGAGACTAGTGACAGATATGGCCAATTTTGATGACAATGCAAGATCAAAGATGTACTTAAACTATTAACTGAGAGATGAAATTGAATTCTACATGCAACCATGTATAAGATAACACTCATTCGCTCTCATCATGTTATCAGCAGAGAATATTGACAGTGAATTGGATCTTTGTTTACCTTGGCATTTCAGCTTCTTGTTATATGTTGTTCTATGGGTTTAACTCACTACCAATCAAGGTATGTGAATCATCCCCATAAGAATGAGTAACCCATTAGACCATGTCATTCCAAGTTGGAGAAAAACCAATTTGGGGTTGATCACCAGGCAACATGGATATTTTCATTATTTGTAGGATTAAGTTCCCATTTGCCCATGGAAATTCCATGATTCATGAAGTACGAGCCCTCGACCAACACCACCAAGCAAACCCTCACACAATTCATGGAATTGCATTTGGCAGCAACCTTACCAATGAAAATAAGGTGCAAATGGAAAGAGAGAAAGGGTCTTAAACTGATGTGCACTCATGGCAGCATGCCATGATATAGAGAAAACCCATTCTTATGAAAGATAGATAACCTCATCTTATGGAAGATGTGAAAGAATTTTGGAAATACCGTTATAAGATGGTCCAGATCACTAAAGAAAATTTTGTGTTTCTCATCCTATTCTTTTTTATGTAGCTATGATTTGAAGAAAAAATACCATGTTTCTGGGGAGAAAAAACAAAAAAAAAGTTCAATGTGTGGTTTCTTTTTATTGTTGGCAACAAATAAGTTTGGAATTATAGTGACTAAAAATCATTCAGGATAGTACCTTTCAATTATTTACTAACCAAATCTGGCTAAATAAAAAGTAAAGTAGAAAATCTAGGAATGCTGTTACATGTTTGTGAACCACTAGAACCTATGAGCTAATTATGGCAATTTCGAAAGACGAACCCTATAAATCTTCCCAAATCTTTCAAAATTCTTGGCAATTTCAAAACTTTTTTTTTTCCAAATGTGGCCAAAAAAATTTAGATATCCAAAAAAGTTCCATGGACCATGTTTCTTGGGACTGTTTTTTTTTTAGCAAATTAGCAAATTAGCAAATTCTCATCACCAAAAAAGTCACTGCTTGGAAGGATTAGAGATTTATGTCCCCATCTATTTTCTATTTTTTGCATTGATAAAAATGTGGAATTTGAATCGTCAAATTTTTGAGAGTTATAAGTATTTTCATCGCTGAAAATTCAATAAAAATCCAAAAGAAGAACATTGATTTTTTGGGAGTCAAGTTGACTATCAAATTCCACATTTTTATCATGGATTTTGGAAGACAATATTAGAATGTTCTTCATTGGTATGTATCAACATTTTGGGTAGAAACCCATGATTTTGATCGTAACAATTGTATATGATTAACCATTTGAAGATTTGTTAAACCTAACAATGGGTTCATGGATATCAAATTGAAAGCTATTTCTTTCAATGTGGATTCTGAATGTTGTGTTAAAATATTGTAAATAATTAAATCAATATTCTTAAGCCAATGAAACCCCGACAATTTTGGTGGAATTGAAGTCATTTTCTAATAATGATGAAAAGTGATGATTTAGAATGATTTGTGAGTATTTTTAAGAAACTTGCAAAGGTTGTGTGAAAGATTGAAATATAAGACTCAAATTGAATCATGAAGGACTTTAAAAAGTAAAAAATAAGATTAGAAAGGACTAGAAAGGGACTTGAAAAAGTAAGAAATAGGATTGAAACATGAGACCAAAGGGACTAGTGAAGGACTGAAAAATGAATATCAAGGATTGATACATAGGATTAAAAGGCATGACTAATAAATAAGACCAAAAAATAAGACTAAAAAATAGGAATGAAAAGTAGGACTGAAAAATAGGACTTGAAAACAATTTTGCAGAACTACAAATTTGGATTTGAAGTGGCTTGGAAAAAAAATTAAATGAAAATTTAATGGATAAAATGTTATATTTGAAAACTTGGCTTTTTAAAGATGTTGAACAAACAAATGACATTTCACAAAAAATAAAATAATAATAATAAAATCTACAAAAAATTATGACACATATATGTGTATGTACATAAATATAAAGTAGAAGGAAATAATTAAAATTAAAACTTTAAAAAAATTGTGATTCATATTTGTGGAACATGATGAAAATAAAAAATTTAAAGTCTTAAAAGTCTCATGATTCAACATCATGTTCATCAATAAACTTCCATTTGCCTTTGTCATGAACTTGAGGAATTTTAGAAAACAAACTAAGCTCAAGAGTAGGATATTGTGTTGAAGTAGTGTTAAGCTCAAAGCAAGGATCCCAATGGTTTTTGAATCTAATGGGAGTCAACCAAAAATTGCCTTCTAAATGAACAATTCAAAGAAATTGACTTTGGTCGCTTATGGGATATTTAAGGAATTGCAGCTCTTTCACTTGAATGAATGTCTCCAACCATTGACCTTGAATGAATATTGTTGTGAACTAGTTATGGAATGCAATTTTCTCTTGAAGAGACCCAACTTTTTGCATTTATTGGATTGATTGGCATGCACCATGATATGAATCCACAATAGATGGCAAAGTAACGTTGGCCAATCAACAAGTTTTGTAAACACTTTTGAAAGGTGAGGCAACATGTTTTACAATTGATAGTTTTTCAACAACTTGCAAGAGTTTTTTGCCCAAATATAATAGACATAGGTCCACTACACAAGGGTGAAACAATTGCATTGTTTCATGTATACGAATTCAATAAATATTGTTTACATTCATTATCTACGATTGTTGTCACAATTATGTAAGGTTTGGTTAACAAGAAATGATTTCCACAACAAATAATGACAATGTTTGTGAATAAGATCATTACACAATTGCTTATAGTAAAAGCTTGCTAGACCAATTTGTATTCATGATGAAATTTTATGTGAATGTTACAATGTCATGGTCTTTTAATATCAAGCCGCTAAGACAAAAATCTATTGACCTTAATTAAATTCACTTATGATACCCAAAACCACAACAGAAAAAGTTGCAGAGGACCATGGTTCATGAAACCAACTTGTGAACTTTTTAATGTTGTGTTCATGGTACAACATATGAACAAGCAAAGGATCAAAAGGGGGAATATTAACAATAGTAACGGTAGAATGCATTTTAATGACATGTGGCATGTTATGTTTCTTGAAAATCCTTTTGCTGATTTTGTTGCATAACAAAAAAGTTTTCACTCTTATGTACAAACCATGTTTCATCTTTCCTCATGTTGTTCCACAAACAAAAACAAAAGACTTATGACGATAGTGGTAGAACCTTCATGATCTAGTACATCACAATGTTGGGAAACAAAAGTTGTGTTTATTTTGGACCTTTGGCATAAGTTCCATGATTTTTTTTTCAAAAGCCACATCTTTTGCATTTTTGTCTAAATCATTAATTGAAATGACAAACTTTGCTATTGTTCAAAGATTGTGACCTTTAATAGAACTAGAAGCCATTTGAAACTAGAAAAACATAACTTTTACAAAGTTCCTTATGTGATTTGAATTCTACATGCATGTTGACGCCCTTCCGAAAACTGAATATTATGTAACCATCATTTGCTTATGTGCATGAAATAATAAAATAAGTGTGTTAAACACAAATCATTTTCCAAAGTACAAAAATAATGTGCATAAAATAAGAATGTTTTTTCAAGTTATGAAAAAAATTAATATACTAAGAACAAAGGGTTGATAGATGGTTGATCATGTTGCCATGAAGTTTTCAATTGATAAACTCATAATAGGTCAATTTTGTGGTTGCTTACCATTCAATATTTTATGTTTTTTGAATTATGTGTTGTAGTCCAAGTCATGAAAATGAAAAAAAGTGATAATCCAAGACCTAACTTTTTAATATGATATTTAGAGAAAATGAAAATTTACCAAGTTTAATTATTTAAAGATATACCCATATTCATCATAACATGTGAAATTGCTTAACATCTAAAGCATTTATGATTAAAAAATCAAAATCATATGATTAGGGCTTCTTTAAATTACTCAAGTAGATCCATTAACAAGGATTGTTATCATTAATTTACATTACATGACAAGTGCCCTGGGTGGGTTGTAGTATTTTTACAAAAGTGTTGCTACAAGCAATGACCTAGAAAATGCATGGATCTAGATGTGGTCAACTTTTTTAAGATAAAAAAACACAAAAAAATCCTTAAAAGTTGCAAAACATTTATGGGTTTTTTCACTTTTTGAATTTTTTTTGCAAAGTTGCAAAAATTTGCCGAAAAAACATTGCATATGATATGGATTAAAACTTTTGCATTGATTGGAAGTAGACAAAAGAAATTTTTTTTCGCATATTTGTTTTTGGCAAGTAGAGATATCAACTTTAGAAAGTTTTACAAATAACCTCAAATCCAAACAAATGGCTTTCATTTAAAAACATCTATGAATTTTTTTAGGTTCTAATAATCCCGAACCAAATAACCTAAATCTCCTAATGAAAAAGATTGCAACATTAGCAATTGAAATTCCAAAATACTATTACTAAGTACTTATCATTTTTTTCCATCTTAATGGTTTTCTTTTTGTAACAAGCCACTTTGATGGCATGTTATTTCCATGATTTCTAGTGTAATTTTTCAAAGATGTGAAATCACACCTATCCATACTTTTGTGAACTTGCATTTTTTCTCTATATAGTTGTGGAATTACAATTTCCATACCTTATGTAGATTCATGTTCATGTGAAGAATACACACCAACATGTGCATTGGAGTACATGCATGTTGTGTGTATTGTTCACATGAACAATGCATGTCAACATGAGTCAAGCATTCAAAACACATGTGTTCTCGCATACATCCATTGAAAACACTCATGTGTGCCCTTGTTGATACGTCATACATTTGTTTGTATTGTTCACATGAACAATATATGTCATATTTTTGGTGTGACGTAGTTGTAAACTTGTTAATTAAATGTATATGTTAAATTAAAATGTATAAACTTCATATAGTTTTTATGTGCATACACTAGAAACATTCATGTTGTTATCGTTCATTTATTTTAAGGTGCCAAGTTTTCAAGAACAATGTAGTAGAAGCAAATAACATGATAGGAAGTAAAATGATCCAAGCTCGTGTGGTTTCATTAGCTTGGTAGCTCAAAGGTGACATTTCATCCCAAAGAGCACCACTTTCAAATGATGGACTAATGGTCCTTAGGAGTTGTAAACTTGTTGATTAAATGTATATGTTAAATTAAAATGTATAAACTTCATATAGTTTTTATGTGCATACACTAGAAACATTCATGTTGTTATCGTTCATTTATTTTAAGGTGCCAAGTTTTCAAGAACAATGTAGTAGAAGCAAATAACATGATAGGAAGTAAAATGATCCAAGCTCGTGTGGTTTCATTAGCTTGGTAGCTCAAAGGTGACATTTCATCCCAAAGAGCACCACTTTTCGAATGATGGACTAATGGTCCTTAGGGCCTCCTTGTCTTGGAGGTAAGTTTTCCTAGTCTCCACCATGTTATTAGTTAATTACATGAGTTTTTTTGCATGGGTGATCGTGGCATACTTTAGAGCATATACAAGTTCATTTACGTTGATGTTACTTGTCAAGTCTCATAGCCTTGTCACAAAATCCTATGTATTGAAGTTTGTTGACCCCTTTCTTTATAACATCTACTTAGTTTATGTTGTTAGGAAGGGAATCATCAAGAGTTTGTCCTTGTTATTGAAATCCATACTCTTTACAAAGATAAGGTAACATGCCACTTTAGTGGATTGTGGGGTCAAAACAAAAGCCATTGACAAGTAAAAAGTCACTAAAGTGGATTGTAATTGGCTTTCTTTTCCAAAGGCTTGAAAAAACCCCTTGTAGTTTGCTCTATTTGGGGAATTTTTGTTTAGTTTACAATGATGGGCAAAATTTTGCTAATTAAGAGGGTCACTTATTTATTAGTTTATTACATTAACTACTAGGTATGCAAGGGTTTTTGCATGTTTTTAAATCTGACAAAAAACCATTACCAAGTCAAAAGTAATAAGATGAAATTCATTCATTGGTGGAGGAGGCTACATGGGTAAATTCATTTGTTCACATCTAGTTTTCGGAAACTAGTTTAACATTGATATGTACCCATTGCCACCTTATTAAGAAAGGGGGGGGGGAGATTTTTTAATGTTCCTTAAAACATAAGGCAAACTTTATCAAAAGTGTAAACCTTTGTGGAGAATTCTAGTGCCTATTCTTGGTATCACAAGAATAAGCAAAATTCTACTAAATGTTTTGAGCTTTGGAAGTCAAATATTAGTACATTAATTAACTGGAAATTTTATTCTTTTCATATTTTATAGATAAAAGTTATAACTTGTGTATTCAAATATTTTGCATTATTTTTAGAAACTCTAGTTTAGTTGGAAGTACATATCTTTAATGATAATTTCAAGTCCTTTCACATAAATTAATTGAAATTTTAGTTATATAATATTTGGTTAATGAACCATTAGTTATTTGGCCTATTTTTAAAACATCCCAAAATCAATATTAGTGAACAAATGATACAATTTGGATCAATTGTGGGCAATTTGTGGGACATCTATTACAAACAAATTTTGTAGACATGAATATAATACCCTTTCAAGATCTAATCTTGACTTTCAAAAATTTGGAGCATATTTTTTTGTTCACCAACTTTCTACCAAACATAGGTTTCATTTGCATCAATGTTACATCCTTAACAAATCCAACATTGCCACATACTTCAAATTGCAACTTGAAATATCTTGGGGTGTAATTTTGCAAAATGCATACGCTAGTAGTGTAATAATAATTATTTTATACATTTAACATTTTAGGAAAATAATTAAAGTGGAATATATATATATATATATATTGGCACACATATCCTAAAATTTTGAATTTAAAATACTCAAAAACACTTTGAAATAGTTGTAATTAATGTTTTTAAATTAAAAAAATAATTACTACAAATTTTCAAATTATTTGAAAGAAATTTTTGGAAAGAATTAACACAAATCTTAACATAATAGTATATAATTTCTTTTTTGAAATCAATTTTTTAAAATTCAAATATTGTGAGAATAAATGTAGAATAAGTTTTCACTTCAAGGGACAAGTGAGGCTCCTAATAGCTCATTTCAACCCCTTGTTTAAATAGATGAACAATTGAACAACATAAAGAAAATCATGCTACCTAATAGAGCGAAAAGAAAGGATCCCATCATGTTCAAAAATTAGGTTCAAATACTAGTGTAAAAATCAATGTCATCCAACTCTAAAAAGCTATCAAAATATTCATTAGCTTTTTGACATTTGGGTAGTGTTGGCCTTAAAGTTGGTGAATGAATACCAATGTTGTGTGGCTTTTAAACTGATGGACCCTTAGAAGATAGCATTGATCCTTAGTGCAGGGGCCCCCAAGAATTAAAAATTAATTAGTGTCTTTCTTAGGACTGGGTAATTCTTACTATTGTTATACATCAAGGGTTTTATTACATATACTGGCAGACTTTTTGTCTTGAAGGGACAAGAGCGGGGCAACCTTCGAAGGGTGTGATCACAATTAAATGAGCCAACATGATTACTTTGCGAAAGGACTATGGCTCTTTTTTTAGTCCCCATGATTTGCATATAGAGGAACTTTTAAATGATATCTTTTGTAACTTGTTATTAAAAATACTTATAGTTTTTCTCACACATCAAATTTTTTATGTTAATTTTTTTCAAATAATTATGATTTTGCTAAAAATGTAGATTTTTCTTTTAGCTTTTGCATTTCATCTTTAAAATAATCATAATGTCAATTCTTCCAATGTATGTTAAAGGCTTTAGTTTTTAAATTTGTTTTATCATAAACTATGATTTTGTTATGTATGTCATGTGTATTACAGCCCATTTGCATGTTGTAAAGGACTTTTGAACTTTTGAGATTCTAAAAACATACATTAAATTTTAGTAAATCTCAAATTCCATAAATTTTAATTTATGAGTGCTTTTTGAATGTGGATAATAGGTTACTATCATGTAAATGTTTTTACCATCAACATGTTTTTATTAAGAAAGTCCTTGGCATAGTCATTTATAAAACATACTACTTTTGATGTAATTGTTTTTCAAGTTCAAAAGTTTTTTTATTAAATTGAAACCCAAAAATAAATTAAATGATCTTTTCATTTGAATTCCTAGACATTCATATTACTTATTTAGCACAATTTCTTATGATTAACATGACATTAAAGTGACATCACATAAATATTTGTAACAAAATTATCGTTTTTTTCGGTCACTCAACATGCTTTTTAGCTCATTTGATCATGATCGTACCCAAAAGATAAGGACAAGGACCCCTTATAGGGTTATACCATGTCCATGAAAACTCGAATGGTCACGTTCAAATTAAGTTAAAAATTAATATTTTTCCAACGCAAATGACCAAAGATGAGAGGAGACAATTTGTCATGAAGGCATTGTCTTTCACTATCATCCAGGCAAGCTCCATAAGCAATGTGGTGATGGGGTGATTAGGAAATGCAAACAACACAATTTTGGACAGGTAAAGGATTTGAACCTTTACTTTTTGACGTTCGTAAAGTTATGAAAAATATATAGGGGATAAATTTTGGGGGTATAGGTTGGATGTACAGAGGTAGGTAATCATTAGTAATTAGGGTTAGAAGGGGGGACTTCACCATTTTTAAGGTTCATTCAACCTTAAACCTTTTCAGTTTTAAGTGGGTTGGTATGTAGAAGGGAGGTTATTTCTTGGTGTTTATTTGTTGAATGGAAAATGATAAAAAGAGAGAAGGGTGAGGATCATGAGAGAATGAAGGAAAAAGACTTAGGATAACCTATTGTTGTCAAAGAGGGGAAAGGAGGCAGGATGGCGTTGAGCAAGAGGGACAACAAAAACATGTTGCGAGGAGGGTGAAGGGGAGAGAGGAAGAAAGGGGGATATAGGAATAAACCCATGCAAAGGAAGGGGATCATCTTTTTTTGGTACCAAGGTGATTTGGAAATAAAACATTGGGGAGGGAAGCTATGGGAATGTTGTGCATAATGGGAAGTTGTGGAAATGTTGTGCATAATAGGAAGGAGTCATTGCATGTTCATCAATAGCTTCATCATGTTGTAACTTAGTTTTAGTTAACCTTGATGAGAGCCAAAAAAGGCCAAAAAAAATTAGATAATAACACTACAACAAAATGCATCCTAATTCATTCTAGGTTTCACTAGATTTTGAGTGAATTTCGACATCTTTACTTAATGAAATTGTTTTAACCCCCTAGTGAATGGGGACCAGTTGTTATGGATAATGAATTGTTTCACTAGTACCTAATGAAATAAGATTACTGTCAAGTGAAATACAAATTTACCAAACCATTCACTTGCTAGTTAGTTAACTAGCCAACATGGAAATTAAATCAATTAAAATTTAATTATTTAATATATAGTATTATTGATAATTTCACGATTTTCAGCTTATGATTTATTGACACGTGTCATTACATAAGCTAGGTTTAAAACCTAACCTATGTAGGTAGGCCATGTAATCAACTTAGGCACATATTATAGGGAACTAAATAGAAGAATATTCGATCAATTTATGATTGTTGACCACACACAACATCATTCATGAAGTTTAATCCCTTGACCTTTAAAATGGAAGCAAACATCCTTACCATCAAACCAACCCGCTTGTTGTGATAATATGTTACATTACATTCTATTTATTAAATACTTCATTGTAAACATTACAAAAACATAAACTTTGAAAATTCATATTTTATTGAGATTTTGTTCTAATGAAATGATTCCATATAATAGACCTTTGATAGAATTGCTAAGGGAAGAGAAAATGAACCCACTATAACTTAAACAAATAAGTATACTTCAAAACTTAGGGTGTAATATTTTGTTTAACATAAACAACTTGCAATGAACATATGTGACAAAAAATCCATTAATTACATAAATGAAGTCGCATGCAATGTTTATTTACAAGTGATGACTCATCATGATGTAAGCACATTACATTTGGATGATATATATGGTCCACATATATTGTTTGATCCATTGACCATTCATATGCAATTTGCAACTAGTTTTCATTTTTACAACTAGAATATAGCCCACAAGCACATTTTGGCATTTGGTGTAATCAAAATTTTCCATTTGGCATAATTAAAATATGCCACATTCAATTGGCTAGTAGATGTATGTAATTATAATAAATCATAACATTTAGACAAATTGATATTTTTGGGTGCATTTAATTGGCCAATAAATATGTAGGTAATTTTTGCAACTTGGAACATTTGAACAAATGAAGCTTTTGGAGTGCACTCAATTGGCGAATAGATGTAAGTAATTTTCATAAATTGAACATTGGGACAAATTAATCAAGGCCTTGGAGTATTTAATTGACCAACAAATTGTAAATAACTTCTGCAAGTTTGAACACCTCCTTAAATGAAGCTTTTGGAGAGTAGTCAATTGGCCAATAGATGTAAGTAATTCTTGCATGTTACAACATTTTGACAAATCAAGATTTTCAAATGCATTCAATTGACCAATATGTTTAGGAATTATTTCAAGTTCAAACACCCTAATAAATCAAGATTCTGAAGTAAATTTAATTGGGTAATATATGTATAAGTAATCTTTCAAGCTTTAATTTTTTGATAAATCAAGCTCTTGAAATGCAATCAATTGACCAATAGATGTAGGTAATTCTTGCAAGCTTGAACACCTTCACAAATGAAGCTTTTGGATGGCACTTGTTGATGCATTATTTTATACAGGTAGACATGTCATTGAAAATAATAAAGTCATTAAAGAAAATCTTCATGAATACATCAATGTATTCACATAATGTTTCGTAATTGCCTTTTGATAGGTAGGTGGTCCAAATCTAATGGTATTTTTAAAAACCACCTAAAAAGGTATAAATTTCAAGTCCAATTAAAATATTTATAACTTCATTAGTAAAAGGTAGAAGGTATGGATTTTTATTTGTGGCAACATTTCGCTCTCTAAAATCCACACAAATTATTTAATTATCATTCTTTTTAGGCACTAAAATTATTGGTGATAGTAGAGTAGCCTTCTTAACAAATTTGATAAAACTTACAACAAGTACCTTATTAATGTTTTGTTTGACAATGGTTGCATAGTTAGGATTCAATTGATATCTTATTTGATAAACAAGTGGTATTTATGTATCCAATTCAATTCAATGTTGAGCTATGTTAGGTGGTATGCCTTTTAAATCATTATAAGTCTAGGCAAAGATATTTGTGAATTCTTTCAACAATTAAACTAGTTGAACATTGATAATAGGTTCTAAAACAATATTGACTTTTACATGTTGTGGGGCTTTTTCAATGCCTAGGTTGATTTTTCATAGTTAGTATTTTTATGTAATAGTCTAATTAGTAATGCATACATAATTTTGAATTCTTTCATCAATCATAAACATCTCATCAATTATCATCTCCTTTGTTTTAGGTCGAAAAAATGTCTTTAGCAAGTGTTGTTTAAAAGTGTCATGAAATATAACTATCTAAACATGTGGTACATAAATTGGTTCAACAAGTACAACAAGTATTTGTTCAACTATCCCAATATTTGTTAATAGAATGGAAATAACCTTTTGGTCTTACCTATTTAGTTTAGGTATAATTATGGTTCCTATTGCAAACAACTTTGGTTCTATAACAAACATTAGATCATTTTTTTCATTAGATATTTAGGAATGGAAGTCGTAACAAATTAATATTTCAAGTCACTTAGTTGGTACCATGAGTTTCTTGGTAAAATGTATAATTTTGATTGTATCGGTTCATTGGATAATAATAGTGTTATTACCCTAGTCATGAGATACTTTAACATCCTTGAGCCAAGGACAACCTAACAACATGAAGTAACTATAATCCAATACACTACTATGTATAACAATAAAGGTAATCATATATAAGGAATTCCATGGACAAAAAATTCAAGATATTTGATTAGACTTAAAGTTTGGTTTGATTTGCCATGCGTAAGTTGTAAAATGTTGGTTTCAATTTTGTTAACGCTAACTACATTTGTAATGTCTTAATAATAATGTTAACTCCAAAACCACCATCTAAAAGGACATTCTTGGTGAAATTCCTTCCTACTTGAATATGTATAACTACCATTTAATGATTACTAATTATTGCAACAATTGCAGATTCAAATGAAAAAGGATGCGATGGTATTGGATTAAAAATGTACCTTTTAATGTTAGGTATTACTTGTAACAATTGTCTCAAGTTGAACGTATATTTGGTTTCCAAGCTTGTACATAAGATCTTTAGATTTAAAAATGTTTATTAAGTTGACATCCTATTTTGGGACCTTTTGAAAACTTGGCCTACAACAAGCATAATGGTTTAAAAGCTCAAAAAACTTTGAAATGATGGGTCAAATCTTCATTAATTTTAAATGTGATCAAAGTTGAAAGGTGCAATATATTCAATTGATGTGAAAAGAGAAAATAATTAAAAGGGGGAAAAAATGTTTATCCATTTTAATGAAAGGATGGTTAAAAGGGATGAAATAAAATGTCAAATTGCCAAGTCTTGTGTGGAGGTGACGTTAAAAGATTGTCAAATGCCACTTCCCACTAAATATTAGTGGATTTTATGTATAGAATGAGTTTATTAAATCTAACCAATTTCATAAACATGACATTGATAAAAAAATAATGTAAATTTGTCAACTTTGATCAAATCTTTTGATGGATATATTATTTTCAATGTTGATTTGGACATATCCTTTTATTTTGATTTAAAAGTGTCCACTAAAATATTACAAAAAAATTGAAATTTAATTATGACAAATGATTAATGTAAAGTTATATATGTATATGTGTATATATATAATTTGAAATACCAAAAATAAATATTAAAAGGATCTCGGTAACTCGGTTTTTAAATTATAATTATAATGAAATTTCATATTGTTTTATTTGTAAATTTGATTTTCAATACAAACCAAAAGCTACCAATATGTTAAATTTATTAGTACCATTTTTTTAGAGTTACGATTGTGAAAATTAATCAATATCAAATCCAATAAAAAAAATTATGATGTAGAGTGTGATTTAGTGGTTTTAAATACACCAAGACAGTATGTTATTCCTTTCATCTCTAACAATTTGCAATCATGATGTATAGGTAGAAAACTTTAATCATAATTTAATATTCATCTTTCAAAAAAAAAGTAATATCTAATATAATATTCATCTTTCAAAAAAAAAAGTAATATCTAATAGGGTTTAGGGTAACTTTAAACTTATAAATGTAATTGCTAAACAAAAAGATGAAACAAAAATGCACTTGGATGTGAATTGAATGTACTTTTAAATAACAACATGCAAAAAAGGATCTCAAAGTTTTCAAAACCTTGGTGTGATGCATAATGATAGTAGGTTGAAAAACATGTGATTTATGATTAACATGCAATTGATTTAACCAAAAAAATAAATATTTAGTAATGTTGAATTTGAAATCAAGCTCGTTACATTTTGAACATGTTTCACAACTACATAAAAATGGGAAATTTTTATGATTTAATTTTTTTTAAAAAAATCATTGTTCATGGATTTCAACTTTTTCCCATTTCAATTTACACCTAATTTGCAAGTATTGATGATTTTGCCCACAAACTAGATCACTTCTTTAATCAATTTTTTTTTTAATCGATTGTTTTGTTTTTGTTTCCTTCTTGTAAAGTTTGTATGCCAATAAGTCATTCATCCTCCCATGCATTTAAATCGATTAATAACACACATCAAGAGAAAATTATAACCTCCACAACATATTCATGGGATGTAAAAAACATGCATGATTTAATAGATTCATAATATTTAAGATTATTTAAATAATTTTGATTACTATGGTGAAAATGAAAATTTGACACATGTTTGTAGAGTAATTAATGAACTTTGAAATTTCCATGTCAAACAAAAATATTCTTGAATATTCTAAAAAACTATGCATTTTCCTACACAAAATTTGTTATTTGAAACTTAGAATGTTTTTTGCAAATAATGTAATTAGTGTCAAAGATGCCAAGTTACTACATGAATAAATACATTTTAAGTATAGAAATGACATCCATTTACAACACATTTTCCCACCATCTATCATGGAATTATGATTGAGTGTTTTTAACAAATCATCATTTAACTTGATAGTTTTTAGAGTCTAACTATTAGGGTCTTTTAAAGAAAAAGAACATATTTTCATGATTGTGGCTTTGTTGGCTTTGACAACCTCGAAAAATATTTGTTTTTAAAAAACTAGAACCATGCATACCAATGTTTGTAAAACATGGCATAATGGTTGTTGTCATGTTTACTAAGTAGCAATTGCAACTGAAGTGTTGACATAATATAAAAAAATGCCCAACATTAATTTTTTGCCCTTCAACTTGTAGTTGTAATTGAGAAACAATTGTGTTGTGTACTTGCAACGAAGACATTAGTGCCAATGTCAATGTCATCCATCCACATGTGATCTATCATCCATCACTATGCTTTGTAATTCACCAAAGTAGTTGAACACGGGACTTTTTTAATTAATGCACAACCTCACAAGGTTTCATTATAGACTATGTAATTGTCCTAGTCAACATTTTGATTGGAATTCAATTGTAGACCATGTTGAATGTTAAGATATATTTTGTGAGTTGGGATTCACCTTCAATTGTCCACCAAAAAAGTAGGCAACTCAATTTACTTGGCAATTGTGATTTTTTTTTCAATATTTAAAAACTACAATTAAAACAAAGATGATGTTAAGTCGAAGGTAGGTTGGTTGAAAAAGGGGGTTATCCTACTAGTGATTCAGTTGGCAATAACTGAAAGTAATTATCTCAAATTAAAGCACCTTGACAAATTAAGTTCTTTGAATGCATTAAATTGGTCAATAAACATAAATAATTCTTGCAAGCTTATACACTCCCATAACTAAAACTTTTATAATGCATTCAATTGGGCAATGTATGTAAGTACATTTTGCAAGTTGAAATAGTTAGACAAATCAAAAAATTTAAGTGCAATGACCAATAAATGAAAGTAATTTAACAAATTGGAGCACTAAAAAAAATCAATATTTCTGAAGGCATTAAATTTACCAAGAGATGAAAGTAGTTATTTCAAGTTGGAACACCTTGACAGATCAAACACTTTGGAATGCATTCAATTGACCAATATATGAAGGTAGTTATTTCATTCGTTATAACACCTTGACAAATGAAGCTTTTGGAATGCATTTAATTGGTCCCAATACATGTTGGTAACATTATCACTTGTACAAATGAAGCTCTTGAGGTGCATTCAAATGGTCAATACATAAAGGTAATTCTTTCAAATTGTAACACCCTGACAAATCAAGCTCTTGAAGTGTAGTCAATTGGCCAATAGATGAAGGTAGTTCTTTCAAGTTAAAACACCATGATAAATCAAACTTTTGGAGTGCATTCAATTGGCCAATAGATGAAGGTAATTCTTCCAAATTGGTACACTGTGATAGATCAAATTCTTGGAGGCCATTTAATTGGCCAATAGATGAAGGTAATTCTTTCAAATTGTAACACCTTGACAAATCAAGCTTTTGAAGTGCATTCAATTGGCCAATAGATGAAGATATTTTTTTCAAGTTGAAACACCAAAATAAATTAAATTTTTGGAGTGCATTCAATTGGCCAATAGATGAAGGTAATCCTTTCAAGTTTGAACATTTGTATAATTGAAGGTTTTGGAATGCATTCAATTGGCCAATAGATGAAGGTAGTTATTTCAAGTTGGTACACTGGGATAGATGAAGTTCTTGAAGGCCATTCAATTGGCCAATAGATGAAAGTAAATCTTTCAAGTTGGAACACCCTAACAAATCAAGCTTTTGGAGTGCATTCAATTGGCCAATAGATGAAGGTAATTCTTTCAAGTTGGAACACCTTGACAAATCAAGCACTTGGAGTGCATTCAATTGGCCAATACATGAAGGTAATTCTTTCAAGTTGGAACACCATGACAAAACAAGTTTTCGAAGTGTTTTCAATTGGCCAAAAGGTGAAGGTAGTTATTTTAAGTTAATACACTGGGACAAATCAAACTCTTGGAGGCGATTCAATTGGCCAATAGATGCAAGTAGTTCTTTCAAGTTGGAGCACTTTGATGAATGAAGCCATTGAAATGCATTTAATTGACCAATAGACGAAGGAAATTCTTTCAAATTTGAACACCCTAACAAATGAAGCTTTTGGAGTGCATTCCATTGACCAATAGATGAAGGTAATTCTTTCAAATTAAAACACCCTAGCAATAAAAACCTTTGGAGTTTATTCAAGTGGCCAATAAATGAAGGTAATTCTTCTAGATTAGAACATCCATACAAATGAAGCCTTTGGAGTGCAGTTAATTGGCCAATAGATGAAGGTAGTTCTTTCAAGTTGGGACATTTCGACAAATAAAACTCTTGGAGGGCATTCAATTGGCCAATAAATGAAGGCAATTCTTTCAAGTTGGAACATTCATGCAAATGAAACCTTTGGAGTGTAGTTAATTGGTCTATAGATGAAGGTAATTTTTCCAAGTTGAAACACCTTGACAAATCAAACTCTTGGAGGCCATTCAATTGGCCAATAAATGAAGGTAGTTCTTTCAAGTTGGTACACTGGGACAAATCAAGTTCATGGAGGCCATTTAATTGGCCAATAGATGTAGGTAATTCTCTCAAGTTGGTACATTGGGACAAATCAAGTTCGTGGAGGCCATTCAATTAGCCAATAGATGCAGGTAGTTCTTTCAAGTTAAAACACTTTGATAAATAAAACCTTTGAAATGCATTTAATTGACCAATAGATGAAGGCAATTCTTTCAAATTTGACCACCCTCTCAAATGAAGTTCATAGAGTGCATTCAATCGGCCAATAGATGAAGGTAGTTTTTCCAAGTTGGAACACCTTGACAAATGAAACCTTTGGAGTGCAGTTAATTGGTCAATAGATGAAGGTAATTTTTTCAAGTTGGAACACCCACTCAAATCAAGTTTTTAGAGTGCATTCAATTGGTTAATGGATGAAGGTAATTCTTGCAAGTTGTAACAATCGTACAAATCAAATATTTAGAGTGCATTTAATAGGCCAATAGATGAAGGTAGTTCTTTCAAGTTGAAACACCAATTTAAATTAAACTATTTGAGTGTATTCAATTGGCCAATAGATGAAGGTAATTTTTTCAAGTTAGAACATTTGTATAATAGAAGTTCTTGGAGTGCATTCAATTGGCCAATAGACGAAGGTAATTCTTTCAAGTTGGAACACCCTGACAAATCAAACGTTTGGAGTGTATTCAATTGGCTAATAAATGAAGGTAGTTCTTTCAAGTTGGAACACTCTGACAAATGAAACTCTTGGAGTGCATTTAATTGGACAATAGATGAAGGTAGTTCTTTCAAGTTGGAACACCTCGACAAATGAAGCCTTTGGAGTGTAGTTAATTGGTCTATAGATGAAGGTAAATTTTTCAAGTTGGAACACCCATTCAAATCAAGCTCGTAGAGTGCATTCAATTAGCCAATAGATGAAAGTAGTTTTTTCAAGTTGGAACACCCTGACAAATTAAGTTCTTCGAGGCCATTTAATTGGCCAATAAATGAAAGTAGTTTTTCCAAGTTGGAACACCCTGACAAATTAAGTTCTTGGAGGTCATTCAATTAGCCAATAGATGAAGGTAATTCTTTCAAGTTAGAACATTCATACAAATGAAGTTCTTGGAGTGCATTCAATTGACCAATAGATGAAGGTAATTCTTTCAAGTTAGAACATTCATACAAATGAAGCTCTTGGAGTGCATTCAATTGACCAATAGATGAAGGTAATTCTTTCAAGTTGGAACATTCATACAAATGAAGCTCTTGGAGTGCATTCAATCGACCAATGGATGAAGGTAATTCTTTCAAATTCCAACACCATGACAAATCAAGCTTTTGAAGTGTAAACAACTGGCCAATAGATGAAGGTAGTTCTTTCAAATTCGAACACTTTGACAAATCAAACTTTTGGAGTGTGTTTAATTGGTCAATAGATGTAGGTAATTTTTGCAAGTTCAAACACCTTGAAAAATCAATTTCTTGAAGTGCATCCAATTGGCCAATATATGGAGGTATTTCTTCCAAACTATGGCATTTTGCCAAATCAAATACTTGTAATTGTAAACAATTAAACAAATTATTTAGCAATTTTCGAATTTTGCATTTTTTGAGGCACAACCATTTAACAGTGTTCAAATTTCGCCCTTCGAAGAAATTTTCCACAATAGTTGGTGAAGCTTCTATTAGGTCAACCAACCTAAGATTGGGAAATCCTTTTGAACCAATTTGGGACAATGTAGGCAAATTGACACATTTTTGCAATGAGATGCCTTCTAACTTTTCCAACACCTATCACATGAAATGAAAACAAAAGGATTATCATTATAAAAGAACATTTCATCCTAATGCCAATTTTTATTAGAAAAAACATGTATTTATAAAATCAAAATTAAAAGTTTAAACATTTGGTTTTGGACATTAAAAAAAATCATAAGGAATCAAAATAAAGTTATAGGATTGAAATAATATGGTGATAACCTTAACCTTTTGTAAATAAAATTTGACTTATTTGATTTCCATATAAATCGATTCATAAGTGGATATTCCAATGCAATATTTTCACCCATGGCTCGTAATTGTTCATGTATGTACAAGATTTCACCTTCTACCCATTGTATTAAAGATCTATCTTGTAAAATTTGTAATCCAAACTTTGGGTATAAATGATCTCCATTCCACACTCGGCACATTGTACTTATTTTCAAACCACCCAAAAACAAACAATATCCAAAAACAAACAATATCCAAAAACATGTTTTGATGTTCCTTATCCAAATGGTCATAAGAGTTCTTCAATTTATTCCAAAACTCTTCATTGTCATTGCCCCCCATTAAACTTTTCCCACTTTTTAATTTGTTCAATGCACCTTCCCATATTTCTAATTCTTTAGTATTGCACAAAGAAGAACCCAATACTTTAAGACTTAAAGGGAGCCCCCCACAAACTTTTATAATTTTCATACATTTATTTTCGAGATCCTTTGTTGCAACATGATTTGCATTACCAAATGCATGGAACATAAAAAGTTCTTTTGTTTGTTTATTGTCCAAAAGATTCGTGACCACTTTTCCATCCACATTTACATGAGATTTCAAAGTTTGCCAATTTTGACAATTCACAAGTACTTTGCTTTGAGAAGTTCTAATCTTGTCATCCTTGTCAATGAGAAATTGCAAAGATGCAAGTTCCTCCACCTTAGTATAAACATCATCCACCACCACTAACACTTTCTTTGATATCATATAGTCCTCAATTTTGTCAAGGTTTCCTTTAGTCACGTCTTCATCCTTGTGTAACCTTTTTCCACACAAATCATATAGGAGTTGTTTTATGACATCATTGATATTTTTTGATTTAACATCTTCCAAAAAACTAGATTTTTCATATTGGTTGTAGAACAAATGATAGATTTTTTTGCTCAAAGTGGTCTTCCCAATCCCACCCATTCCAACCAAACCAACAATAGATTCCTTTTGTAACAAGATGTTTATGTGTTTTGCTTTGTCAATCAATGGCACTTCATGACATGGCAAAGATGGAAGCAATATATTTTTCTATCAAAATTCACAAAATATAAGTCATTTATATGTTATCTTTTTAATTTGATAGCCAATATATATGACATTGCATATGCAATACACATCGGGTGTGTTATGACCTAATGTGTATCAAATTACATGAACAAATATGAAATCAAAAGACTTAGATTTGATGTTTTTACCTCCATACATATTCTCAAACATTTTAACAGTAAATAATAACTTGGATGATCTTTGTTTGGTGGCTTGCAAATTGTCAAGTGATTAGCATCTTCGATTTTGTAATGGTTGTTGTTTGACAACTGAATAACTGAGGCATATGGCACTAAAATTCCCTACGTGTGCAAATGATTAAGTTAATGGAACTCATTGACTTGTTTGTTCACTTATGCTCTAATTTAGTTCCAAATGGTGGTGGAAACTATACTTTAATAATTGTTGATGTTTGAATAAAAATGAAATATTTTGTGTAAAAGTAATTTCGTTCAATCGTTTGGTAAGCAAATAAAATAAATACATTAAAAATTTATTAATTTTTAATCTCATCCATCTTACATGTTATGATTTCATTACAAATATTTATATGGAATTGATTTGATGAAGGGAAAATTTAAAACCTATTTCATAATGTTTGAAATTAATCAAATTTCCTTTCCATCTATAGAATTCATGAAACAAAGTTCATAAAACACATATGACCCATTCACCACGTTGGTATATTCAAATGTATTGATTACAACCCACACAAGTTTTGACAATACAAAAAAAGTTTAACTAATGAACCTAGTTGGATAATGTTTTTACCCAATTGTTGAAAGGTAATCCTTCACCAAATGCATAAATGTTGAGGTCTTCTTGAACAAGATTTTAAAAATCCGTTGAAAGGTGCTCCATTTGTGAGTTGAAAGATTTAAATTTTCAAAAAAAATTAGATTGGGTTGCATACTTGTTCAATGTGTTGATTTGTTGATGTTGCCAAGCAAAATAATTCAATAAATTTTGGGTACCGTTAGCATGTGGTACACCATAAAATACTACACCTTTAACATTGTTCAAAAATGTTTTACAACATTTGTGTACTTCATCATCTAACCCATTTATCAGCCTTTGATGTACACGCTTGCGAGCTTCTACCATCAAGCTTTTGAGTACAAGACCTCTAAAACTATAAGCAACTAATGTGACTAGTCCATCCCAAAGGAACTGATAACTACAAAATATTCAACAATGCACCAACATTCCATTATCAACATTGTATTAGCATGTACAATTTATCTTATTATACTTGGGGCAATAGGCAATTGACACACAACCTAAGCTATAAGTTCATAATTGACTTGCTGGTCATTTGTCATTTTTCATTTATTGACTCCATTAATTTAACTAAAAATGTGATAACCATGTTTTGATAAAGCAATTATTATGTTCAAGTACATGCAAGTGTTTACATTCTTGTGTTAATGTACAACTCATCTTCTATGTGTTTCCTTGGAAATACCATTGAAACAAAAAATAATTAAAAATAAAATAATGATATACACTTGTTTTGAAATCTTTTTTTTGTAATGAAATGGATGAAAAATTTCTACACATGTAATAATATAATATAATATATTTTAATTGCATTATCAAAGATTAAACTTCAAAAAACTTGAACCAAAAATTGCCACCAAAACCAAACTAGTTGTACCATGAACTTATAATATGAACATAAACTTTGCTATTATCTTCAAACAAGAACATTTGCATTTAAGGCCCATTTTATGTTCTCCTACATGAATCTAACAATTCAAATAAATTGAAACTTGTTGATGTGTAACACAATAATAGCACACATGAACAATTAACTCGTGCACAACATTTAAAAGATTCTAAAGATGTAAACAATTATCTTCAATGTACATAAGGAGGAGTAATTAATGTGTCTGTAGATAGATTGTCCCACCTTGAATTTGTAACCAAACTTTGGATGAGGTTTTTGCCAATTTCAATCACATCATTGTGAACACTTGCCACAATGTTAGAATCATAGGACAATGATAAAATTCGAACATTGTTGTTCAAGTCTTCAGGTAGCCACTTTTCTGGCCAACATATATATTCTTTTCTATTATTGGTGGGGCGTGTTGTCCATGCTTCCTTCCATTCATCATTTGTGCCAAAAACAATCCCATGGAAAAAAATGATGGTCAAGTTCGGATTTTTGGAATTGCAAGTGGGATTTAAATCATGCATTGGACATTTCTGCAAAAAAAAAGGGAAAAAAGTCAACACAATTCTTGAAACATCCCTTAGAAATTATTTAATTATACATTAAATTAGGGAAATGCAATATATGAAGTATAGTAGTTATAAAGGAAATAATTAATTGAAAAGATTAAGTTTAACAAGAAGATGATAATAGGTGAATCAAAGAATACCAAAACTATTTTGCATGACTAATAAATGAACGTCATTCACATGTGTGATAGACTTTGAAGTTTCAAAACATAATTCAATAAATGAATATTGTTACATAGTAGGTGGAATATATGCCAATCAATACAAGTTAATGCTAAGAATTGGACTCTTTAGACTTTGGGTCAATTAACTAAGCCATCTAGTTTGGTTCATTTGTATTTCATGACATTTTCCCCAATGTTTGGGCCATGAAAGCTTACAACTCCTAAGGAATTGGGACACAAACCCAATAAGAATGTCCAAAAGCATTTTACTAATTTGCTTTAGGTTGTTGGATTCAAACTACACATTCATCTTAACTCATAATGTATAATGAAAGTTCAAAATCTTTCCAAGCTCAATTTATTCTTAGTCAATACCAATTGACAAATTTCCCTTTCACCAATTTTAACAAGTGAGTTGCCAGCCTAATGTAAAAGGCTATAATGCTGACTCCATTTCGTATTTTTTAAACATAGGAAGCTTGTAAATGATTCAGCTACCCTAGTGGCTAAAGGGTACGATTGCGAAGCTGCCGGTTGGGAGTTGCAATGTGAACTAGACCTTCTCCTAATGCTTTGTGAGGATAATAAACCATCATGGTGGTAAGGGTCAAGGAGAATTGTCAACACCCAAACAAAGAAAAGAAAAATCAAACTTCAACATGTATCTTGTGAAAGCCCAAGAAAAAACTGTGCAAAGAGAAAGCTCATCATAAAATTATGAAGAAGCACCACATTGTTGTGCCATCCAGAGCTTGAAGGCTCATTTTCAGTGGGGACCAAAGGTGTCTCAATCACAGCAGGGATCTGCACAACATCTCTCTTTCTTCTTGGTGGCCCTTGTGAAAGATCAACTCTTTTTCCCTTGAAGCCACATGAATCTCCCATATTTCCCACTATTGAAATTCCTTTTGCTCACTATTCCCATAAATAGTTTCTTTTAACCTTTTGCTCCCATAAAACCTGCTACAAATCCTTTGCCATCTCAATAACATACACATGGTATGATGGGTTTCCCTCACATCACATATATTCCCGCAAGCTGATCTTTCCACTAGATCTCCCCAAACATCAACCCTTTCCCTCTTCACGATCTCCCTGGAATTCTCACACTCTTCTCTTCCTCGTTTTCAACCTTTTTCACAGCTGTATGTTCTTAATTTTCTCCTCCACCAGAATCTTCTACAGGGGTTATGCCGTGACGCTTCAGACTGTAGTGTATGTGTTTTACCGATTTCGTGGCCATGGAACAATTCATTACTTTCTTTTTGGAACACATGTCTCTATTTCCTACTCATAACTGAGGATGGAATATGCAATGTCACCTTGAGACTTGTGAAACACGCTTTCTCTGGCCTCCCCCATTATTATCAATATGACTTTTGTTCACATCCAGACCAACTCTTCTTTTACCAAAAAGCTATAGCCAAAAAAGCTAAGTCATAAGTTTAAAAAGTGCTAAAATCAAACGCCTTTTGATATTCTCAATAGCCAAAATTCAACCCAAATTCAAAGAAAAATCGTTAGATTTCCATACATGGTCCAAGTAGGTAGTCAAAAATATAGGAAGATGTTAAATTTTTTTCTAATGCCATAATATTTAGCTCATAGCCAAATCTGACTAACTTTTTCTTCCTACCGACAATAGCCACTGGGGCTACATCTCAAAACTGACCCAAAATATATTGATCCACAAGTTTCCTGTTTGCTGATTTCACTCAGTGCATTATTTGAAGCGCTTTGCTAGAGCTCATGTTGCAGGCAAATGCATGATTAATTGGGCCTTGGGTGGATTGACCCCCACTTTGGGATCACTGTGAAAACCCCAAAACCCATTTAAATGACCATATTAGGCCCCAAAAATTATAAAATTTGGACTTAGGGACCCTGATTTTGTTGAGAGGGCCTTGCCTTAAACAAAAATGGCGTCCTTCAAGATCAAACATTATAATTTGCTGAAATCATCCATGGATTCCTTTTAGATGGATTCCTTTTAGATAGAACTGAGCCAGCCTTACCATGTCCCAGTCATGTCTAGAATTCAATTGGTTGGCAATCAGGGAGGGGTTACTTGGGATCGGCTCTATATACTGGCTTTTCCAACTGAGGAAAATGCACCGAAAATGTCAAAAAGTTGCCTCTCTAGTTGAGGGTTTTAGTATCACCTTTAGACTTTGGACACCACTATAAAATTTCTATTTTCTAGATACTCTTTGCGGGTTTTGAGATATGCTTTTGACATTTTTAAGGAGTCCCAGCAGAACACATTCTCTTAGTTTTTGCCCTATATTTGCTTCCCGGCCATTCATTAGACGTCTTTCTAAGGAGCATATGCATGTCCCATGTTTGGACCCAAATCAATATATAGTGTGAACCCCGTGCATAATGCATAGGTGTGTTATTTCAACAATGTTTGGTTCATGTTTTTGGTTTTTCAAAAAAAACTTTTCTTTTCAAACAACCGTTGGTCCCCCTGGCTCGCTCCGCCCCGCCCCGCCCCGCCCCAGTCCTTCACATTTCTCACTCCGGTTCTTTAACCCGTCGATCCCCCTCGACCGGTCCTTCCCATTTCTCACTCCGGTTCTTTAACCTGTTGATCCCCCCCGACCGGTCCTTCACATTTCCCACTTCGGTTTTTTAACTCGTCGATCCCCCCGACCGGTCCTTCCCATTTCTCACTCCGGTTTTTTAACCCGTCGATACCCTCGACCGGTCCTTCCCATTTCCCACTCCAGTTCTTTAACTTGTTGATCCCCCCCCGCTCGGTCCTTCGCATTTCCCACTTTGGCTCTTCAACCCATCGATCCCCCCCTGCCCTGTCCTTCACATTTCCCACTCCAATTTTTTAACCTTTCGGTTCCGATTCTTGAGAACCCAACATGAACAAAAGAATCGTTGATTCTTTTCATTTCAACAACCTTGCCAAGTTGATGGTTTTCATGCGAGAACTGCCACTTTGTTGGTTGGTTCTTTGACTTTGTTATTATTTTGAGGCCCATAACTATGTACCAAGACTTCCTTTTTTTTAGCTACTGTCTGTGGCCACTATTCGTCCGACTTCAGGGGAAGCTTCATTCTTCCTTAAATATAAATAATAATAAAACAAACGAATGACAAGATGGATGAGATGTCCATACAGAACGGCTTCAAGGGAAACTACTTGACGGGATGGATAAGATATCCGTACGGTACGGCGTCAGGGGAAGTTACTTTCTTCCTTTACAATATATAATATTTTGGATATCATTTAGGAACAAAATTCTAATGAATCCTCCAGGCATCTTTCTGCATCTACAGCTGTATAGCTTTACCACCGCTGTATTTGGAGTGTTCTTCACTCCACGTAAGTTCTATAATAAGTAATAATACCCTACCTTGTTGTCAGATTCTGTGAAAATTAAGTAAAAAATTGGACGAAGAGAATTCTTAGAAATTGCATGGGAATTTTGATGAATTGTATAAAAAATTATATAATTTGTGTAGAGGAATCATTTCAGATTTTCAAGTAGGAGCAATGAAAATGTTAAAAAAATGATGTTGCTTATTCTGAGTTATATAGCTCAGAGTTCATAGGTGCCTGAAGTAGAAAGGAATCTTTGTGCTGAAAAAGTAATGAGAACAAAATCGTGTCAAAATTTACCATTTCAGCCCTACTCTTGAATGAATGGTAGTCTCAAAACATCTTAGGGGAAGACCAATAATGATGAAAAATAATGAACAAGAGGCATAAATAAAAGACTGAAGTTGAAATATTTGACAACCCCATGTGTCCAACTTCACTTTAATTGAAGTGTCCTAAAGCACTGCAACTTGCTGACTTAGACTGACAAAATGTTGAAAACCATTTAACATTGAATGAAATGGGGTTTGAATGGGCTCAAGTTTGAATTTCTGAAATTTGTGTAGAAGGATTAATGATAAAGGTTCAATAGTTCACCGAATAATATTTTGATAATCCAAAGGTGTATGTTTCTTGGAATAACAAAAGAAAGAGATGCAAATCACATGCAAGTACCATGAATTAGAAATGATTCATGGCCGGTAAGTTTTATAATCACTTAACTGTTAATAACATTGGTTTTTCATTATACATTTGAATCATGACATTAATTTTTTTTTTGGTTTACTATAGATATATGTTAGTTAACAACTCAGGCATATAACCACTTGTTTGGTGAAGGTGAATTTTTATTTAAAAGTTAGCTTTAGCATGGAACCTTGGTTTTCAAAAAAATTGTTTTTCTAACCACTAGTCCTTTGCTAGTTTTATCATGAAAATTGTTGGTTTTTTTTATGTTTTTGAAATAGCCATAACTAGTGATTCTCTAATTATTATTATTTTTAAAAAATTAAAATTGAAATTCTTTGATATTGAAATTTAAAAAATTGAAACCACTAATTATTTAAAAATTCAAATAATTGCACAACATTATTCATACCTTTCTTGAACTCCCAATAATTCTCCAAGAGGTCAATGTCAATAGTTACTTTAATTTAGCTTAGAAAAACTATTTTGGAACTTTTCAATTCGGTAGTCCAATCATTATTGAAATTGAAGTTCAAAATCTTTAAAATTTCTTCCTTTAACATCATTTTCATGTTCCTATTCAAAATTACATCCTTGTAGTTCCTATTGTGGGGATCAAGTAATTAAGTTAGAGGTTGTAGAAATAAGTATTATAAACCTAATTCATCAAGTGTTCATTTTGTCATGTCAATTTTGAAACTAAGGAAGGCAATTCAATAAGCCATTATGTGTTTTTGATGTAAACATTCATATTTTCAATAAGATTTTTTAATCTTCCTAGATGTAACTTTCATTTTTTTCTTTCAATGAATCCCAAAGCTTCCTTTTGCTTTTTAAATTACACTGGTGTTGTTCAAATATGAAGTTTTGAAATTTTACCCAAGTTATCAATATGGTATTTTTTAAAAAAATCAAACAAAAACATATGCATACAAATTAATTAATAGTGTATTTATAATGACACATATATACATCTTCAATTTTTTCATTTTGTGGATGAAATAATGAGTTCCACAAGTAAAACCTACATGAACACAAGGACTAAATTCTTTCAAATGCAATTTGTCATTCAAATTTGAAATTAAATCAATCTTAAAACAAATAAAAAACCAATATAAAGATTTGTGATCTCACCTTGCCAAATGTAATCATTGTCCAGATCCAATTGTTCAAAAGAATTTGACTCTTCCATCAAGTCATAATTTATTCAACCAATAAATGTTCAACTTTCATAACGTTTATAAAATCCTTATGTTATAAACAATTTAAACATGGATCATTATACCAATTCTTCATCATGGTGCTAATGGGATTTAAATTTTTGACACATAACCTACAACATCTTAAAGTTGTTGACACACCAACAAGATTGAACACACATTTAGTTTCAATGTGTGACAACAAAATTTTGAAGATTTGTTTGACAAGGAAGCCAATATTTGGGAATCGGTTTCATGTATCCACCACCACCCTAGGGGATCAGCACATCTAGTAAGAATTATAGATAACTTGTTGAACAAAGATAGTTCCCCAATAACAAGTGCATGTGAAGAATTTTCTACAAAAGTTGTTAGATTTGATGATTTTATTGAATAAAAAAATAACGTGACAATAAATAATGTTCCATAGTCTTATCACCATAGACATTAGGTTATTGCTTTTGTCTTTGACAAAGGCAATCAAATAATGCATCAAATCATACTTTTCAAATAAAGTGTGATTGCCTAACCATGGAGAGTCATGTGGTGTCATGAACTTCAAATAAGCCAACAATAACATGCGTAAGGGTTCAAGCATCATTTTGTTAATTAATTACCAAGGCAAATGTGTCCATGCCACCTTTGGATATCCAAAACTGGTACATACAATTGCTACCTCAACAAGATGCAACAACACTAAATTTCATGCTTTTTGTGATTATTTAAGAAACACTTCTTTCACCAAAGCAAAGTGAGAAGGAAATACAACACGTAGGCATTATCATAAGACCAACCTTCGCAACCAAATATTTTCACAAGTGGAAAGGGCCATGTACCCTTTACAAATATACAACACCAAATCTTTAATGAATTGTTACTATGCTTTAATTTTTTGTAAGGATTTGTGGCATTTAAAAATGCCATGATTACAAATGTAATTGGCCTAGACTACTTCTTCTTTGATTATTGTTTATGATTTCCCTTGGCAATTTTTTCAACAACAACCAACTTCTTTAAACAACCAACCTTTGATATGCAAATTCAATGTGAGTTTTCATTGGAGTGACAAAACTTGTTGTATGTGACAAAACCCTTTCATAGAATAGATTGTGCCAAATCATTAACATTTGTTTGCTATATTTTGCAAATAACACACCACAACATCTACAAGTTTTCAATAAACATAGGTAAGTTGTCATTGACCAAAAAACCCTAGCAAATCAAGCTCCAACTATGTGGCTTCCAAGCTATAGCTTGAACTTGTATAGCCACAAGTTGCATAACATCAACTTCAACAAAATTCGTTGTAGCAACAAAAGAATGAATTATGACAACTTGCATGCGCTTGTTGTTAACATCTAAGATGTTGCCATGCACAATAGAAGTTGGTGGCGTTCCACAATTTTATTCAACCTTGTCAACATTACCAATAAATTCAACCAAACATACATCTTTTTCATCAACCATCACAAGTTTAAAATACCAAGATTGTTGAAAGTTGAAAGATCAATATCACTAAAAGCTATTTAAAAAACATTTGAAGAGTGCATAAACATAAACACAATGCCAATTTCAATGAAAACAAAAGCACAATGTGAAAAATGAAGACAAAAACACAAAAATAAAAAACCACAATGGAAATTTATAATAATGTGCCTAAAGTTGAAGACTGGGATTGTTAAAAGCAAAAAAATTAAAATCGTTCAAAGTTGCAATTAAAATATCAAGATCATCAAAAGTTGAAAAATTGAGATCATTGAAAATTGTTATATAAACACTTGAAGAGCCTGAATGTGCATAAACATGATGTGAAAGATGCATAAATAGAAACACAATGTGAAGAATGGACAAAAACACAACAACCAAAAATTACACTGCATATAAATTTTTAATAAGAAACATAATATACTTCAAGTTGAAGACTCTCAAGATTCAAGATCGGTTCAAACATTGGTGAACGTTGCAAATGCACTAACATTCCACCAATCAAAAAAATGTGTGAAACGAACAAAACACACTCAAGTTTCATTATTGCTTGGAAAAAGACACACAAAAAGAAACTAAATCCCTAAACCCTAATGCAAACTCCATATCTAAGCCTTCAACCGTAGCTACCAAATATGCTTATGCATAACCCTACTATCCATATCCGGGGACCTAATAACATTAACATGTAAATATGAATACCAAGACCTATGCCTAGCATGTGAATATACATAGTTACAAGTTATGCTTGAATGCTTTCCACGAGATATGTATAATCCCATATATTGAAAAAAAAAAATTGGATTCTGGATATGATTAGATTACATGCATATCCGGCTACTAACCAGATTCATATCCCCAAAAATTCGTATATCCATCCCAACACCAGTGTTATGGGGGTATACCTTTTACCCATATATACCCACTGGGTATGAGTAGGGTATATCCCTCACCCTAATCAATTTTTTATATCAAAAACAATATACCCGCACAACACTAGTTGGCACTTATGTTACAAATTTGTTCATTCTTCTTCGTCAAAGCACATGCTAGTAGCCAGCCATCATCATGCTAGTACAATTCATGCCCCATGTCATGAGAGCTTTTAGGCCAAAAATGGTGACCAAGAGAGAGGCTCACTTTCTTTTTCTCCTTTGGGGGGGGGGAGGGGGTGAGGATTGTTGATATTTTGTTGTTCCTAATGTGTCCTAACATGGTTCTCACCAACTTCACAATGCATTCATTACTTACGATGTTCTCAAATGTGTTCCCCAAGTGTGTTTTTACTTGCACCACACTTTATCCCATATCCTTTGCCCAAAATTTTGCTCCGTTAACCTATGTATGTAAGGTATGTGAATGCAAAAAAAGATTATTATAATTCTATAATACTTTGGGAGTGTACAAAGGTGTGATTGTTACTATGAATATTATTATTGATGGGCCAATTAAACATTAGTAAATCACACTTCAAGCCTCCTAACTTGAACTGCATGATGAAGACGAGGGTAAGAGAACAATCTTTAAATTTTTATTTTTTTTAAACCCTTTGTTTTTGGCATTGCCAAGACATGTTGTTATAGATTTTCTCGTATTTCCAAAAGATCCAAAACTTTTTTCTTGTTATTTTTACACGTCCCTAAGTTCTCAATCATACAACAAGGCATAAGCAAGGGGTTGTTAATTGGCTAACAACACCTGATTTTGGGGGGGGGGGATTTTATAATAAAAAAATATATATGGCTATTTTATGGCAAAAATAATTGCTCTAATGGGCTGATGGAATTCACAATTCATTATAAAAAACCGAAACTCAATAACTCGATAATGAACAATAATAATTATGACGGGTTTTTGTAGGGTAGAGCCTCAAGGTGGAGGGCATATTTGGGTTTTTAAATCTTTTTTTTTTTTCCGAGGTATCAAGGGACAAAACAAACCACCCCAAACCCCCCCCAAAGCCGGACCAGTTACAAACCCGTACACGCGGGATTTATACGTACGGTTATTCCAGTAAAGTCCACTGCAGAGAAGCCATTGACTCCGCATCAATGGACTTTAGGCTTTACAGGAAGCCTAGGCTGAAGCCCGCCCACGCGGGGGCTAGAGGACCTGACGCGGGGGATGGAGGACCTGATCGAGGACCCGACGCGGGGGATGGAGGACTTGAGGCTGGGGTGGCGAGAGACCAAGAGGGTGGTTGGTGTGCCCGTCTCCTTAAATTCTTCTTCTTCGACAAGTCGGGGGAATTCTTTCTTCCTCGTGACTGTAGCAACAGATATCGTGTCTACAAGACTCTTTTGCATCGTTCTTTGTGTGGTGAGAGATTTCCTTGGAGCTCCAATTTAGCTGCGCAACAACGTGAATGCCTAGTGTCGTCGTCGTCGTCGTCGTCATCGTCGTCAACACCACACCCTTTCCCGTTCAGAACCGCAACCTAAAGCTTTCACTGATTGTTCTGGTGAGTTGTTGTCCTTCCATTATCATTCCTGGAGAATTTGATTGTAGCTTTGGAGTCCAAGGAATAGTGGGGAATCGATAACTCGTGAATTGATGTCTTGTGTCAACGCTGAGACTTTCTCAGGATCCAGATAGCCAAAGCTTTTTCTCTGAGCGGTGGATGATAATCACTGTGCAGGACCCCTTGGACATAAAGTAGAGGTCGTGCTCAACTGCCTCTCATATGCTTTCTTTGGAATTCCTTCGATGGCAGCTACACTCTCTCTTGCACTAGATCTCTGCAAGGAAATACAAGAGAAGTACTCCCTTATTCTAGTGAAGAGCAAGAATTCCCCGCTCATACACAGGAACCAGTGTATGATTCTCTTCAGGAAGCTATCAGACACTCGGGAAACACTGGTAGCCGTCCAACATAAGCTATCTGACCGTGAATTTACTAGTTCACAATCTTCAGATGTGGGGACTCCAGTGATCCATGGACTTATCCATGTGCTAAAGAGAGTTCATGAGATCTTCTTCAAAGATTGTTTCTGCAAGGACAAATGGCTGGAAGCAGCTCTTAGGCAAGGTGGAGACTTGAAGGAAACTTTTGGTGAAATTGTTTCTGACCTGCAGTGGTACAGATCGGTACTTCATAGCATTGTCTTCAAGCAGGTGGGACAAGATAGCAAGGATCTTGCACCTGTAGATTGCAACCGGAAACTGAGTGAAATTGACTTGGAGGCCCTGTCAACAGCTGCAAAGTGGGATCAGGAGGATCTCAGGGGTTTTCTGAGGGAGTTCATTGGGGACCCTGCTCACCATGGTGAAAATGGAAACTATATAAGTATGCAATGTCTTGCAACACAATTACTGAATAAGCTGGAGTTCCAACCTTGGTCTTCAACAGCTAAGGAGAAGCATGACGAAAGCCTGCATGAAGATAGTAGAAACAAGTGGAGCGAAGGGCCTCTTGTTCTGTTGGTAAATATGCAGGATCTACATAAAGGTGCTCTGCTAGGTGAAGGCTCCTTTGGGAGTGTGCATGAAACAAATTGGCTTGGAGAGACATATGCAATGAAGAGCCATAAACCTGGACACAAGGAGTGTTTAAAGGCTGAAATCAAAGCTCTTGCAGGTCTGCAGCACCCTCATGTCATACGTCTTGTCGGTTGTGCTGAAGAGGAAGGAAAGTGCTTATATCTCATGGAGCATATGGATAAGTCACTCTCCAAAATGTTGGAGGACTGCTCACTCTCTCTTGTCCAACGTGTGGACATGATGCTTCAAATAGCAGAAGGGGTGAGGTACCTTCACAGTAAGAACATAGTGCATCGTGATCTCAAGCCTGAAAACATTCTTGTCAGGCGTGATGATTCTGGCCCTGAAACTTTGATGTTAGCTCCGCTGGTAGAGGACTTCTGGATTGCCAAAGTCTCAGACTTTGGCACTGTGAAAGAAAAAATGGAGAGTATGGCATATGTAGGCCAGACAATGAATATTGGCACAACAATGTTCATGGCACCTGAGATGTATGAACTTGAAGACGGTGCCAAGCGGCCTGAGAGGTTCCACCCAATGAAAACGGATGTTTACAGTTTTGCACTTATTTGCTACGTGGTGCTGACTTCAGAGTCTACTCCGTTTCCGTTTGAAGAATTGAGGAACCCTTCAGTGAGGGATTTCAAAGATCGTGTGAGAAAAGGGAAAAGACCAAAGCTGCCAGCCGACTGCCTTGTTTATTTGTCTGATCTTATCCAACAATGTTGGGATGGTAACCAAGTCCAGCGACCCAACTTTGACTACATTTGCACAGAGCTGAGACAAATCAAAGACTTCCTTCTTACAGGTATGGTCATTTCACCATGGCACAACGTATGTACAGATGAATTTATTATTGGTGGTGACTGTTACCCAGACAGTAATTTCTCCGCACTAGTTTTGGACTATAGTGATGGGAGAAAAGGCTGTTCCTAACTCTGATCTTGGCATGTCGGGTTACTATTTGCACAATGTTTGGCCTGGTTCTACCCTAAACACATGGTCTTCTGTTGATTAGTTATTGCTGTGCCTTTCCAACTTTGCAGAATTTCATTCTTGTGCATCAATTCCATTGGTCTATCCCAACAGTTTTTTGAAGTTGGATGCCTCTCCTTTATCTAAGACGTTACGATTATAATGAGGTTTCCAGTTAGGCTCCTTAACATGTCTTAGCTGATAAGAACTCAAGATCTCTCTGTGATTTGACTTTGTAGTTGGCTGGTTCCTGTTATTTGTGCTGCTTTCAATCTCCCAGTAACAGTCTTGTTGATATAAGCGTTTCCACTTTCCTCTGACCATCCCACTTTTTTCTGTGCACATGAATCTGGTCTCTTGGGACATTGATGATATTATTTCTTGTTGTCACATGGCGCTGCTCTTGTCAATTTTTGCTGTGGCAAGTACAAGTCTTGGTGAATTGCTCATGCCTGAGGGAAAGTTTGGTGGTTTCTTTAACAGGAACTGTGAAGGAAAAAGGTTCTGAAATGGATGTGGCAATACAACAGAATACCCAGCCAAATGTAAAGGCAATTCTTGCATCCCAGATCAGGATGAGTGAAGGTATAAGAGATGCAGTGAAGGAAGTGGAGTTTTTCAAACAAGAGTGTCTGGAACTTGACAGGAAAGTCAACAGTCTTGCAAGCTTATTGGAACAGGCAGTTCGTTTCTCCATCACGAATCCAGCTGGCCTTTATGAAAGCCCAACCCGACAGATTGCAATTGAAGTTGAGAAAACACTTGAGAGAGCACTTGGTCTTGTGAAGAGATGCAGGCGGAGTGGGATGCTCAAGCGTGTCATCACAATCACAAATGTCTCAGATTTCCGGAAAGTAAACCTGTATCTTGATAATTCAATTGCAAATGTTCAATATCTTCTGAACATTTCTGCAAGTGGAGAAGATCGCCCTGAATATATGGGGCTTCCCCCCATTGCTTCTAATGAACCAGTTTTGTCCATAGTGTGGGAAAATGTCTCAATAGTGCATGTTGGGAATTCTGAGGAGAAGGCAGAGGGGGCCTCATGTTTGGCAGACTTAGCAAAGGACACCCGCAATAGATCCATCATTTGTAAGGCGGGCGGGGTGCCACCGTTGCAGCGTTTGTTGAGGGAGGGAACTCCTGCAGGACAGAAAGAAGCAGCAAGGGCTCTTGGGTACCTGACTGCTGATAGGAATCATGTTCTCAGAATGCAGGACAAAAACAAGCAGAGTTAACTCCACTTGACGAGTCACACAATTTTGGAGTCAAATTAGCAGCTACTAATCAGACCTGTTCACACAAACATCAGCACTCAATCTCCTTTGCTGTTTGTCAATAAATTTCCAGACAGTAATTTGCTTGCCAAAGCCCATGTGTTTGGAAAGCATGACCTGCAGAGCAGAGTCAAAACTTGGAACTAAAGGATAATGTAATGGATGCCATTGCAAAACTTTGAACTGTACAAGAGTGGCAGCCATGCAAAATTGTCAACAAAAGCAACTTACGTTCGGAGAGCCCAAGGCTGAGATCATTCTTGTAGTGATTTGTTTTAGATTGACCAGAACTGGCATATTGGTTACCTGTGAACTGTGTTTTGTAGAGTCTTCTCTGCAATCTCATAGATATATATTTTGGAAATGCCTCTCCAAAGGTTTCTTGCCTGCAGCCATTTGTTATGATGCACATACTTTCAGGCTGCTGTAATACTACATGACTTTTCTTGTTTTCACTCATGAAGTATTGTAAAGTTGGAGATCTAGGCTTGATCTTGATGTGTCTCACATTGCCCAGTGATTTTGTTCAGCATCGATGGTGCTGTTATCCATATTTTCAGAGTCATGCTTGACACTGTGGCTTTGTTGAAAGGGTGCATGATTTTGCAGTGCAAGGAGGTGCCATAATGTCTTTTATTGGATATTGCATGTTGAATAAGCATTTCAGGTATTCCATTCGGAATCGCAATTCCAGTGTCACCACCAATGCAGGTGTCTTGATCTTACTGCTGACAAACTTGATCTCTATGTTTGTTTCTGGCTCTGGAAAGTCTCACAAGTGATATGCTGGTTGGTGTTTTGTTTGGAGTAGTGCAGAATTTACAGTGTGATGGAGAGGAAGGGGGAACTTATATAATGTGGAATGGCCCAAGTCTACTGGAACTTGCAATGAGATCGGCACTCACTGACTGGGCACACTCATGTTGCAGGATTAGAGGAACAACCCTCCCCTTGTTTAGCTTGTGAACATTTTACTGCATTATGACTGCAGGCAAGTGCAAGCATTCCGAAACATTGTAATCATATCTTGGTAAGAATGACATCTGTTTCGTCCATCTACAGAATCATGAGAGCATTGGATTGACAAAAAATCAGCAAGCTGGTAGTGTTGCTTCTTCAGGTGTGGTTACTTGTAAGTCAAGGTAGCCTAGATGGGTACTGAACTCTTTTTGTTGGTATCATCCTGGTCAGGAGGATAGTAGCAACTTTCAAAATTTTCTTCAGAGTTCTGTTGTGACAGAAATGAAGGTTGGCTACTGATGGGTTTCTGCAGATAAGCCTGAGGTGTATGAAGGGAGAGAGATGCCCTGCCAACAAGAAGAAGCTAACTGAGTCTCAGAGATCTGGTGGACTACATATCCAGATAAGCTGGCTCCCTAGCTGATAATGCAGGAGCAGCTGAAAGTTTCTTTGTCTTCCTGGCCAACGATGGAATCTATTTGGTGTTCTTTTGGAGCCATGATGAAGACATGCTTGGTATGAGAACATTCCAAAGTGTGTAGTATGGAATGCACAGTGAAGGACATTGGCCATGACTTGCATCTGCTTCAAAGTTTTGTCTGCAGAGCAGTTCCAGGCAAGTATCATACAACATTGTGCAACCCAGTTTTCAGATCTCCAAAATTGTAGCTGCTTGCTTCTTCAGTTTAATCATTAGGGATTGAACAACCAAATTTTAAGATAAAGTTTGCAAGTTGAAAAAGTCCCTGTATGGTCTAAAACAAGTCCTTAGGGCTTGGTACAAAAGAATTGGTGAATGTTTACATTAGGAAAACCTTTGTCTATGGAATATTTTATAAGCAAGGAGGCAACCAAATTCTGACTATTTAAATAGATGTAGACGAAGGTGGAGATATAGAAACCTTAACATGATAACTTGGTCCTTGAAATGGCAACCTGCAGTAACCTAGTCATCCACAGAAAGTGAGTACAGATATGGCAGAAGGTGTGATAGAAGTTGTGGTTGATAGTGTTCTTGCAAGAATTCACTCAAGATGTTTTCACTAGGATACTATAAATTTTTTGATAACCAGGGTAGCACAAAATTGGCACAGAACCCCATTTTTCATGTGCAAATGAAGCACATTTGAACTTCAATATCATTGCATACAAGAGAAGGTCCTCTCAACAGAAATTGAAGTAGGATACATACTGACAAATGAACAAGTGGCATATATTTGAAGAAAGGCACAAGGGAGAGTGAGATTTGCGATTGGATGCAACTGCATAGGTGCCATGAAAATCAGCATTCATAACCTCACATATGATGTTGCCAATTCAACAATTGGATTGTTATGTTTCTAATACATGGCATGATAAGACAAATGTGAGTATCACCTTACCACAACAAATTTTTATTTTGTATTGACAATTTGGCAACAACCTCAACCCTAATTCCTAACATCAAAGTACCTCACTGTCTGAGTACCTCACTATCCTCATAGAGCAGGAGGAGAAGTGGTCTAATTGGTGTTTGAACTCCCCTCGGAGAGCATGAGGAGAAGGGGTCTAGTTAGTATTGAACACCCAACTACTTGGTTATGCAACCTCACCCCCTTTGTTGAACGCACTCAAAGCAAATCTCAACCACCTCACTACACAGCTTTATCCATAGCCACCAGCTGAATGTCCTTATCACAACAATTTTAGCGTTTGCAAACATATACATTCTCACACAAGTTTGTAAAAATTTGAAGGTAATTGATATCATCCACCTTGTAGCCTATCTTGTAAACTAAGTAGACAGTGCATGTGGATGGTAAGTATGTTGGTGATGGCTAATGGGCTCTTCGTGGATAGGTGATGAAACTGCCAACCCTGGTTTGGCTAGGGAGAACTGGAACCAATGAAAGAGCATTTGTTGTCTACTCACCATCTATCCACCTGGGTACACATCCATTCCTGTTGATTTGCCATGGCACTTACTCTGTTGGAAATCAGGCTTTACAAAGAAATCCAATCCATTGTTACAACAAGCTCACATTCAGATAGTGAGTGACTGAGATCCTTACATGGTGACCATAGAAGACTGCCATATCTAACTGCTGCTTCGTTTATAACTGATGGATGAAAATTTGCTGAGAAGATGTTGTGCTCTATGTGCTCAATGTGAAGATCATCAACTAACTAGAAGTCTTCAAAGAATGATTTATTTGTCCAATTCTATAGTTCATCTGGTCATTCAGGTGTGATTGCCATCTCAAATATTGCATCTATTCTACAACGTGGGTCACTGTGCTAGAAACATGCAGGACGTGTGAACACCATCAGGTTTCTAATACCTGAGCCAATTTCCCATTATTTGCATCAAGTTATTGTGGCACCAACACCATCTCTTAACCTCCTCTACCAGAGGCTCTCACAATCCCTTGACAATCATTGGCCTTGCAGTGTCATGGAATACCCACACCAAAAGGCATCATGGTGCAAATTGTAAAAGCTTAATTCAGATGGGTGCGGGCAGCCTCCCCCTGAAGTAAGCCATTACGGATCTGGTCAGCAACATCACGCACTGCACCTGGACCATGTGGGATGAACACTGTTGAGTTCCGGGAGCTGGCACCAATCTCCTTCATTGTGTCAAAGTACTGTGTCACCAATACCATATCCATAACCTCCTTGGGTGAAGTCCCAGGAACATTGTCTGAGAAGGCTAGAACACTTTCCCGCAAGCCATCAACAATTGCCTGACGCTGTCGTGCAATCCCCACTCCAGCAAGATACTTGGCCTCAGCCTCACCCTCTGCTCGCTTCACTTGAAGAGTTTTCTCTGCCTCTGCTTTCTCACGAGTAGCCACCCTCATCCTCGCAGCTGCAATTAAAACAGCAAACAAAAATGCACTTCAGTCTCTTGACACAGTGTCTTCATGACCAGTCAAAAATGCCTACAGAGTCTGTTTAGAGATGGCTCAAAATTGAGCAAAAATCACAACCCAAATGCAACTTGTACTAATGCAAGCTATCTCATAAGAAGGACTATGGGTCTTCTACCAGCATTGATTTCATTCATGGCCCGCTTCACAGTCACATCAGGTTCAATGTCAACAATGAGCGTTTGCACAATCTCATACCCATAAGTCCGCATTGCCTGCACAATTTGGCAGCAAAAACAGTTTTGCAATATCAGCAACCTCTTGTACTGCATCATTCACTACTCTAGCACTGAGCACTCAATGTATCATCCCTGAAGGTTAAACAAGCAGCTCATCATATAATGGCTCTGCCTCCTTACAGCAAGTTCAAACCAGCAAAATTTCAAATGGCAAATGTCCTGTGAAGGTCCCAAAAATGAACTCATCACAGTTCACAGCAACCCATAGTGAACATTCCTCAAAACATGGGACCAAATGAAACACTACATCAGCCCTGACAGGCAGAGCCAAGAAAAATCTTTGTGTTATCAGCAGAAAATTAACCTTCTCAAGCTCTTCTTCCACACTCTTTGCAATTTCATTCTTCTGCTCAAACACATCATCCAGAATCATTCTTGGTACACTTGCTCTCACAACTGTTACCACAAAAACCCAACATTACCATCAGAATGTATACAACGATATGATTTCACAGCAAATAGTTGGAGTACTCTTGGACATGCATAAAAAGCCATATAGATGGGAATATGGAATCAAAAAACAAACAATCCAAAAATGATTCATTTTTTGATTGTTTGAAATCCAGAATAGGAAAACAAACAATCTTCTCACAGCAGGAAACCAAAAATTTCGACAACCAGCTTGCTCCAACTATACATGACTTTGGGGGTACTCCTGGACATACATAAGAAGATGTAAGGAAGGATGGAATCCAGAATTGAAAATACAAACAATCTTCCCACAACAAAGAAACCCCAAAAAAATCCATCCATAACCAGCGTTGCAGAAATTACCATCAAAGACATATGACTTGATTTGTTCACGGGGACTTGTAAGCTTGTAGAAGGCATCTTCAGCTGTCTCAACATGTGCTCGGAATTGTACTGATGCTACCACTGTCACAAAGACATTGTCCTGAACACGCACATCAAAAGAGCAGCTCAAACCCCAGAAATGTTTCATATATAAAGCCTGAAAATTACCTACCAATAATAAGCTCAAATTCAACCTAGATTTTCACCTTCATCAAAATAAAAACCTCTTGAGAAACATTTTTCCCGTATGTTTAAGAAGCAAAATGACATTCTCTTCAATTCCTAGAGACAGACAGAAAAAAGACTCTACTCTTTCACGAGTCTATGCCAATGGCTTTGGCACAAAAGACTCAAACCCTAAACTCTAAAGACTCATGCAAAAAACAGGAGTTTTTTTTTCAAAGGGCAATACAAGAGGGGCAAATAAAGAAAAAGAAACAGAGAGACAGGAAATGCAAGAGATGGGGTTTGGTGTCAAGAAAGATGTCACCGTCTCATGGAGGGGAGAAGAAGAAGGGGGAAACCCTAACCTTGGTCTTGGTTTCACATCTGACATCCAGTTGCTGGACGCGAAGGGAAAGAACACCGGCAATGTTAACACCACAGCACCACGGGATATAGTGACAACCAGGACCGATCACGGCCTGGAACTTTCCAAATCTCTCCTTCACGGCAACAGTGGATTGATCGACTTGGTACAAACCACACACCTGACCCATTTTGTTTTTCTTTCTTCGTTTTTTGGGGGGAAGAAGGTGGGGTGGGTGGATGGGTTTTGTTTCTCTACCACTTCAGAACTTTTCCTATTCCGCTGCTGCAACAACAACTCCAACCCAGAAATTTCAACCAAATCTGCAAACACCCACCACACACAACATAATTCTCTCAGCACTTGAAATTATCACACCAAACCCAAAAGCACAAATTCCTGCATACCTCAAAGGGTCAACCACTCCCCCCTACCCACATCTCAAAATCTTCAGATCCACAAGATCATTCTCGACACTTGATCTAAAAACAACTGATTCTGCAAAATTTCCACCAGATATGAACATTGACAAGAAGACCCACAACAACGACGCTAAGGAATGAGAGTTCTTCACAAGAGATTTGATCACTCAAGAATCAATTGGGAGGTAGATGGGAGAGGGAAGGACCGATGGATGGGCAGAGAATAGCAAGAAACTAAGATATACTGAAGTGGAAGAAGAGAGGAAGAAAACACAAAACAGAAGTGGAAGAAACAGAGGAGAAGACTAATTAATGATTTGTACCCAGAAACAAACAAGAAAGGCAAACAGATAATACCCTTTGTTATACCCTTTTGACTATTTTCCCGACAATGGAGCAACATTGGTATGAAGTGTGGACCAAAGTGCAGTCCAAAAGACAACAAACAAATAAGGAAAAATGTAAGCAACAAAAATAACTTGATCCCCCCCCCCCCCAAATTGTCAAGGATGAAGTTATTCCAGTTGCACATTTGAAGTCCCATTCTAAGTTTGCATAGTTTTTATTTGGATGGTAGATTTGGTACAAAGTTCTGGATTACACATTAGAGTTGTCGGTAAAGTCATGCGATTAGGGGCCCGAGAAGGGACAGTTTCAGCATCAGAAACGTGTACATAACTGGGAATGAAAATTTTACAAAACAAAATAATGTGGTGGTAAAACTAGTTTCCATCAATAGTGGTGGCACTTTCTTGATATATATAGGCTATACTAGTCCTGGTGGTATCAAACATGTGTAATTTTTGGTCATGAAAATTTTTGCTATTTTGTGGAAAATATTTGTAAAAAACTAGGGAAAACATGGGATTTCAATGTAAAATCTGTTTTTCAAGCATTTTTTTTTCTTTTTCGTGAAATTAAGAATTTTTAAAATATTAAGAAAAATCACATTTTTTAGGATGATTACCCAAGCACCTCAACAATTGCTGAAAGTTTTTCCCATTGGGAGGTTGCTTTTACATCCATAAGATTCCTCTTGACATTGGGAGGTCATCTTCCATTTATGGACAGATTTTTACAAAGGGTTTTTTGTTTGTTTGTTTGTATTGTTGTTCTTGGCACAATAGGTCATTATGTGCAATAAGGCTTTCAACTATCACCTTGTGCAAACACCTTACCCATTCATAGGCCTTACCTCCTGCACAATGACAAATGATGAGGGGCACATCCAATAAAATTAATTAATAAACATATAGTTATTTGGATACTTATATTTTCAACAAAATTTAATTAAAAGTTAACTTGTCATTTATTGGACCTCTATCTATTCATATAAGATGATGACACATAAACTTGTCATGACAAGCAAAGACATGGACAAAGATGTCAATTGACTTTATCACACTAGGTATGCATCTTTCAAAGCACCTCATGATAAAGTTATCAATCATGCCCAAGGTATCAAACATCAAAACAACAATAACATATATTTTTTAGCCTTTTTTTGGTTCACTTTTCCAAAGTATACAACTTGTTGATTTTGTTGAGAGTAATTGGCTCTTGGCTTTTTACTCTTTGAAAGTGGAAACTTACATTTTTTTTAAAATCATCTTTGTTTTGTAAACGTCCAAGTTTGTTATTCAATTTAAATTAACAAATATTTGAAATTTTGTGTTTGGTAAGCAAGGAATGCAAAATAATCAAGGTATGCAAGAAAGTGATCTTGTGTGAACTCAAGCTAAAAAATTCAACAAGCATGTGAAGTTTAATTGATGCTCTACCCATTGTAGCACATAGCCTACCTACACAAGCAAATTAGGTTGGTGATCTTAAAAAAGAACATGAATGTGAATGCCAAATTTGCTAAATGTCATGTACCAAACAAACCATGATTATGGAAACAAATGCCACCAAAGAACCAACCCCATATTGTCACCATTCAAATAAAGATATTATTTTATTTTATTTTTTATTTTTTTTAAACATTTGATTGCTTAAAGTAAATCATAATAAGATTTCAAGATATAGCTTGCCTAAATATGTGAAACCTCCATAGAATCACAACTTCACATTATGCATCATATCCATATTGTGTGCACCTTGTTGTCCATTCTTGAATGGTAGAATCATAAGGGAAATCTTCAAGAATGTAAAAGTGTTGGGAAAACATATGAATCACCAAATCCAAATGGGTGTTGAGCCTGTTTCTCAACTTTGATTTCATAAAACTCAAAGTGTTGAAAGTGTAATCATTCTCCATTGATCCAATGACTTAAATAGTTACAAATTTTGCCAATTTCATATATTTAGGATGCAATGAAACACAACTTGACTAATAGTTAACCCCCTCCAAGACAAAAATATCCTTGGGTGGTGTCATTAGGAATGTCACACCTTGATTTTCCTAAACCCATCAAATTTTGAAAATTTGTAAGAAACACTTCAATATATATTTTCATTCTTTTTTAAATGAATACATTTATTAGATTCCACAAATTTTGAAATTAAATAATATCAATAATATTTTATATTCTTGTTCTTACTCATTGCATTAAAAAAAATTCAAGAATGTAACATTACTTACTTTCCTTAAACTTTTTGGTCAAGAACACAAATTTGAAACATGATTTGAAATTTTTCTTGGGAATTTTTTTTTAAGGTAATTTTGAAGTCATTCTATTTTTCATTTTTTATTAGGAAACTCATTGAATAAGAATACTTTAATTATAGATTGTCAAAGTTAAGGCTATCAATTTATGAAAGGTCCATTTTAATTAGGTTGAATTTTCTAATTCCAAAATAAACTTCAAGCCATATATTAATGTATGTAATTGATAAACATGAAATATATATATATATATATATATATAGTTGTGAAAATATTTAAAGTAAAAGGCCCAAGAAAATGATTTTCTTTTATTTGGTTCTTTAACCATCCCTTGAGGTGGTTCCTAATGGTGCCACCCAATGATGCTTTCACCCTCCACAATCATGTGACGTGATTAATCATGCGGAAGGGGCATGGTTGTTTGGGAATTGTTCTTAAGAAACAACACAAAAGTGGACTTCTATAATTGTAAAATCCTTGCATTCAAAAGTTGAACAACCTATGATTCATAAAGCCTAATTTTTTTAGGTGCACAATTGAAGGACTTGATGGTATTTAAATGCATGCCAAATTTGGATTCAAGGTCCTTTAATAAGCAATACTAAGGGTAGACCACCTGAAGTGCATCCATGAACTCTTGAAAAGGAAAAAAAGGTTTCCAACTCACTAATCAATTAACCAACAACAATTGAAGCTTGTCGTTTCACTACATTCACAAAAACATAACAAGTTTCATGGGTCACAAATGAACAAACCCCAAGTTCCATGTGTGTCACCCAAACATGTTGATCGTTGAATTCATATCCCAAGTGATCAATGTTGATGATTAATTACCTACTTTATAAATATATCTTTGTGGTTGGTTTTCACCAACCCATGAAATCTTTTAAACAAATCACCATTGAAAGCCATAACAAGATCCACATACAGCTTGTAGAAATCATCTTGGCAAATTTTCATTACAACCACAAAATCACACAAAGACATTGTGAAGTTGGGCAAACTTCACCAAAGAATTTATGATCTCCAACATCAATATCAAACACATTAGGAACAACATGATTTTCACATCACACACTAGTTCAAAATTTGAAGCAACCAAGGGGACATTTGGTGAATCCATAACCATCTTTAAAAAAAATGCCCAATATTAACACAAAATTCATTTCACAAGTGATAATATAAAAATCCAACATGTTTTCACATTGCATAAGATTTTTTCCCCCTTTGGTTCCATATATATGGTCTAGTTTAATAAACTTGAGGTGTCTTTTAAGGCTTTTGGCAAAATACCCATACAAAAATTACATGAGGTTTTCCAACTCAAAGCAATTTGTAAATTGGAGAAAGTTTGTGTGGCCAAACTACCCTTGTGAATCACACAATGCATTCCCATTACAAAATGGGGCATAATTTTCTTGGAATTGCATTAAAATTCCATTTTTCAAACCTTGAAACACATTCACTCCATCTACCCCAAAAGGCACAAGTTGATTAATAATTTTATTATGGAAATCCCTCCATTAATAAAAAAATAAAATGGAGCAAAACTTTTGCAAGGTTTGGAGCCATTAATAATATGTTCCACAAGGACCCAACACCAATCTTTGACCACATATCCATGCACTAAAGTCCAACTTTGGTTTTCAACATTAGTCATTTCATCTATGGTAAATGTAATGTACCCATCAAAGCCCATTGCCTCCTTATTAACCTTCTTCACATGGTTGTCTATGTAATCAACTATATCCCAACTTGTTGAATCACTCTAATGTTTCTTGGGGTTCCTTTAGAATTTTCAGAAAATGGAAGAGAAATTTGAAGCTTTCGTAGTTTGTCAATGGTTTCCCTTGTTCAACAACAAAAAGATAGAAGAAAAATGTACAAGCTTTTACTTATGTTCATTCATAAGACCAAGTTTTAAATGTTCAATAATAGACAATCGTTTCATGGTGGCATATTAAACCTCATTTATGCATGTGCACTTTGTATCCATCACCTTTTGTCTTGTTTCATTCCTCTTTTTTCTTGCATGTTTTCCTATGATTATAATTTCAAAACAAATAAATTTTTTTTGCTTTCAATTTTCATGCAATTAATGCATATGATAGTAAAAATAATGCCATTATCATTGCAAATTGTCTTTGCCCAAGGTATCTTATTAGACCACACCTTTTGATACTTATAGTTCATGTCACCTAAAGGTTGTTGAGGTCTACAACAACATGAAATAACAATAGACAATTCAACTTCAAGTACTAAATATCATTGCAAAGGTTTGATGTGAGATCTATGGGAGGAGAACTACAAATAAGCTCGTGTGCTATAATTTCAACATGATGACAAATTTGACACTTTGTAACACGATGATTTAAAAGATGATTGTGAAGTCAACATTTTATAACATGATTACTTTTAGGATGATCAAGAAATGAAATCAAACCATTAGAATGGCCCCTTGGAAAAAAAGAAATAAAAAGAAATTTGATGGAAGAGTAAGGTGAAAATTTTGAAAACTATTAACATTTAATAGAATCAATTGTGAACATTGAGTTCAAAATCTCAATAAAATCAACAAAATGAACATTCAATAGGATCGACAAAATGAACATCAACCACATAATTGATTGTGAACTTAAAAGATAGTTGAAGAAAACAAACTTTAAAGAATGTGCAAAATTGACTACGAACATTTTTGAATTTAACAAATGATAAACTCAAATTTCAAATCATTGACTAGGCTCTAGACCTCATAAGGTGCAACTTGTGATGCAAATGTTTGAACTTTGAACAACATTCGTCTTATAAAATGGAACTGAACATTGAAATTTGAAAGTTGAAATGCAAGGTTTAAACATTAAAAAACTCATCTACAATAGTTCAACATCAACTTTGATGTTTGTTGTGTGATGCAAAGTCTTACAAGTGCTTGTCAACATGACCCTTGGAAGTTGGTTGTGATCATTGTTATGGAAATTGATTATAGCCATCACCAACTTGAAAATATCTTCTTTTAAATTGCATTGTATAACTATGTTTGCCTTACTACAATTCCAAACTCCAAAGCTAAATTAATCACTTAATAACATGTAGCAGTTGTATTATATTGCATCAATCTAATGAACATTGGTTCAACCCAAAAAAATAATGTTTTTGAACAAGTTCACTACACTAATCTTATATATAAAGTCACTTGTTGCGTCTGTCCGTCTGTGACCGTCAGTCGTGAGAGCCAAATATCGAGGTCTTGAAACTCAAGTCCTGAGAGCCAAATGCAGCAACACGGCAACAACAGAAGAAGAGAGTCGCGGCTCCTAATAGGACTTGCATGGCTTTTAAAATTAGAGATGATGGTGGATGTGGACACTGCAACACAAGGTTTTCTGGGTAGGTATCAAGAGGGTATTAAGCTTCAAATTTTTAGGTTTTTTGGGGGATGGGTTTGGGGTGAAGGGTAGAGTGGGGGTTTGGGTTGTGGTTCTTTCACCTTCTTTTGTATCCCACCATCAATTCTTGCAACCCATTTAACTATGGTTTGAGTATATATGGGAGTTTTAAGACCATCCAAGTGAAGGAAAAAAAAAAGGCAGGCACGGGCGGATTGTGTCTGACCATCACGGGTACCCACTAGTCAAAACTAATTATTCCAAATTCCAATCCTTGTTGTCCAAGGATGCATCATGGTGCTACTACATTGCACAAATTAATCAATCAAATTGCACAAAGGAGGCTACAAAAGCTTCATGAATATCTTTATTTTGTAAATTGGCCACCAAAGTGCACAAAAATGGTGATGCACGTATTAATTAAAGTGACACAACTATGAAATTGATGGCCTTGTCCAATGTTTTTTATGAATGTCAATCATTGTCCATCAATGTGATGGCAATGGAGGTTTTTCCTCTGCATGTTTTGTAACAAGAAACAATCTTAATTGGCATGACCTTTTGTGATTTGAAATGATTATGGATCGTTATATCTAAATGTTGGATTTGCAACACTTGGAAATAGCTCAAATTAAAGTGAATTTGCACTAGGACAAAAAAAGTCATCATTTAGTCCATTTGGCATATACTTGTTGTGGGTGAATTTTGGTAAAGATGACCTTATTGAACACTATAATATGAATGATAAAACAATTACTCTTCCAAATCTCAAAATCAATATAAATATGTTATGTTATAATTAATCTAACCCAAATTTTATATATCAAATGTCAATGGTTTTTTCCATTAGGTGTAAATTATATCCAACAAACTCATTTGAAATAAATGGGAGGCTAAAAGCTAATAGGTGCATGCTTTGAATATGAAACGTGATCATGAAAATATTTTGATGTTGTTTTAGGGTAATTAAAGTTGAAACAAATGAGGTGAGTTTGTTAAAAATGTGGCATTTGATTCTTCTTGAAATAAACATGAACAAAAAAAATGACATTTCAAAGATTTGTGCATATCTTAATCATTTTATGGCTAATGAATGTAGCTAGACCATGGCCTATTATCTAGAATCCAATGATTGGTTTCAAATGATGTATGAAAAGAGTAACACCTTCTACATGTAGCATTTGAGGTTGGATTGTTGAGCAAGGGTGCAATGCTTCCAATCATTTCACCTTCTACCCACTTTCAACAATTCATTTATTTGTAGGATGAATTAATGAGAGAATTGGAAGGTGTCCAATGATATAAGGTGTCTCAAGTATAGCCATTTTTTAGTGTTTACCATGCCACTTTTATGGTGTAAGAGCATCTACAACAATGCCCCTCATTTGGGCTGGTATCACTATCCAACATAGATTTCATAGCCCAGGGTTAGTTTCCACATGGATGAAATGAATAATTAATTTGTTCCAAAATTTAAAAACTATGGAGTTTATCATGCAAATTGCGTGTATGTTGAGATTATTGTAATATCTTTTCAGGTTTGACAATAATTAAATTATTTATGAGGAAATGTCAACTTCTATAAAAAAACAATTTATCTCTTTCTAATGTCAAAATTTAAAAAGATTACAAGGCAAGGCAAATTTTTTAAATTTTTTTTGGAAACTTGGGATTTTTTTTTATTAGGCTACTCCCACCAATGTAATGTACTTATCCAACAATTCTTCACCCTATAATTGGTAGAACATTATTTCTCCCCATTTTTGCAAAAGTAAGCAATAAAAAATTGTTGTAAATAGTCTTAATATGTTAGAGGTTCAAAGTGCAAAGAACCTGCCAATGAAGTTGGCTACATTTAATTGCTGAAATTTCATAAAATTATTAAAATTTGTGTTGAAGTGAAATTTGAGAAATATAATAATTATTTGACACCCGAGTCGTCCCAAACATGAAAAGGTACTACAATAATAAAATTGAGGACCATTTTCAACACCTTTTGTTTTGCAACCAAAGCCTAGGTAGGGTTTCAATGGCCTAGGAACATAGGTAGCTAGCCCCATTCGTATTCTCATATTCAGCCCCATATGTAGGCCATAGGTACCCTCTATGTAGTTCCTAACCTATGTAATTATCTAGGTAGCACCTAAATAACCCTTAGGTGGACCCTAACCTAATTAGCCCCCTAATTTATGTGACCATAACCTAGGCATATTGTAGTGCGATTAGAAAAGAAACCATGGTGAGCACTTTTGAGGCTTCATCCTTAGTTTTGAGGAGTGATGGTCCTTTTGAAGGCTTTCCCTATGAAACATGAGGATGAGTGAGTAAAGGGAGACCAAAAGTGAGGTACAAAGTAAGAATTACTTTATGGACGACTTCATTGTATGGATATCAATTTTAAAATTTGAAAAAATAAAGCAATAAATCAATCCTAATCGGCTTTAAAACGCTAATCTACCAAGACAAGGAAACTAGAAATGAAACGGTGCTAAGTGGCATGAATTTGGCATTGATTTGTTAAAACCATGAAAAATGCATGTCCACATTTGGAAAGATTCAAAGATTAATTGGTTGTGGGTGCATCCAAAGTTCAAAGGTATTACATTACATGTCCAAGAGATGTAATGTAAAAGTAATGGGCCAAAATGTTAACTTCACTTTCTTGCACTTAAAAGATGAGAGATGTTGGGTTTTGGGTTTTAAGGCATGTGGGTAATGGTGTTTAATGGTTAGCAATCAACCAGAGTGGGTAATTCAGACATTAGAGTGTGAGCAACAAAACACAAGTAAGAATGAAGATGTGGCACTTGGGAAGAAGTGGAACTAACCTTCAAGAAAACGAAAGCAAAAAGACTTCGTAGAACAAAATCGAAGAATTGAACAAATCAAGGGACTAAGTGCTGGCACCCATTTGTTGAAGTGAAATAAAGAGTGGGTGGAATTTGGATTTGGGTGCTAAAAATGTTGTTCACACGAATGGGTTTGATTGATTTTCAATGACAAGAGCTTGCTCATCAACCATGAAGATGAGATTCGATGAATAGCTCTTTGTCATTGAAAAGTGGCTGTTCCTGTTTCAATGTTACTTGTTCGTCTAGTGGAAAGAGATCAACTTCTATCCTCAAGTTAGCAATTTTCTTGATTTGGTGATGAAGCTAAGTATGCACTGCCAGGAACTTTAATGTCAAGCACCACTTTATGATCATCATTGGTGCCTTATGATCATCACTTTCACTCAAATCACAGAACTTCTGTTGCTTTCTCTTTTTCTGTGTCATTGGCATGAGAGTCACCTTTGAACAATCCACATTCAAACTCAATAGCCTGAATCCATAGCGTTGTACATTCAGAATTAACATAGTTGATCAACAATTTCTGCAATGTAAAAACCCATGTTTTCCACTAAGTTTCATGACAATGTTCTGATATCAAAACACACACCCAACAAGGAAATTGATTGATAGCACCAGCCTTAGATGAGTCTTTAAACCCCACACACTGTACAATTTCCTTATGATTGCTCAAATGCTCACAATGTACCTCAATGTGCCAATAGACAGACTAAGACCTTCAAGTCTTGTTTTATGTTTGTGACAAGAGTTTTTTGACCCAAATAAATGGCAAGCATTTTCTGCGAAGTGAGACTTCATTAAGTCTCATGGCTTTCATTTGCAGGCACTGTTGAGCTCTCATAATTACATCAGCTTGCCAGCGAAGGTTTTTGTTCAATTGTATCACAACAGCATGGCATACAACATATCGTGTTTGCATATATTCCAATCTATGCATTAATCTCCTCCCAATTTTGGGAACAAATTTTCCACTTCCATGGTGAGAATAATTTTAGACTTCCATGCGTGAGAATTTAACAACGATTGAAAAATTGCAACCTGTGATGCAGGGTTCTGGAGAGGTAGAAGAAAGAAAAATTACAACCCAACAACACCTGCCACAGCAACCATGGGATCAGCATGCCAACAAGCATTGGAACTTCTATTGAGGTGCAAGCTCGCATTTTATGTGCATCAAAGTGAGGAGCTCTCTGGAGAATGTAAGTGGTGCGATGCTCAAGCTCACTCTAAGTGGCTGTATATATATGTTATACCACTAGAGCATGGCATCCCAGCCCACATTTTACACACATGCCGTGTTCATAATCCAGCTCCAATGACTCCTGCACTCAAGGCACAAACATTAGAGTTATCCTGTAAAAGTCACACGAGTAGGGGGTGAGAATGGCCAGTTTCGGCATAATAGGGTATCAAATGCGTAACTGGAAATGAAAATTTTATAGAACAATAACTAGGATTCAAACTAGTTTTTCCATCAATTTTGGTAGTAAACTGAGTTTCATCCTGTCTTTTCCTTTTTCCTGAGCGCCTCCACTGCTGCTATGTACATATGTTTTCACTGCTCCTACCTTACCTGTACAACTACTATAATTACTCTCGAACCTTTGTGCATTTCATACTGAGATTTAATAAAATTTCCTTACAGTGCCGACAGGCTGCTACTGAAAGAGGGGATAGAGGGTGAAAGCGTGCCCAAAGATAGGATGAAGACAGAGTGACTTTACAAATAACTCTATTGCCAACAGAGAGACTACTAGCTCATCAAGATGGCGAGGAAACACAAGAAAAAAAAAATGCTTGCAAATTCAGTTTAAAAAAACACACCCATAAATGAAAACCATATCAAAATGTCTCCAAATGGACTTCACAATTTGATTTTTATTTTATTTTATTTTATTTTTGGCAACAATTTCAAAACAAACTTCACAAAATAAGCATAAAAACAGAACCGCACTACCTACTAATCCCAAAAACTCTGAACCTGATTTTGTGAAGCACAGAACCACAGCTCTGTGTCCATGAGCATGAATCACATTAACATCTCAAGGATAAGGTCTTCGTGGATGGATGGATGGATTTTCCCGTAGATGAAATGAAACTATTCGCCTTATGGATGAATACTAATTTTTCTCATGAACGGTTTTTTAACCTATTTTATTTTCGTTGACAAAACCTTTTCTTTCCAATTTTCTTTCTTTCTTTCTTTTCATGGATGGACAAAACTTTTAATTTTTCTTCTTTTCCAAATACTGGAAGAATTTTGTTTTTCCCTTCTTGTGGATGCAAATGAAGCTTTTTGTATTGTGGATGAAAATCATTCGTCCTGGATGAAAGTATTCTTTTCTTGGATGATTTTCATTGGGACCAGCCTACATCCATCTGGGTACCGTCACAAAAAAGCTGCAAAGGGTGGGGGGGGTTTGGGCTATAACTAGGGTGTAATGAGTAGGACCTATGGGACCACCACCTGTAGGTCCTTTAGGGTGCCGGGTCAGGTTATGGGCTTTCCATGTGAGCAAAAGGGGCAGCCGACCCCACCATTCATCCGGTCCCCACCTTTTCCAGGCTTTTTGGATTTTGGGGTTTTGAGGTTTTTGTTTTTAAAATCCTGTTACCACGTTTTCAAGGCTTTTTGGATTTGGGGTTTTGAGATTTTTAACTTTAGAATTAAATTAAATTAACTTTATCAATTAATATCTTAATTAATTTTAATAAATACTTATAATAAATACATCAGGTTCAAGACCCAATTTTCACCAAATTTTTGGCTGTTTGGGGAGGTACTTGTGGGGCCAATTTCATTAGGCTACTTTATTTTATTTTGTTTTATTTTATTTTTCAAGCTTACATACCATTTTTATTAAGGACAATTTTTTTTAAAGTAAATCCCTATTTGATCAAGGAAGATGGAAATGTGTTTTTTTGTGGTCATGTGATTTTTGGTGTTTGATTTGTTCTTTTGTGAGTGTCATTTGAGTCAAAGCATGCAATTATCTCTCTTTTGCAAGTGTTTGTTTTGAATTAGGGTATTTTGATCATGGGTTCTTTTTCCTATTTACCAAGCTAACTTGACTCCTCCCCCCATTGTGTAGTAGTAATTGTAAGATTAGGGTTTGTATGAGTAGCTAATGAACAATTTTGTATAAGTAGTTGCAAATCATGGTTAGAGTCATGGCCTCCTTGCAATTGGTTATATGAGAGTAGGAAAAGTCTTTATTTTGGGTTGGTTATTTATTGTAGGAACACAATTCCATGTGTACAAGGTTTCAACCTTGCAACATTAGTGGGTTTAGCTTCGACAAGTGTTTTTGGAATTGTATAATCTCATGATTTGTGTGAATCTTTTTATATGCAACTATGTTAATTATCAATAGAGTTTGACAACAACAATTTAGTAGCATACGACAACTTCGTTGGCAAACGTTGTATCCCTTCTTGGGGGTGTACATTAACCTCCGCACATATATATGTATTATGTGTGTGCCAAAATTGGAGCTAACCTTGAAAGTGTTCATTGAACACACAATATACTATTAATCTATGCTATATGCATGCAAGGTGGGAATTCTCCCAAGCCCATTGGCAAAATTGGGGCTTTTTTTTCCAAATGGTACAAAGCTGTTGGAGGTCGAGGTTTTTCTTTGTGGAATGAGTGGCCATGTTGAGAAGGAGCGGAGTTTGATTTTAATAACAACACTAGAATACCCAAGAATCTCATCCTTTGTGATCACATGGGGGTAAGATGCAACCTAAGTAGAAATTAGAGTACATTAGAAGCTACTAGTGGGTACCCGCGACCTTCGGTCACTATGAGGCGCCCTTGCATTGTTTTACTAAATTCGCCATATTTTTTATTTTTAAAAATGTTATAGCCTGAGTAGGACCATCGGTTACTGGCGGAAAAAAAAAAAAAAAAAAAAAAAAAAAAACCCTGGTATTAACCATGGGCAGCACCATTTGAAATATACAGAGGCCAGTTCTGCCATACACATCCAACCCGCCGGAAAAGGGCGGAAAAAAAAAACCCTAGTATTAACCTTGGGCAGCCCGCCGGAAAAGGGAGGAGAAAAAAATAATAATAGAAAAACCCTGGTATTAACCTTGGGCAGCCCGTCGGAAAAGGGCGGGAAAAAAAAAAGAAAAAAGAAAGACCCTAGTATTAACCCTGAGCAGCGCCATTTGAAATATACAGAAAGGTCATGTCCGTCTGTCCGTTTGTCCGTCAAGGTCCTGAAACCCAAAATTGGGACCGTCTATCGAGGTCCTAAAAACCCAGAATCGAAACCTCGACAGACAGACAGACGCACAAACAGACAACGCAATTAATAAAGAAAATTCCATGAAAAAAGGAAATACAAAAAGAAAGAGTTTCCCAACAAAAACTAAATGCATTTTGGTGAAATCTATCCCAATAATTATACTTACCATTGTGTAAGGAGTAATGTCAAAGCACAAGAATCCCCAATACCAACAAGCCCATGGGCATTGCACCTCTATCCCAATGTCTTACTAAGGGTTGATATATCCCATATGCATTACCAACTAGCCCAATAGGACCTTGGATATGTTTAACAAACACCCTTGCCCTATCCTTGTGGAAGCAATATTGTTAGGTGTATTCTTTTTGCCAACAAGAGCTAAACCCACCCCTTGCCCTTTGGCTAGGCTTAACACCTTGTCTTCTATTTGACAATCCACCTTGATGAAGGCATACTTAATAACAAAGACAATCATTTAATACAATATAACTAAAAATGAATCCATGTTATAATACTTCTTGCATAAAGCATGTGGCACCCACACAAATTAATCACATTTTTTTTAATGTCAAAATAACAAGGCTTCACAAGTATGACAACAATATCAATACACAAGGGGAAATTATAATATGAAGAAAATCAATTATTACTATTTTTTAAATAGACCACCATAAAGATGAAACGTGATAGTGGATGACTTTGGACATCAATCATCCAAAATAATCAAGTTCATCTTTTTGATAATTCATCTAGTCAACATGATAACATTCATCTCAAAATAAACTCACATGTTTGAGTAAATTCCACCTTTTTTGTGTGGTTTTTTGACATTTTGAAATTCATGACATGCATTTTGAATTTTAATTATATACAATATTAGGGGTTTTTTTTTTTTTGGAAAAGAAGTAAAAACTTGAAATTTTATAACCAAATTACAATAGTACTCTTATCAATAGAGAAGCAAGTGTCCTTTTGCTCTAAAATTGATCAACCTAGAATTGAATTTTTAAAAAAAAAGACAATTAGCCTTATAAGAGCCAATTAAACTTTGCTAAACCCCACACTTGGCCTTCAGTTTGTGGGTTTGACATGGGTTCCTTAACCCTATTAGTCCTAGGACCCAATTAGGCCTAAACCACAACCTACAATTGATCTTGTGTATTCAAAACAAATTCACATGACTCTTACATTAAATCATTTAAATACAAAGGCAACCAAGTTTTTCATATACAAACAATTTGAATTTTTTTCCTTAATTGGGTATCCAAAGAAAAGGGTTTTTAATTTACATACCCTTGGAATAATTTTTTTGGATGTGGAGGGAAGGGAACTAGATGATTATAAACATCCTTCATCCATGTCCTTCTTCCTTGTTCCACTTCCTTGTAATTGGAGTTGTGCAAGTTTACATCCAAGTGACAAAATTCCGATATCAAAACTTTAGGGTTAGCTTACCCGATGGGCTCGGCTTATGTTTGTAAATTGTGGATGATTGAATGAGACGAATGAATGAAGTCCCGTGTTATTGGCCACCTTCATGGGAAGTGCATCGACTTCCCCCCGCCCGAACTCCCCTCGCTCATGGTCCGGTGAATAATAGTTTGAAATGGTTCCATCATAAGAATTGCCCGTGCTTCCTAAATGACAATTTTTCTTGCATTAGGAGGTGGTGGACGATGGTGGCATCAGCTTGGGTCGTTTACGAAAGAGCAAGGATAATCGCATTTGTGGTTATTATCTCAAAAAATTCTTCCATTCACCACGTAATGCGGACGAAACTTTTTTTTCAAGTCAACCTAAGGATGTCTTACGAGAGGGTAAATATTCTCCATAGCCGTGGACGGAAAAGCAAGGAATGAAAGAAAGCCGATTATCCGAACACATATATGTATGTATGCCGGTGGGTGGGTGTGTGCGTGTGTCAAAATGTTTGTAATATTCCCCACAAAAAGGGGGAGGGGGGGGGTCCATAACACGTTCAAAGTGAATCCTTGCAAAATATTCCTGTATGTATCCCATAATATGCGGCCGGATATTTTATTTTCTTGCCCATACAAGCCCATGCTACTTACAAGATGGTTTTCATAAATTTATTACAAGGTTTTGGTCTTATCTATCACACATGTAGATCAATAAATAAATTAATAATAACAAAAATAATATATTATTATTATTATTATTATTATTATTATTATTATTATATATATAAATTATAAGCTAATATTATTTAATGTGCTTCTCTCTATAATTTTTGTTTGCAAGAATTCAGGTTCTCCATAGATGTGAAGCCAAACCATGTTGATGTTGGATTCCCTCAACAAGTGTAAGTTGCAATAGATTGGGGAGAGCATACTTACTATAAGAGGACAAGTTGGCCCACCCATCATCCTCCTTCAAATCCTTCAAAACATATTAGGGTTTTAGCCCAACCCTAGAAGACGTGAAAAGGCTTTTAACAAGGAAGAAGTGAATAAGGGTAGTGTGAAACATTCTTCACATCCAAATTTCACACTTTCATTGGGCTTTTTTTTTGTAATGAAGGAAGAAATGCCAGCCCTTGAAACAATTTGAGGATTTGGATGTCACCAAGTTTTAGGGTTTGGAATAGTTGCTAACAAAATATGTTGCTCATGGGGTGTAGGAATTTTTTAAAAAAAGTTAATTACTTCTCTCTACCTCCTCTTCTCAATTACAAAATTTTGACCTCTTGACCAAGCCCAAAAAATAAAATAAAAATAAAAATAAATTATTTATCTATATATAAAGTAGAAATTTTTTAAATTAAAATAAAAGAAAAATTCAACCTCTAGATTCAATCCAAAAAGAAAATTAAATTTTTAGACCTCGCAACCAAACAACCGTTGCCGTATTTCGGGCAGCTTTTTGGGCAATCCACTAGGTTCCCATGATGACATGGGATTCATAATCCCTTGTAAATGCGGATTCGTGGGTCCCCCAAAATTTAATCTTGTCAAAAGGCCTTTTTTTTCTATTTGACCTTGGTGGAGGAATCTAAAGGACAAAAGGCCCCAAAATCGGGGTCCCTATTTTGCACGGGACCCATACCTAGTGGCCCCAACTTTACTCCAAAGAATTACAAAGCCCCCCATGCACCCGACCCGAGCTGATTTTCACCTTACCTCCCAAGAATTATATGTCTTACAACAAGTGTCTTGTTCAAATCCTAGTGTTGGGTGGGTATTTGATTGGCCTTTGGGTATTTCCCCTTAGTACAGGGTACCGCCCCCACCTCATAATACCCAGGACTTTTATAAATTCAAATACTTGGAACCATCCCCAAGGTGAAAAAGATTTAGAGGGTATCAATAAAAAATTTGGATTCATACCCTTTATTAGGGTTAGGAATTTTTGTTTTAGGGTTTTTGGTTTTCATGTTTCATTCACTATTTGTGTTTGCTTTCTCACCTTGCACTCTACTACTTCCATTGTTCACCTTGAGCTTTCATGTCTTTTTCACTTTCTACATTCACTTTTTGTCACTATAGCTTGCATTGTTCCATGACTTGAGCTTTTTGTTACTTTGTGTCATCAAACAAGTGAATGTGATTACTAGCCATGAAGCTTTTTATGATGATTGTCAAATCTTTTTCAAGGGAGCATGGCGAATATAGAACCTACTGAACTGCAAGAAGGTAAATGTTTTTGAAACTTTGCAACTTCCTTTACATGCTTGCACATTGTTTTTGTTTTCGTCTTTTGCATCACATCTTTGCATTGGTGAGAAGTTACACACTTTTGTGAAAGTTGCACAAGTGCACTAGGGTAGGAAGAAGGCTATTGTTTTTGACATCTTTGTTGACTATAGAGACTTTGAATGTTTTTGGCTTTCGATCGTGAAGTTTCATTATTCATTGTGTTTCATTGATTCATTTGTCTTGCACCTTGTTGCTATTTACATGTGTTTTGTTGTAAGGTGCATTTGTGAAACAAGGGTGGGAGAAGTTAATTTTCCTTGCCAACTTTCGACAACTATTATGTTCACTCATCTTTTCATTTGCTACTATTCATTTATTCCATTGGTCTAGACCAAGTCACGAAACTTTGTTTCTACTTTTCATCCTTTCCGATTATGCTTGAAGGTGTGTTATGCAAGTGGGGAAAGACCTTGAAGAGACTATCTAGACAACTCTACCATCTACTTTCTAAACTCAAAACCTTAAATTGCCACATTTTACTTGTTGAATTTAAGGTTTAGGAAAATTTCTAAAAAATCCACAAGTTTTTTTGTTTTTCTTGTGTTAGTTTCTTGATGAATCTAGTGATGGTTTCTTTTTCTTGCCTTATCATGAGATTTCATAACATTAATTCAAAGGAAAAAGTCCCCCTAGTTTCTGCAGGGTGTGGCAGCAACAATATTGGCAATGTACAAGTTGCATGAAAAGGTGGGGAATTAAAGATTCCAAAAGCTATTGATGTTGGCAAGGATGATTTAAATGCATACATCATTGAAATGCACTTGGAAAATTTGTGACAACGAAAAATTCTTTGGAAGTCGCACTATCACACTTCAGTCACATCATCATTTTTTTAAGTGAATACCAACCAACACATGTATCTAGATCATAACTAGACCATGAGATGTATAATTTGCCATGTTGATTCTCTTGGTCCTAATATTGTGGCCATGTAGACCAAATGCAAAACAAGATTGATTACATACCAAAAATATTCATGGCATTATAACCATGAAAAATATGTTGATGTTAACCATTTTGCCTTGATGAGAAAGTTGGCAAAAGATTTAACCATTGTTTTGGCAAAAGCTCCACTTGATCGATAAGCTAGCAAAAAGAGAGCACATGTATCTCCATTTATATATTTGGGTTATTGCTTACAAAAAATAAATTTAGAAAAGATGATCCAACACAAGTAGGCTTTTTGGAAGACCTTATGTTGTTTGTGGTTAAGGGACCCTTGCCTTTGAAATTTGTTGAATCAGTATGGTTCCATAGGTTATCATATAAGTTATGTCCACAAATTATTTTCCCATCGAAGAAAGCTTTTGTTGAAAATGTTTACATAGCTTGGTAGAAAAAACCATGGTTATTTATCTACAGCCTGCATTAGTTAGTTGCTTGTCAACCACTTGCACATTTGATCTATGGATGTCAAAAGGAACACACAACATCTTTGTTGTGGTTGTAAACTTTATCTCCAACGATTGGGAGCCAAAGCATGTGATTGTTCGCCTATTTAAGGTGATTAACAAAAGTGGCATGGCTATGGCTCCTAAATTACAAGAGTTATTAAACATTGTTTACTCTAACCAATAAAATAATTATTTATGTGAAAGATGAAGGGTCCAACTTGCAATAAAATGCCCTAAATTCTATTGTATCGTGCAATAACTTAAGGTTGTTGGAGCCATTTGATAGTTCGTGTTTTAGGCCTGCACTTTTTTTAAATGTGTCAATATGCAACAACAAATGAAAAGGTGTATGTGTGTCTAAGCTATGCATCTACAAAAACTATTCAAGGTGCTATATAAGAATGCATTACATGGCCTAAAAATCAAACTAGAGTAGGCAAGCATAGGATTAAGGCTTGCATTGATTTTGGATTAAGGCCTAGAAAATTGAACATGTCCTTGAAAACAAAATGAAAGCTAATCAAATTTGATTTTTTCTGAATTATTTTTTGAATTTAGAATATAAATGCATTTGATGTGGTTTAATTTGGGTATAGTTTTGAATTTTTTGTTGTTGTTGATAATGTAGGTTTGCAAGTTAAGTATTATTGTTTCAAGATGCCCTAACTTTCCAAAATGTTATTGCATTATGTTATAACAACCAATTTGTGGCATTACAAAGTTGTGTGCCTTCTCCACAAACATGGGTTGTATGTGAAATAGTTGTGAAAATTATATTTCCAATTATTTTTAGTTGTGTTTTGAACCAAAGTTGTGGACACTAGTTGCTTGTAAATGCCTTATAATTTGTCATATCAACTTGTCAAGACATTTGAAAAGAGTTGGCCTTCAAGCCTATTTTTGATAGTTTAGTTGAAAATGTGTTTCACTGTGAGCTGAAAGAGCTCATGCTTTGAATGAAAGTCTTAGAGGTTTTTCTACATACATTTGATAAGAAAAAAGGCCATAATATGTTGGCTCTAATGCTTAATCCAAAGTTCAAAAGCATGAGGTTAATTATCATGTTTATGTGTCATGAAAATGCTACTTTTATGATTGTTAAATATGATGAAAAGTTGTTGCTACCTTTACTAATGGAAGCAAATAAGTTTTTGATGTTTAACAAGGTTGAAACAACTTCTAACATTCACTCAAAAGGTGATTCTGAAGGTCTATTTCACACATCAACAATAGCAGATGCATACAAAGATATTGTGTCAAAGGAGCTTATTGGGTTTTGGTGGGTTCCTATTGATGTAAAAGGCTGCAAATGTGTATTATATTGGTGGTGCAAAGAAAGCACAAGTTTCTAACCATTGTTTTTTTAATGTGTCATATTCTTGGCATCCTAACTAGCCAAATTGAAACAAAATGTAATTTTTTCCATTGTTGGAATCTTCATTAGTGTCGGTTGCAAATAAAGAATTTGGACAAGCTCATTCTTGTTGACAAAAACTAGCCATTTGATCCACAAACTAGTTGTATGAAACTAACTAATTTTGATCTACATGTGAAATGGTATTAGATTTGACAACGAAATTGGAGGCTAAATTCCAAGATGAAGTCAATTGTGAAGATTTTTTAGACTTGAATAAATTTTCATTATTATTTTTTCTTTATACAAGTGGTTGGTGATTAATGGGCTTGTCCATGCTTTATTGACCTAGTTGAAAAATGATGATTTAAACCATCTATCAAGGTCTAAGATTTAGGTGAATTCATCCATGATTCCACACCGTGAGGGGATTGACATTGATTTCTAGGTGTTTTATTTAGGTAGTGTTCGGTGTATGTTTCATAGTTCTATCTTATATGCCCATGTATATTCATTATGTCATATGTAGTTTGTTTCTTTAATGTCTTTGGTCTACCCTTTTGAATGTTTATAGTTTGTTGGTTTTTAATCTACTCTCTTTGATGTCTTTTATGTTCAACATCTTTTCTTTTCAATGTTTTTTTTTTGTATTTTATCTTTAGTGCCTTCATTGTTTTTTGTTTTTTTATCTTCTCTCCCCTCTTTTGTGTTTTTAGTCTTTTGTCTAATTTTTAATCTTCTATACCTTATGTCTTATGTTTTCACTGACTCTTGTTTTGAATCTTAATCTCTTATCTTTTGTGGTTTTAGTCTTTTATTTTTAATGTATTATATGTTCACTCTTCTATCTCCCCTATTGTGTGGCTTTAGTCTTCTATTTCAAGTCTATCTTATGTTTTCAAGGTCTTTTGTCTTGAGTTTTCATCTACCTTCTTATGTGTCTTTAATCTTCTATCCTTAGTGTCTTTTGTTTTCTATATTATGTCTCCTTTCTTTTGCCTTCAATTTTTAATCTCTTCAATCTTTTGACTTCATTGTCTTTTGTCTTGAGCCTTCATCTACCCTTTTCTATGTTTTTAGTCTTCTATCTTTAATGTCTTAAATTTTTTGTATTCTATCTCACCTCTTTTGTGTCTTTAGTCTTCAATCTTTAATGTCTTTTGTGTTTTCTATCTTATATATTTAATCTCTTTGTTTTAAGTCTTCATCTCCATTCTTATATGTCTTTAGGCTCAAGTTTTCAATGTTTTAGATGTCTTTTGTTTTCAATGTTTATTGTCTTGAATCTTCATTGTCATATGCTTTCAATGTTTGTTTTCTAAAACCAATATTTTTTATTTTCAATTTGTTATTTTCATTCTTTTCAATTTGTTGGTTTTTTATGTTTAAAATCTATAATCTTTCACAAGTCATTTTTTTTATGAAGTTTTTTTGTTTTATCTGTCATGGTTAAAACCTTTGTGTTTATTGGAATTTTATTGTATTTGGTCTATGTTTTAATTATCTTTTGGAAATCTTTGAAGTACGTGACTTTAGGGCTAAAAGATGGAACAAAACATGACTTTCCTAAAATCTAAACCTTGGAAACATGGCAATAATTCTCAATATGATTCACCATTTAATAATCATTTTAGGGGAGCTAAGTTGTTTGTAAGTAATATTTGTTCAGTTGATTAGTTGTAAGTAATATTGGAAGAATTTCCAAATGACAAATCCATGAACCTTGTAAATGTATTTTCTAACACAAAAATGGAAAGACTTGGTCAATTTATTTGTTGAAAGCATGGGTGTGTTGTAGATGTGTGTTGTGTATTGTGTATTATTTGTTTAAAATTGCAAATAATTAAGGCTTCATATTTGTCAAAGACCTGGACTTGATTTTTCAAAAGGGGATTTGTTAAAGAACATGGTCAAGTAACAATATTATACTTGACCAAGTTTTTGCAAGAGAATTGGGCTAGATGCTTAAATAAATCATGTAACCAAACACTTGCCCCTACCTCATACTTGCCAACCAATGGGTCTTTAAAACCCAAACGTGAACAATTCCTTAAAACTTGGAATGCAAATACCTAAACCTGGGCAATTTTTTCAAAAAAACAATTTCCTAATGCCTAAACTTGGTCAAGGTTTTGACATAAATGCCTTACCTTAAAGTCAATTTTTTCATTGAATAATCTTCAAAATAGTGAATGAATTTTTGTGAAAATATCAAGTTGACATGTTGAAAATCATAATTATCATAGGCTACACTTTGAATAATTTCACTACTCATATCATAATATTATAATAGATGATGAAAAAATGTATAATTTTAAAGTTTTAAAAAAAACCTTTTTTTGAAAAAAAATGAATTATTCGTTCTGTTGATGGGGAAATTAATCCTAGGTTATGATATTCATATATATGCATATATATGATATGTAAGATCACGCAAATGAAAATTATTATAGCTATTTGTTTTGTTTTTTTCATTTCCACTAACCACCATGTGTATATAAATGTTTTGGGTAGGTAAATGCAAGTGTATATATATATATAATGTACCCTTCCTAATTATTGTAGCATGTTTCCCAATTCTACATTTGAGTGTTATATAATTGTTTTATTTCTAAAATTTCATTTCAACAATAAAATAAATAAATTATGAAATTTTGGCACTAAATGTAAGCTTCTTCTTTGGCATGTTCTCTAGACTTTGGCATGTTGCCACACTTCCTTTTTAATGTATAAAATTATTAATTAATTTTGTTCATCAACATTTTTTACTTAAGCTTTTACAAGAGCATGGGTACTTATTCTTATTTACATCAAATAGTTTAATCACTTGTGATGCATTTTAAAGTGTTTTTTTTTTTCATCAATTGCTTTTGAAATTTTGAACATGCTCCCCAACCCCAAAAATAAAAGTGACAAGTGTTTACATGGGCATGTAAAATCAAATAAGTGCATTTGTTTTACATTTACATTATTTTACGTGACATAAAATAAACTTACATAGTTTTACACACCGTAAAATAGATTTACACAATTTTACATTTACATATGGTAGTATAAGTTCTAAACATGCATATGCACAATATTGATTTGGAGACCTTTGGGAGTTGAGGTTTGGAGCTTACCAATTAAAATATAATTTTATTTCCTTTCTTTTTCCATTTCCATTTTTTTCTTCTTTATTGTTGTAATTTCTTTAGCAAATATATATTTTAAATATAACAGAGTTGCAAACTTTGGCAACTAATAAGTGATTAGTAGTAATGTTAAGAACAGACATTCAAATGCTATGTGTTGGTATGATTCCTTGATAACTTGTTTGAAAATTGAACTCATGAAACCCAAACAAGCATTTAAAAACAAAACACCCAACAAAAAGGGAAAGGAAGAACAAAGAAAAAGGGCCCAAAGTTTGAGCCAAAACTTCAAAAACCCATAGCGGGTCACAAATTGAACTTTTCTTATACTACATCCAAAGTTTTTCAAATGATTTTTATTGATTTGGTGAAATTTACTACTTTTTGCTGAAAAAATAAAATTTACAATATAAAAAACCAAAAGTCAAGTTTTTGTCAAATTTATTTTTTGCACAATAACAAAAATTTATCACCAAAGAATCATTGCCATTACATTCTTCTAATAACTACACCTATACAACAAATTTACATCTATGAAAACAAAGTGAGACAAAAACAATTCTTAAATCCAAAAAACAAATTGAAAATGGAACAAAAAATAATAAAATGCAACAAAATGGTTTAGGGTTTAAGGATTGAGAATAATATTTTAGTAATGTATCTATCCATGAAGAGAATCAAAATTTCAATATGAATGTGCCATTAAGTTATAACAAGATGTTTTAAATGAAGGGGTCCATTAAATGTAAAAGGAGATGGTCCTTTTTGGTACTTCAACCATACTTTGACCCCAGTATAATTTTTTTCATTATGTTAAACTAGTCCATATTTTTCAATTTCAAAAGTTCAATACTTCTAGTTAATAAAATTTGAATCAATAAATAACCACAAAATTCTCTTCATAATAAAGTTGTTAATTTAGACCCAAGTCCCAAATAGTAGATCTAAAAATATATTAATCACCATATGCATTTGAATGAAGGGTACCCATGAACATTTGTTCATATTGTCACAAAAATGAACCATTCAACCAAGCATTCACCCTTGGAAAAATCTAGCATTCTAGAACTTCATTGAAATTCAGAACCTTAAGATTTTAAGTTTTTAATTGTTTTTAACACTATGTTTGACGTTGGTGCTAACACTGACAATCCTCTATTGCAAGAAGTGTTGTTGGAGACCATGAAGAAACAATTGACTTCCGAGAAACCTCACCAAAAGACTTCAACCACATGGGCTTTCTTCAAGGTAAATGATAACCAAGGTGTTGATTTGGAGCAAAGTCAGATTATGCGTTACATTGTTTGCCATGATGAAACAATGGGCTTCAAATTTTTGGCCTTATGCACAAGATTTTGAAAAGACCTTATTACTTACAACAAGGCTTGCATGATTTTTTGCATCTTGAAACTCATTCCTAAAAAACCATGATAACTAGAAAAGGTTTTTGGAATGTTCTTTGGATCTTCTTTTCTTAGCTTAAAAATTACAGTAGGAAGCTATTTAGCTTTGTGGATTATGGCTCCCATGGCTGATTTTGTTTTTGCATGGTTGATTTCTACTTTTGTCCTTGTTTGATTTCTTGCTCAAAAGCTTCCTTGCTTAAGGTCTAAGTTGTAAGCATGAAACACCTCAATTGAAAGAAAATTCATTTTTGCTGTGTCACAAGTGATAGTTCTGAAATCTACAATTTACCCAAAACATGCATATTATGTAATATTTGTGTATATCAAAGAACTAGATAATTGTCTATTCAAAAAATTGGATAAATACTTGGCTAAATAATTAATTGGAACAATTCGGAGTACAAGGGTTTATTTTTTCTAAGACCTAGAATCAATGGTTTTTTGAAAAATCAAACAACTACCTAACACTTGTTTAGGCCCCCACTAACCCGCCTTGTGAGGCTGAAATCTCCTCAACCTAAACTTGAGAAACTTTTGTAGATTAGAATCTCCTGGGCTCAATCTAGTTTTTAATAGCTAGTAAAAAGAAGCTTAATTAGGCAAGCAATAAGGGTTGGGGATATGGACCCAATTGAGAAGTGTAATTACAAAACCTACCCATTTTTTGAAAGTCCTTGAAAACTAAAGGTTATTTGAAAACTTTCAAAACTTGAGAACTGAAGATTTTGAATTTAAAAAAAAACCTAGAATCAAGTATTATTATAACATCAAAGAACTACACAACATGATTTTATGATGGTGCCATTGTAAGTGTTGTTGGAAATATTTTGATTGATTTTTTTCTAAGAACATCTCCACCCCAAGCAATAAATTACATCTCTATATTAATAAAAATAAAGTGATGTTTAACACTTAGTGTCCTTACTCACAAACTTCAAAAAAGTCATTTCTATTTTATGTTTACAATTTAACGTCAGTTTGGGACCAAAAAGTCCATTAGACAAAAGGTAGATTGTGGAGGACAGATTGTCCTCTGGTATTGACAACATGACACAAACTTGGCTAGGGCGACCGTGTTCGTAGTTTGCATGAGCTCATCAAGAGTGCTAGTGTGGGTGCTAGTGTTTCATTTCAAACAATGAAACACCATTTGCACATTTACATTTAGACCAATAACTATCATTGATTGAATTTGTAGCGTTTTTTTTTTTGTTTAAACATGTTTAAATGATCACAATATTTTGAGCAATGGTTATTAAATAGTAACAAGATTTGTGTTAGCTTGTTGCATTATGTGGTGGAGATGCTTTTTAAGTTATAGTGAAAAATTAAGTTAAAAGAATTTGAAACCTTTTTCTTTCTTCAAACACTTGTCATGCATTTTTACATTGACATGTACAACTATTCTTATTAACACATATACAAAATATAAAATAATAATATCATGAATGATAGACCATGTTTAAAAATGATTTGAGATCACATAAATTCAGATTATATCTCGTTCTCAAAATGTCATGAATTCTATTCACACTAAAATTGATTTAAAATTCAAATTCAAACAACTAAATTAACTTGATTTATCTCTAACGAACTAGAACTTAACCAAGCTGATAAAGTAACACACTTCACACACCGTAAAACAAAACAATCTACATCAAATTAAATGATATGCTTCTTGTTGAGTTAAAAGTTAGTTTTGTTTTTGGACAATGCTAATTTCCCACTTGAAGCCCTATATATTTAGTACTTGGTTTGCATGTTGAAACTCTGATGAGAGAATGGAGTTGTGCCAGTCATATAGTCTGACTTAATCTGCAACTCTGCAAAGATTCTGTCTTCTTTCTCTATCTCCATGCAATGCAAAGTTGGGTTCCATTCTTCAAGGCAGACCACTTCTTCTTTGTCTTCCATGCAACAATTGCATCTATAATGTGACCACTTCCTTCCATATAAAAAGGCTTACATGTGAATTCAATATATCATCCATGATCTATACCAACATTGGATGATAGGAGGATTAAAAACTTTGGGTCCTCTTTGGCCTCTCTGCCCAGAAGGAAGAGACTTAGCAATCTGTGTAAAGTTGTGGATTTTGGCTTGAACTTGGAACCCCATAACACACCCATTTCATGGCTAACAATTTGGAGACCTGGTTGTACTTTTTAAATTTAAAAAAAGAAAAAAAAATCAAAATTCATTTTGTAGTCAAAATTACTTAACCATATAACCAGGGTTTTCTGTTTTTGGTTTTTTTTGCCAATTTTGTGATGTAGCCAAACAGGCAATCATCCACACAAAGATTTAGCCAAATTTAGGCTATAGATCAAATATGAAAGTACCCACTTTTAATGATTCACTTATATTTTGGTTACTTAAATTGGAACCCATTGTAAAAATCTGGCCCCTTTTTCTTGAGTTCCAAATTTGGCAAATTACAAGAGGTCTGATGAGGCTCAAAATGCAAGTAAAGCATGGCCATAAGACTTTGTGTTTGTAGGTGTATTGCAACAACAATTCCATTCATCTGGTTTCATGAAATTGAACATTTTACAATCCAATGGAACAACACCCTGAGCTGCTGCCCTGTTCTACAAAGATTTCTTGGGTGGCCCTCCACAGATTTCCTGGTTGGGGTTTCCAATCTCATTCTCTAGTTGAGGAGTGGAGTGGAGTATTCAACTACTTGTAACTTAGTGCTGCCAGAAAAAAAGAAATTTTCTCCATGTGATACTAGTATGTACTAAGTTTGTCTTACCTTACCTTGAGCTTTCATGAGCTGTAGCAGACCATCAATCTAGTTGAGGTGCAGTAGCTGCACTGAGATTAGCTTGATGTCATGCTACCACATGCAGATAGTTTCGCAACTACCATGGTAGAGGTTGCTAGACTTTGCTCAATACCTTGAAGCAAATTTAAGAGGATGATAAGCACAGCCAGGGTATACGGTGTGGTTGCCCCCTGCTTGGATCCAATCAAGGAATGTCATGTTAAGCAAACTTTCTCAAAACCTGTGAAACTGTGAAAGGGGGAGATTGTGCTCAGATGCTTAGATGCTTAGAGCTCCACCTATGCCTAGTATTTGAGCTTTCATTGGTAAATCTTACTTCCAAGATTGCTGGCTTTATATTGTTTCTCATGCCTCACCAATAAACATGAAACTAAGATTGTAAAGGACTGGTTGATCAATCATCTAGACTAATCAATCACTTAGAGATTGATCAATTGATCAATCTAATTTAACCAATCCATAGCAAGTTGGTACGAAAATGGGTTGCATTTCGCATAACAATGTTGGTACCCATTATGTGTAACCCATTATGTAACTCATGGGTGGAATTGTTTTGAACCAACATTGTGTCAATGCCATATAATTTGGACCATTGGACAAACATGAAACCTTAATGTTTGGGAGGCCATCAAAGCAACCCAAGCAATGGATTGTATTTGAGGTGATATTGATTTGTATCTCATCCAAATCTAATATTAATGTTTATCCTTCCCCAATCCATAAACATCAAATATTGGGCACTATGCATACAAAGAGCATTTATATACCATTATATATGTGGACCAATCACTATGGCTGGCCAATAATAGCAATCATTGTGTGGCCAATCAGGCGACATAGGCCAATGAGAAGTAATCATTTTCTTTTTGCTTATCTTTTGAAACCTCTTTTATTGTCGGGGTGCAAGTTTACAAGAGCACACCCACTTTCACAACAATGCGATACAATTCTGTCATCCAAAATTTGACACACAAACCATTTTACTATTGCCTTTGGGGATGCTCTAAGAGCAATTCACTAGTAGCTAGATAACAGCTTGTAAAGAATAAATTTGGATGAAATTCATATATCAATAAATAGCTCACATGGACTCGTTAAAACCGCAACCCGACCTCTCATTAGATTCATGGACAACTTTGTGAATTAAAAAAAACCAAAAATGACTCCCAAGACTGCCTAAACAAAAAGAACTATTCAGCTTATTGGTTTGATAATATCAGAGTTATCCATAAAGTCACCCTTTGTTTCACCCCCTATCTCCTCTGCTTTCGCCCCCCTATCCCATCTTTCAGTGGTATCTGCAAAGTATGGAAATTTTGTTAAATCTGGGTACGAAATGCTGAAACTCAGCATTTGAGCACAAGGTTCGAGAGAGTAATTATAATAGTCGTACGGGTAGGAGCAGTGAAAAATATATGTAGCAGCAGTGCAGGCGCTCAGGAAAAAGGAACACAAGATGAAACTCAGTTTACCACCAAAATTGGTGGAAAAACTAGTTTGGGTCCCAGTTATTTCCTTTTTAAAAACATTTCAATTCCAGTTACGCATTTGATGCCCTATTATGCCGAAACTCACTGTTCTCGCCTCCTAATTGCCGGACTTTATGGATAACTCTAATAAATAAGAGGAAAGATTTTGGTACCCGGAATTTTCCCTTTGTGGATGAGAGGCATTCTCATCATGTGAATTCCTATTCCTTTTCAAAATTGATTACCTTTCATATTGTACTAGAGACCAGGTAGGGTTTCCGCCAATTAGGTCTACTTGAGATTCATCGGCACCCATGTTGAAAGGATGATTCAACCCCAGAAAATAGTGGATTAAAAGTGAGAATGAGACCTAACATTGGTTAACCCTAACACCACAAAGGTTCCACACAACCAGTTTAATGCAAAAGGACACAATGACCCACACATTTGAGCTTGTGCATGCAAGTCATTTCAGTGTTGGGCACTGACTGGGCCAATAGACACACTTCTCCCACCCCTCAACCCTTTCCCCAAAAGAAAAAAAGGCTCATGATTGCTTGACAAGCTATCTGGCTCAAGAACCAATTTCATGAACCAAATCTATGACATCTCAAGTTTGATAGTACTTGGTTCATAAGGGCAAATCTGGTGAACATGTACTAGCCTAGTAAAGCTCAAGTGGTTGCCATAGATTTGACCACTTCTTCCTAGTGAATGGAGATGGGTGATCATGTATTCAATGAACTAAACACCTTCCAGGTGGGGAACATGGTAGGTTCCAAAGATGACAAAATGTCACCTCATATTCATTGAAGACTGTGTAACATACAATGAGTATGTTGTAAATATATGTTGCAATCGGAACAAAATGATCCTGTTTATTGTATTTATGGGTTTAATTTATTTTTGTATATCTTAATACATGGCCCAGTTTGACACTATATATATATATATATATTCAAATGTTGAAATTTTTCCACCAATTTTTTTTTCAGAAGTAATTTTTATTATGAAGGAATATAAAGGATCTGATGGAATATTTGGGAATATGTTATTTGTTGAAATGGTACTAGAGTACAATGTTTTTATTTTTAGCAATTTGTCGCCAAAATGTGATTGCTAAAAAGGTCTTGCAATATGGCCTTTGTTTATTTTGAGTTTATTTTAAATAAAATCAACTAAAAGCCCCCTTCTTGCCACCTATTGTTGCCATGTGTACTTCCATGATCATTTTTCATCACTTGCAGAAAGCAAGCCACTATTTTCTACCATTGTCATTAGCACATAAAGTTTAAGGGCACATCGCCTTATAACTACATTCCATCGTTGGGTAAACCAATCAGGCTGACCTATAAATCTCTGATTGCCAATTTCATCATTGAATAAATTTCAACTCACCAACCCTATTGTTTAATAAACTTTCATTCGCCATACACCTGCCCTTAAATAGGATTTAGATTGTTAATCCCCATCATTGAATAAAATTGAAATTGCCAAGTCCAATCCCCACTGTTGGATGGGGCTATTCACCAACTACATTACCTTTGGTTAAAACCCCCATGTATTCAAAGCTTTTTGTTTTTGCTAGTATGGGCTTAGTGCACAAATATTTTTTGAACATGTTTTGTGTGTAAATTTTTTTCTTTTGTTGGTGGCATTGGTTTAAAGCCAAGATAGTTGTCGTTATGTTCATAGTGGTGCAAATTGAACATAATGGGAGGGTGAAATAGGCAAGAGCATCACCAATCTAATTGATATTATGTTTGCTTCAAGCTGGAGGTGTGCATAGAATGACTATAGGCTGCAAGTGCTTATCAAAATGCACAACACATGACCAAGTTCTTTTCCTTCCTCTCATCCTTGTCATTTTTTCTTGTTCTTCTATGTGTTACATCTGTATTCTACATTTATTATATGGTTTCATGAAGCCATGGCTCCCTTCCAAGTGTCGAAATTTTTTAAGTTTAAGTTATTTTTTAGCGGTGAATCAAATGAAATCTCAAATTTGTTGCCCCATATTGCATTTAATGTACAAGCGGCTTTTAGTAATACTATAAGCCCTAGTTCAAGTAGCAATCTTGAAAGTAGGAGAAATGGAAAGGAACTTGTTGAGTTTGTTGAGCCTCTTGAAAAGAACCCGTGAAGATCATATGAGAATACTCATGTGTTTCAAGATATGTGGGCTTGTCATTTTCTATGGGTTGAAGTAGTTGTTGGGGAGGATGGTTTGGTTGCATAGGTCCGATGTAAAATTTGTAGCAATATTGAAGGAAAGCCAAAGTTGTTAGCTCCCAAGCTTGACACACCTCAAAAACATGCTAGGCGGCATAAGGCAATAGTACCTTGTTATGGCATAGTTGTCAAGGATTACTTCTATTACAAGGATGTTGCACATGCCAAGAATGAGAGGATTTATTTTGTGCGGAACTCGGAGTCTATCATGACCTTAATGCAGTTAGGGATTCATTTGGGTGCTTGGAATAAATTCATACAATTTGTTACAATCTTGCATATTCTCCTACATGGGAGGCCAATGTTGGAATATGAGTTGTTGAGGGAGTTGTTTTTGTTGTTGAAAATCAAAAACACCCCATTAAAACATTGGTAAGATAATAATGACTCGCATATTGCAGAGGCCATGCATGATGTGGTCCTCTCCAAGACGTTATCTATGACCTAAGAAGTTAATTTTATTGTTGTCAGTGTAGATGAGATGACCACTTTTGATGCGCAACAATGGATTAGTATCCATGGGTGTGTGATGCAAAATTGGAAACGTGTTCCTTGTTTTATTGACCCTTGAAAAGGTTAAGGTGGGTGCAACTTCAAACAACATGAAGGGTGTGATTTTGGATGTGATGGGCAGATACGAGGGCCTTACAAATTCTAACATGGCTACCAAGTGGATTTGCCTTGGATGTAACAATGATTCAATTTTTCAAGGCATTGAGTTTGGGGTGATTACTCAAACAAAGGAGCAAATTGCCCCATTTCTCATTGTTGTGCACTATGTGGCATTGAACCAATTTGGTTATCTTGTTTTTGAGCAAGTTATCCTTGGTTATGCACATTGAAGGTATGTTATAGTCTTTGTATGCCTTTTTTTCACATAGTCCAAAAAAGGTGTTGGAATTTGTGAACCTTGCAAAGACACTAGAAACAAAGGGCTTGAAGTTGCGAAATATAAAAACTTGTTCGATATCAATGTTGATCCCTTTGAAATGTGTGTTAAAATAGTACAAACACTTATTGTGAAGATGCACATAAATGCACCAAAGAATGAGCTTGCTCAGGAGAATTTGGATCTATTATGTGATTTGGAGCTGGTTCTTGGTTTGCCATGCATCCTTCCAATGTTGGAAATGGTGCAGACCTTCTACCACTACAAAGTTAACTACTTTCACTATTTTTTTTCATATTCGGGTTGTGACAACCTCTAAGTTAACTATTTTTTTTCATCCTCGGGTTGTGACAACCTTTAAGTTAACTATTTTTTTTCATTCTTGGGTTGTGAGAACCTCTAAGTTAACTATTTTTTTTCATTCTCGGGTTGTGACAACCTTTAAGTTAACTATTTTTTTTCATCCTCGGGTTGTGACAACCTTTAAGTTAACTATTTTTTTTCATCCTCGGGTTGTGACAACCTCTAAGTTAACTATTTTTTTTCATCCTCTAGTGGTGACAACCTCGGGTCACCACTTAGTGTAGTTAGTGGCATTTTTAGTGCCAAATTTTTTTTGGTAGAAGGTCTGCAAGGGTTACTAGCAGAAATTTTTCAGACTTCTTCCACTACATTAGTTAACTACAATAGTTAACTAAGTTAACTATTTTTTTTTCATCCTCGGGTTGTGACAACCTCTAAGTTAACTATTTTTTTTCATCCTCGGGTTGTGACAACCTCTAAGTTAACTTTTTTTTTCATCCTCTAGTGGTGACCCGAGGTTGTCACCACTAGAGGTAGTTAGTGGCGTTTTAGTGGGTTTAGATTTTTAGTGGTAGAAGGTCTGAAATGATGCACACATTGATTAAATATGCTCAAAGGTGAGATGTTTTTATTTATGAGTTCATTGGTGTTGTGAAATCAGTAGAGGTTGAGATACAACTGACTTTATGTCGATCCTTTTTGTAAGTATGACGATTATGTTTTCAATGAGTTCATTGTTGTTTATGAACATCGTAGTGAATTACAGCCCCTCACGCAGGTTTCACATGAATTTAACGTTGATCTATATTTGTTGCCATACTTGGCATTCAACATTGCTGACCACAACAACGGACTCCATCACCATGGAGGTTCTATTGGTGCTTATGTTCATGTGAATATGAGTGACCATCTGCCATGATTAAATTAATGAAGGTTGCATGTTTGAAAACTAACATGATATTGTGTTTTGAATTGTTTTTTAAATTCCTTGATGCGGAAATCATGTTAGTTTTTGGCATTGTGTACTCGCAGTATTGGTCGTGTGAAGAAAATGTTACTAAGAACTTATTTCCACATTTGGATAAGATCGAGGTTGCATTTTGTGTTGGCAAGAAGATCAAAGGTGGTATTGTAGTTGTTGGGTTTTTGGATTCATAATAGTTTGATGTGCAAGCTTCTTATTTCAAACCCACCATAAATCATAATGTTGAAGCAATGATGCAAAAGCCATTAAATGTGAACCCAATCACTCTAATGTGGTTGAAGATCCAATTTTCTCCACTTTTGGTTTTGAAGCTAAGTGAGTATATAAAGGTTGTTGAAATAGCTATGGTGCAAAATTTGGGTTCAATTGAAGATGAAAGGACTTTCAACAATTTAACTTTCGTGAAGAATAAGTTGCATAACAAATTAACCACACATCTCAACTTGTGTGTGCACATGTTGACATAGAATTTATACAATGTTAGTAATTTTCCATATGACAACCATTACAACATGGAAGGAAATTTGCATTGGATACCATGCAAATTGTTAAATTTTTTTCTTTTCAACTACCACTTGCATCTTGTAAGTTGAAAGGGCAGAAGCTTCTTTTGAAGTATTTGTATGTCTTTCTAGAAATCCAAATATGATTCTTGTATGCACTTTGTGGATGTAGGTGAAAGTTGCGGTTCTAGGTATGAAGATTGTCCATTTTCCAAGTTGTGTGGGTGTTGGGTTGGATGTTTGACAGTTGGGATTTTTTGTTGGATGTCTATGTGGGTGCATGACTCTTCTACTGCATGGGCATGACCTTTCAAGGTCAAGGTTCAATTCCCTTAGAAGAGATGTTTATGTGTCTATGTTTTTAGATTTCATTTATGTGTTTTCTCACTTGTCTCAAAATGTAGACATGGCCACACATTTAGTAGAAAATCTGCCATTGTTCTCAAACACCTAAAGCCAATTCTACTACCTTCTTGAAAATACCATAGTCAAATATGTTACTATAAACCTTAAACCATAGCCAAATATGTTGCCCTAAACCTATAAACCATAACCAAATGTGCTATCATTGGAAAATACCATAGCTTTGATTCCATAAAAAATACTCATATGTAACCAAAAAAGTAGTCCATAAATATTTGATTATTGCAAAATGAACCCCATTTTCATTAGAAAAGAAACTAGTTTGGCAACTAAGGGATCTTTGGAAACAAAAACACTACTATAGTACCATTCACATGAACAATCCATTTCAAACATAATTATAAGGCTTTGTTTTCTTTTTTAACCATTCATATTAAAAATATTGGAAATATGGTATTTTAAACACATTCCAATAAGAATAGGAAACAATGATCACTTTTTAAAACAATATGAATTACCACAATGAATAATGGGTGAATAATAAGACATTTGCAAAAAAAAACCAATGCTCAATCACCCAAATTAACTTTCCATATTTTAGGCCCCCAACTTTGCAGCAATGCATCTAAACTCAACTAATGGCATTGGGCAACCCAAAAGAAATAACCTACATGAAAACATAATACATAAATTGCATTAACATGACACTAAGATTATACAATTCATAAATTTCCATATTACTCCTATTGTTTCAACTACTAACTACCTTTCCCATCCCATTGACTAAATTTACTAAAACTAAACTTATAGTATTTTATTGCAGAATTTTATTACAATAATGTTTTGAAAAGAAGGTGAAATATTCATTGGATCAATGGGTTAATTTTAAAACATTAAAGAATATATGTTTCTAATCAATGGGTGGAATTTATCTCAATTGGAAAGTTATACGATTTGTAAATGATGAATGAAATGAATACAAATCATTTTAACTAGACTTTCGAAAAGTCATTTCAAAATCCTTGATTAGAATTCAAACATTTTCCCCCCCTTAAGCTCTTCATAGTATGACATGTTACCCACCTTAATGAAAACACAATATGAAACAAATGTTGAATCAAGAAGACAAGAATAATAAATAAATAAATCTAAACCCACCAAAATAAACACTTGAAAAGAGGTCACCAAATCATGTGCTAAAAAACTATCAAATGAAAAAAAAAAAAAAAAAACCATACTACATAGTAGAATTTACACTTTGGCCTCATATATTAAAAAAGGTTATATGAATGCAAATGAAAAGAGAAAATAATGTCATAAATAACATGAATACCATTTGAAAATTCATGGATATAAATGGATGAAACCAAACGCTTAAAAAAATCCCATAGATGTATGTGTATTTTCACATAAAAAAAAAATCAATCTCTTTCTTAAACGCCCAAGCAACCTTTTTTTCATAGGAAAAAAATCATTTAAATTCAAAATTAAAAAAAATGCTAAAATGAAATGATTTTTTGAGATTTTCCATCATGAAATTTCTATAAACAACAAAGAAAAATTACCAAATGTCTATACATTCTTCAAGTAAGTAGCCAAAAATATAGAAACATACTATTAAAAAAATTAATTTTCAAAATTTCATATATAATTGTATTTGACTAGTTTGGCTAAATATTCTTGGGGATAATCACCACATCACAAAATTAGTAAGGAAAATTAAAGTATAACCCAACCCCATGTAGCCTAGAAAGTTGAAGTATTTGAGACTCCAAAACACAAGACATGATATAATCATCAAGCATAAAATATATGGAACCATGTTCATATTGAACGAAATTTATGACAACTTAAAATTCATTCAATTGATTTCACACCATTTAAATGTACGAGAGTTCCAAACCAATGTTTTTTTGGGGTGAAATTTTACATTTTAAAACCTAAAAATTAATGATTTTTACACATGCAAAGGACTTTTGTGAATGAAATGGCCTCCATTTACCACATTTCAAATTTTATAATAAATTATTTTATTAAAAAAAACTAGATTTCTACATCAAGTTCCAAATAGCCTTTTTTTTTGGTGTGAAATTAATTATGCACAAATGTGAAAAATGAAAATATTCCTATTGCATATTCCCTATTTTGGGGGGGGGGGGAATTTTGCCAATTTTTGAGAAAATAAATTTGGGAAAACTTTCACCACAATTTGGATTTACATCATTTGGTAGCAATTTTTTACAATTTAGAGTTGCCACAAGTTTTTAACAACTTGTTCATTGCCATTTATTGATAAATCCTTCTTGGAATATTTGTTATTGACACAACATCAAAAATTGGAAAAAAAGAAATTCCAAGTTTCAACATGTAGCCAAAATGATAAATCTGAAAGGATTCTTTAAAAGAAATTCACTTTCATATCTAGTCTATAACCAAATTTGGCTAAATCTTCTTATGAATGATTGTTAGTTTTGGCTACATGACAAAATTGATTAAAAAGAGAAAAAAGAAAAGAGAGAGAGAGAGAACCAAACACTAGTTCCAACAAGTAGCCAAAATATAAAATGATTCCTAAAATTTTATTTATTTTTCATATACGGTCTATAGCCAAATTTGGTTAATATTCATATGAATAATGGCTACATGAAAAAAATTAAAAAGAGAAAAAGAAAAATACCAAACACTAGTTTTAAAAAAGTAACTAAAAAATATAAAAGGATTCTTAGGCTTTTTTCCTATTTTGATATCTGGTCTACAACTAAATTTGGCTAAATCTTCTTATGAAGAAGATTGCCAGATTTGGCTACAACACCGAAAGAAAAGAAAAAGAAACTCCAAACCAAAGAAGGGTTGCTTAACTGTGGTTTAGTCGCAAACTGGGTAAGTAAAAGTTAATCAACACCCCCTCCACTGAAGTTGATACCAGTGTTGTCCGGTTCTTAGAACGAGGGAGGGACAGATACCCACCGGTTATTATCCTGGAGGGAGAAAGAGAGATATACACACATATATATCCACTTCCTCTTGGTCAGTCCCCAAAATTTTCAAATACCCGGTTCTGTGGTCTAACGGAGGTTTCTCGAATTTTTTATTGAAAGACTCAAAGAACTACCGGTTCTTTACCAGCCGGCTCGCTCATGAAAACCGTCGGTCCCTTGGAGGGGTTCGAAACAACTCGGAACCAGCGGTTCTTTGATTCCGACCTTTTTTCTTCCAAAGAGACGAAACCGGCGGTTCTTTTCGTCCAAGTTTTCCCGCAGGGTCCGGAACCGGAGGTTTTCTTATGCCCTTGTTCTTCAAAGGACTTGTAACCGGGGGTTCGCTTGATTTTCAAATAATTGGAACCGGAGGTTCTCTCTCTCTCCCCCCTCCCGGCGCCCCCGCTGTCTCTCCGGTCCTTACGCGCCTCACTTGTTGCGTCTTTGTCTGGACGTGTTGTCGTCACGCGCGCTTCGCAGCCTACGAGCATAATATTCATCAATCCCCTTTCTCCTCCTCTCCGCTCTCTCGCCGTCGCCTCCTCTCTCCGCTCTCGTTCTCTGCCTGCCTGCCTGATTCGCATTCGTAAGCTGCCTCTGCTTTTTTCCCCTCTTTTTCGACTTTTTTTTTTGTTTTAATGATAAGGAGCATACATACATGCCACTAGGTTTCTCAATTCTCTTCTTTTCTCTTGTCTCTTCTTTGTCCGGAGCTGTGTGTGTGTGCGTGTATGTGTGTGTCTCCCAGGGAAGCAAGCCTCTTCTTGTCTCCACCACCAGCTCGGCTTTGGAATTTCTTTCATCGGTTCGGTTGTTCTTAAGCAGAAACGGAGCATTTCGGGAGCTTTCTTTGGTGGCTGGAAGAAATCTTCACGAGACAGGTTCTTTTGGTTATTTTTAAAAAATTGGTATTAGATAATTGCGTTGGTTTTCATTCTTGGCGAATCGGATTTTAAAAAATAAAATTGGTAGTGATTTCGCTGCTGCTGCTTCAATTGTTCTTTGCTTTCTACCTACCTACCTATCTATCTATCTGTATAGTAGGAGTGTTTTGTGGATTTGCGGATTTTCTTTACCCGTTGACAGTTAGTTTGTTTTTCAATTATGTGTTTCAGTGTTTTCTTCTTTCTCTTTCTTCTTCCGTTGTCGTCATCGTCGTTCTTGTTATTGTTGTTGTTGTTGTTGTTCCGTGTTCTTTTGGCAATTGAGCTGCTGTCTTTCTCTTATGGTATTGGTGGCGAGCTATTTATTCTTTGTGTAGTGACATGAGCTTCTGAGGAGCTTCTTGCTGCTGGTTTTTGACGAGTAAGATCTGTGAGAGCGTTCTTGACGGTTCGAGTTCTTGACGTTCGGGCATTGCAGTTTTTGTTGAATTGATTTTCTTTCTTTTTTTGTGGTGTGGAGCAGCATCGGCTTCGGTGATCGGAAACAAAACCTGTGGAGGAGCAGGAGGAGGAGAGGTGGGTCTTGGCTTGGCTGAGACTCGAGACGAGGAGGCTACATGCATGGCCAATCCCGTGAAAGCAGCCGTGCAAACGCGGGCGGAGGCATCGGCGTCGTCGGAAGATGACGAATCCGATCTCGATTTCCGTGTGCGGGATCCAATTCATCAATGTCCGTCTCTCTGCCAGGTATGCCAAGACTCGGCCTTTCGTCGCAATAACAATCACTTCCAACAGTAGACTTTCTTCCGATGTCTGCCAATGCGCGAACCTGCACACAGAGAGGAGAGAGAGAGGCAGCAGTAGCCGCATGCAGCAGCGGCTCCACCTGACTGGTTACAACAAGAAAGGAGAAACTCCCCAGTAGCTAGCTAGCCATTGTGGTGTTGGTTGATGTGTGCGGCTTGTGGCTTTCTGTGGAATGGGCAGATTTTGGAGGAATTGAAGGAGTTAATGGGAATCGCATGTCCCATGGCAGCAATGAATTGTGTGGTGTATGTGAGGGCAATGGTGTCTGTGTTATGCTTGGGCCGATTGGGAGGCTTAGAGCTTGCAGGTGGTGCTCTTTGCATTGGCTTCACCAACATAACAGGCTACTCAGTGCTGTTTGGTCTGGCCACCGGGATGGATCCTGTATGCAGCCAAGCATTTGGTTCCAAGAACTGGGAGGTGATTGGCCACACACTGCAACGGACAATCCTCATACTTCTCACAGCTTGTATCCCTATCAGTCTGCTGTGGATCAACCTGCAGGAGATACTGCTGCAGCTTGGTCAGGACTCTGAAATCACAAAAGTTGCAACCATCTACTGTTTGTATTCACTTCCAGACTTGCTGATAAACAGCTTGTTACAGCCACTGAGAGTTTACTTGCGATCGCAGGGGATTACTACACCCATGATGTACTGCTCAGCACTCGCAGTGCTTCTTCACATTCCGCTTAACATCATTCTTGTGTTTGTGTTCAAGCTGGGTGTCCCTGGAGTGGCAATGGCGGCAGTTTGCACCAATCTCAACATGGTGTTTTTGTTGTTAGGGTATCTGTGGTTTTCAGGTGTGTACAAGCGCACATGGGTAAGATGGTCCATGGCCTGTTTCCAAGAATGGTGGCCCCTCTTAAGCCTGGCAGTTCCCAGTTGCTTGGCAATCTGCCTAGAGTGGTGGTGGTATGAGGTGATGACCTTTTTGGCAGGATTACTGCCGAACCCACAAGTAGCTGTTGCAACAGCAGCAATTCTTATCCAGACAACATCTCTATTGTACACATTTCCACTTGCCTTGAGCTCCTCTGTTTCTACCCGTGTTGGGAATGAACTGGGGGCTAACAGGCCAGCACAGGCAAGGATTGCCACCTTTGTGGCCTTGGGTTGTGCCCTGGTAATTGCATTCCTGAGTCTGGTTTGGTCAACAGCTTTCCGCAACAAGTGGGGTCATCTCTTCACTGAGGACAAAAGTGTTTTGGCCCTGACAGCGGCAGCCATGCCTCTCATGGGTCTCTGTGAGCTTGGTAATTGCCCTCAGACCACGGGCTGTGGTGTGTTAAGAGGGAGTGCCAGGCCTGCAATTGCTGCTCGGATCAACCTGGGTTCCTTTTATTTTGTGGGAATGACAGTGGCCGTTGTGTTGGCTTTCTGGTTCAAGATTGGATTTGGTGGTCTCTGGTATGGACTCTTAGCTGCACAAATAGCATGTGCTTGTTCTACTTTGTTTGTGGTTCTGCGAACAGACTGGGGATCTGAGGCAGAGAGGGCAAAGCAGTTGACAGGACCTAATGATGATGCCATCGAGCTTTGTAAGGGTAGCAGCAATAAAGTGGTTCCAATTCTCAATGATGACAGAGGGGATGAGTGTCTACTGCCAAAGCAATTCTCAGGACTTGATTGCAAGGTTGAGCTTTGCCAGTCAGACATAGCAGCTATGACAATAGATGATGATGATGATGATGACGATGATGATGAAGTAGATCCCTTGCTCACTCAAACCAGAACAGCCAATGACCACAGGAAGAAGGTTATCATTGATGTACATAACAGTCCTCCTTGGCCATTCACAGATAGACACAAAAATTAATTTTTGGAAAAAAGAATTTAGCCTAATCATGCACCATGTATTGGTAGTCCCCCAAATGTAACTTATGCAATGCCCACCATTTTTATCTTACATCTTTCCTCTTCTTTTTCCACCAGAATGGCCTGGTTGAGTTGGTGGCACATTGCCACTTTTGGTGATTGGGTTCATGCAATGAGGTGGGCTCTATAACTTTGTTTTTTCTATGTTACAAACTGTGATGCAAGCAAACTGTTATTCAACAACACTGGACCCTTGTGGCTATCTTTTATTGTTGCACTTTCTTAGAAACGTGGCTGTACTAGTTTTCCTCTGCAATGGTGGTTTGATGCCTCTTGTTGACAGCTGCAATGACCTTTCTTGGGGGTGCTGGAGAGTATCGTCAAGTTTGGAGGCACGCGCTTTGCTTTTCAGAGAAATAACTTCTTTTGTAGTTTGCTGGAAATGATAAATCTTTGAACTTGATGACTTTCTGTTTTGCCTGTCAATTGCTAAGGGCTAGGCTTGTGCTCCATGGTACATGGTCGTCAAAACCTTGAAGCAACACCTCAAAGCAGACTTATGCAGCAGCAGAGCAATTTGTTTCCTACACTACAAGTTTTTTCTGTTTTGTTGGAAAAACTGTGTGGTAGGTTGTCTAGATTGGGATGGATGATGAGGACTAGATCTTCATCACCTATCATTTATGTCTATTCCCTACTTCTTTGTAGAGATCACCTGCAGACTTTTTTGTGAGAAGGATCTCTAGATTCATGATCCCACCAGTCAACTACCTATCTCCTACTGCAGAGATTCAAAAGAATTTTTTGGGTCAGGACTCCGGACAATTGCTGGATTCATTCCTAGCATCATTACCAACTGTTGTGCAGAGGATAACTGGACTTCCTTTCTTTTGTGCAAGATTGAGCTCACAGTGACAGGTATCAAATGTTGGGGAGCTGCTCCTCTCTTTTAGAAAGTTTCCAGAACCTTCTCTCACTCAGGTATTTTACTCTCTCTGTGCCTCACATCTTCCATGTTCCCTGTCAATTTCATGCAGAATAAGTCATTTCCATGTTGACAGCTTTTGCAATGACACTTTCTTGCAAGGGATTCATGGCTGTGGGAGAGGTATGGGAGTGGGGACCCCTGGCCCATAACCACAAGTACAAGATCGTAATTGAATTGGTTCATATTGCAGGAGGATCCTCTTTATATTTTATCAAAATCTGACCTAATTTTTTCTTTTCTATTTGCAGGTACTTGCATAATCTTCCTCCTAGCCTCTGAGGCACATTCCACATCTTTTAGGTACACTCCAAGGTGGCAGATTCAAATTATGTCAGTTTTCTATGTAAGGGAACGGCAGGACACATCAATGGTTATATTTTGTTGTCAGGCCTGGGAACTTGGGCTATTGTGGTCCTTGCAATGGCCTCAAACAACAAAATAGTAACTGTCTCTGGACTGCCCTTCTTCCCCTACTCATAAACTTCTTCCTAAAATGTATCATAAGTTTTAAAGAGATGAGTTAATTATGAGTTTTCTGAAAGGACACATACAAGACGATAGAATTGTATTACTTTAGCAGCTAGGCTACAACTGCTAGATCATCTTTCACCCGTGTAGAACTACTACTGATTGTATTCTTCATTTTCCTGACTTGTTCATAGTTCAAGCGCTCATACTTGACTTGTTTTCTCTGTTGTGGACCTGCAAGGGTTGGCTAGTTGCACAAACAACAACCCAATGGGGAATTATGGGCTTTCTGCTGCATAGGGAGAGACGTGCACGCTGTATCCATTGTTCTAAAGAAGATTCTACACCATATTCCAGTGACGAGAATTTTGAAGAACTGGTATATGGATGGTTTACTATAATCTTTCATAAGCTCCTTATTGATTTTGTATAAGTCTTTGCATGGTCGTCCCTGGACAATTCCAAAGACATTTCCAAGTATAACTACCTCATTTTCAAGCCTAATTACCTCACTTCTTTCTTAACAACTACCTCACTCTTTTCCTAATAATTATCTTGTATCCTTATAACTATTTCACCTCTTTCCTTCTCCACCAACATGGATATGAAAAGGCAAATTAACATGTGCCCTTTCATGTCCGTGATATTTATATTAATTGAAATTAAATTTGACATTGACATAAATAATGATGAATTATTGATAATGATACAGGAACATAGTAAGAAGGAAAATCGTCACTCGTAGTGCGTAGCAACGCGGAGCCCAAGTTGGGCTATCAAATGCACTATTATCCAAGGTAGGTGTGCCAGTAACCACCCTTGTTAGAATTAATTGAAATAACTTGAAATTGGTGTCAAAAGATAATGTGAAAGATTCATGTTTTGTAAATGAAATGTATATATATTTTTTAAATGTTTAAAATTGATACTTCATGAATTTATAATTCAAAAAGACGAGAAGTTTCAGGAAACTAGTATATGGGAAATTTTCAATAATTTTTTGTATGCTCATCCTTGGACAATTGATTTTGCATAATCCTTCGTATGGTGGTTCGTGGACAATTCCAAAGACAAATTCTACGACAACTCTCTCATTTTTTCAAGCCTACTTAGTACCTCATTTCTTTCTTAACAACTACCTTCTTTCTAACTTTATATCTAAATAACTATCTAAATCCTTGCCAAATAACTACTTCCTATTCTTATAATTACCTCATTGCTTTTCCCTACCCACCAACCTAGATATGAAAAGGCAAATTAATATATGTCTTTTCATGTCCATGATATTTATATTAATTTGAATTAAATTTGACATTGACATAAATAATGATGAACTATTGGAAATAATATAAGAACTTTAAAAAAAAAAAAAAATTGATTGTCATTGGTAGTGCGCAACAATGCAAAGCCCAAGTGATTTAGGAAATTTCAAACTAATTGACAAAAGGGACTTATTATATTCATGTTGCTTGTTGGATTTGGGTTCAAAATATCTTTGTCTTTATGTCCGCCATTTTTCGCAATCACTATGGAACTAAATTATTTGAATTCTCACCACCAATTCAAACATCACATGGGCTTCATTAGTGGGAAGGAAGCTTTAGGATTACAAACTTCTTGGATGAAACAACTGTGCTCATGGATGTAAAAGTGGCAAATCCATCTTTCAAAGATCTAGACAATCTCTCTTGAAGACTTTTCCAAGGGTGGTTTTCAACCTCGTTGTAAGTGTTGTAAGAAGTTTTCAATGCATGTATTTGATAGCTTGCATGTGGTGAGTGACAATGTCAATTTGAGCTGAAGCAAAACATTAAATTTGAATTTTTTGGACATACATAATTGTTGGAAATGTTAAAGGTTAACATAGGAATTAGGGATTTGAAAAACTTTACTTGAAAACCTTAGTTTTTGTCAAAGTTTTGATTGTACATTACTTCCAACCACAAATCCTTAAATCTTTGAAAGTTTTGATACATTTGTCCAATTGGTCCATAAAAGTGAGGGAGGACACCATGAGTTTATAGTCCACATGATATCTATGTTATGCAAAATTGGACTAACTGCAATGTTTGAAGTAAATATTGTAATATTTTGATAATAATATCTTAAAACATAGATGTGAAAATAGGTAGTTAAAATTATATTTGCAAATGAGTTGGAATTAATTTGCACCCTAAATATATATGGGGTGATTTTTTACAAAATTTTGTGATTTATTGAATTGTGTTTCCATTCTAAAGAATAGGTTTGAACCAATGTTTGGTGATTATAAGAAATAGACAATGTTTATTAAGGTGGTTCTTAGGATTCATAACCATGGTTCTCAAAAAATCAAAGTCATGGTTTGGGTATTTAATTATTATTTTCAAATTTTTGAAAAAATCAAATATACAACCAAAAAATTCAAAAAATTACCAATTATTTTGTGAAAACTCCAAATTCCTAAAGGTTTTTGAAATAAAATGGATTGACAATTCTTTTATTATAATCTTTTCGAAAAAAAATTTCAATGATTCTCTATTATGAAATAATTTTAAAATTGGAACTATTGGTTCTTTGAAAATTCAAATAATTGCACAACATTGGTTTGAACTTTGAACATTCAAAATGTGACATTCCTTTGAATCTATTTTTTGAATTATTTTGTAACTTCAAATTGAATATGTATAATTTTGAGATGTCAAGTGAAGCAAGAAAGGCATGGTGAACTAAAAATTTTAATATTTGAAATTTTCTTTTCAAAATGGAAAAAGATTGTATTAAAAAAATAGTAATGTTTTTTAAATAGTTAAAATAATTTGATTGTTAAAATTATCTTGCTTTCACTAAATGTGATAAATTTTGAAGTCCCCAAGGCCAATTGTGAATTTATGGGTAAGATAAATAATTTGTGAATATATTAATGTTTTCTACAACCTAACATCTTTCTTAGTCAAGTTGCCAAAAGCCTTATTGTATTTAAATGTTTGAAACTTTGTTTTACAAATTTATGAAAGGAACATGAACCTAACACAACATGTTTCATTGAAATTGGTTCCTAGCTGGGAACAACCGATATAAGAATAGATTGTTAGAATGTAACAATATGCCAAGGTTGGAAAAAAGGAAAAAAGGTGAATTATAATACAAAGTGACCTTGTCAAGTATTGACTTTACGCCTTATGGCAATTTCAAACTAATGTTGAGTGGATATATCAATGGAACTTGATATACATATTGATATTGATCATGTTATCAAATAATCAACCTACTTAATTGGTAGGACTTGAAACAATAATTGTCTTGCACCAATATTTACTAGGTTTGAAATTTTTGATAAAAATTCAATAGTAGTTTGATACTAAGATCATACAAATCTTAATAGTACTAGGTATATATTTGCTTCATGTTAATTAATCAACTTTAGACCTTACTACCAACACAAAAGTGGTACGATTTTTTAAAAATATTCAAAACCAATATCAACTAATATAATAAAAAATAAATACATTGCCCAACACTCATTTAACCAATTAAAATAGGAAATGTTCTAAAATGAAATTCTAAAAAAAAAAATCACAATGTCATGATAATAGTTGGTGAACTTCCTTAAAATGTGAGACCTAATGAAAATTATGGTAAACATACCCATCACCAAACACAAGCAACATAGCCATCCTTGGGCAGTACCACTAGGAACATCACACCTTGATTTTCTTAAACCCATCAAACTTTGAAAAATCATAGGGAATGTATCACAATAGACAAACATAAAAAGGAATGACACATGAAAACTCGCTATTGGTGTGATCCTTGAACAACACCTCTGTTTCCATCTAGTGTGTTTTCAAAAATAAAAATGATGCTTTACAAAAGTTGAAACTAATGGTAGAATGGAATTGCAAATGCACACAAACATTCAACAATCATCTCCTCATTGGTGGTCTCCTTCTCCAATGGTGGTGGAATAACTATTGTAGATCTTGCACACAACAATTAAATTTTCTACATTGTTGATGAAGAAGACATTGTTACTTAACAAAAAGCAAAGACCAATTGCTCCCTCTTACTCTAAGAGAATCCACTACTACCATTAGAATGATGTGCAATATGTTCACAAACAACCCACAAAAGAAGGGGTGTGTCACACTATGGCCTTGCTATTTACATTAAAAAGTATCTAAAGACAAAAAAAAAAGAACTATGAAAACTCCAATATTTCACCATGCAAAAATATAATCTTTCCAAAATATTCATATGAAAAATAGATCTATTACCTAGGGACCAAAATCCCTTAAGCTACTATACTCTAAAATGAATCTAAACACAATATCCTTGCCTACCGAGGCAAGACCAACAAAAGAAACAATATATAAATTTCCACTTTTGAGGTCTAACCTTATATGAAGCAAATAGCCTATACTCAAATATTCTATATATATATATATATATCACAAAAATGGCTCCAAAGACCACATGGTTTCTTGGTTAAACCATATCATAAATTGGCATACTTATACCAAACACATTCTTCTATTGGCCAACTTATTCAGTTAAAGGTTTTATTTTAGGTCCCAAGGTCCTAAAGTGATCTATTCGAACTGACCCAACAAATCTGCCTTAACCCACAAGGAACCTCGTGGTTAGCGTGACAAACTCCTAGTCCACGAGAGTGCTGGGTTCGAATCCCTGGAGGTACGCGAAAAGGATTTCTGCACGCTTTTGCTTTTGCTGTGACTGAAGAAACAAAATCTAGAAATTCTTGAAAGAAAAGAGAGTGAGATTGGCGCAAGGTGATGATGATCGCTCGCCCCGCCCGACTGATTTCTTTTCTCGCTCATGAATTCTTGCAGTTGCCGATCAGCGAAAGGTAGTAATAATTAACTTATATGCGTTGTTGTCGCTCTTTGTTCCTTTGTAGAGGGTGTTTTTCTACTTGAAGGAGTTGCTAGGTTATGATTCAAAACAAGTGGCTGGAGCGAAGCTTTGAAGGATTTGAAATGGTGAGGTGGGGTCTGCACGGCAAATCATGACGTGGGTTTCTCGTAGACAGCGTTTTGGAGCTGTTAAATCATAGGATTGGGTTGCAGGAGAACGGATCCGAGAGTTTCTGAGTGAGGACCATGGAGGCCCTTTTCAGGCCTCAACGAGTGTGGTGCAAGTATCATGAGGAGGATGTGCGACTTCGAATTGCTTACCGGAAGAAAACGCCAGGAGTAGTGAATGTTGCAATTAGGGTACTGCCAAAGGTGGAAGTTTTAGGGTTTTTGAGAAATCCTAAGAGAGGGTTTTGTTCAAGGAGTAGTAAGGGTTACAGAGACAGAGATTGGAACCTAGGATGCACAGCATTTTCCAGGACCTGTGCAAGAGGAGAATTTGTTGCATCGGAGTGTAGAGGATTAGGGCCGAGTAGTTGCTGGCTCAGAAGTTTGTCAGGCAGGATATGGCAAAGGGGTCGCCCAACTGAGGAGAAAACAGAATTGGGTTGCACAGCTTGGGAGAAAGAGCCACAAGCTGGCAGCAATGAAGAAATTCGTGCGGATGCATTGCCTCCTTCCTCTTCTCCTTCCATTTCATCATGTTTGTGCAGACTCTACAAGGCAAGGTTTATGATCAGGCTTTTTCAAACTTATCTTTGCCATTTTTGCCAGCATTGGTTTTCCTTGGAAGTTGTCCATTTCCAACTGTTGTGTACTCCCCCTCTGATAATTTTTTTCCCCTTTTCTCAGGTGTCTTTCCTTGTTCCAGTACATTCTAACTGTTCTGTCCTAACAGTTGGAATGTAGGGAGTTCAAATCTTGGGGTTTAGGGATGCAGTTTGTTCGGTTCCACGAGTTTGTCATTCTTTTATCCCTAGCACAGAGGCATGAGATGCCCACAGGAAACAAATTCTCAGTCACACTTGTTGATAGAAGTATGTGAAATCCATGATTCATTTTGTGTGCTGTAAAATCTGAGGTCTATAACCACCAGAATTTGGAGTTCATTGTATATCTAATACTTTTCTCAAGCATCTTCATCTGATGTGTTCTGTGTTGTAGATTGTCAGCCCTATGTCTAGGCCTGATTTTCATTTTCTGAAGCTTGTGCTCTTAATGTTGTTCATCATGTTTCTCTCTTTTCCTTTTTGGAGTTTCCCGGTTCTTGCCTTTTTCTGTTTCTCTTTCTTCTTCAATTTTTGGGGCTTTTCCTTCTCTCTCTTGTAGACTTTGTTGAGCGAGCCAGCATCATGGCTTAGTTTTCCCATTATTGCCAGTCTTGTGACAGAAACTAAGTAGGTTGGTTGAGGTGGTCAATTCCACTCATGTTGCTGTTGAAGGTTGCTGCACATGTATGTGACTGTTGCTGTTGCTCCTCAGTTTTGTTGCTGGTGTTCATTCTTTAGGGTTGGGTTTCTTTTTTTTCATGCTTGCATATGGATTGCTGTTATGTTGTCAGATCTGAAAGTTCCATAACCTCCTTATCAGGTCTTCTTTTAATGTTTTTAAGGTTGACTTAAGTATTATAAGCAGGAGAAATGCATAGTACTAAAATATTTAGATTCTCAGCCCTATACCTATTGGCAATGAGTAGTTTCTGCATGCTGTATTGAGCGTTTTTCCTCCCAGTGACCTTAGGAGCTAGGGTCCATGGCTAAACATTTCAGTTGATTCAATGGTGAATAAGGAGATGCAATATAAGCATCCGAGGTGAGTTTTGGGTTTGTTTGCATACAGTGCAGTTCTGGTACCTAAGCATCATAACTGACCTAATTTTCAACCATTTGGTAGCCACTGTCAGAATTCTCATAGCCACATTGACTGACTAGTTTATTCAACAGTTATTGTAACATTTGTGTCCATGCCTTCAAGCTTATATGGCTGTTGAATGCTGAAATAAGGGACTTTTGTATTTTATGTAACCAGACACTGGAAAGCAGTCTAGTCAATTTGTTTTATGCGCTGGACAAAGCAACAGACATCATTTGAAGTAGTATCTGAAGACTGGAGGGCAGTCTTGCACAGGTCCTGATGCTTCTGTGGGTGACAGGAGAACATTCAGTTTTGCAGAGTTGGTACTACATAGAGGATGGTTCTATGTGTTTCATGATCTTATAAGTTGGTGTGGGTTTGGAGCAGGTAGACTGGCTTCATGCAATTTTTGGGCTCTCCCGTGGTGAGAAGTTATGGACTGTTCCATGGACTGGGCATACAATTTTTCAGGTTTGCTGCTCATCCATATTCAGAAATTATCACTTGTAAAGTTACCTGTGTAAGACGGGGAGGTGTCAGCAGGGAAATAATTCTCAGCTTGTGCATCAAGGAGGTGCTTTGGGGCTTTTGAAGATAGTATGGATAAGAAGAAATGGAGACAAAACGCTCCATTGAGAGTTTGTGCTTGCTTTGCAAATTTGCTGGAGGAAATGAAGCAGCTCTATCAATCCTAAATTCAGAACATGCAGGGTTTAGGATTAGGAGACAGCTAAGAGATCAGGAAAACTGAGTCTGATCTTTTGTTCCTTGATGGTGATTGACCTCCATCAAAAAACTTGCTAGAATTAACCCCCCCCTACTCAAAACTAGGAAGGGGCAGTCAGTATAGATGGCTGCCTGCCCAAGTCTTCAATTATTTCATTAGAAGTGCATGCTTAAGTCTTAAGTACTAATGCAAAGGGGTGAATGCTGGAATGGACAGGTCATGTTCCTATGGTTTGCTGCATTTTGGGTAGTGGGCTTGTGGATCATTCCTATAGTGGCACAGGAAGTGGGAGTCAGCAAGCACAGCCTCACCTATCGGGGTCAAGCACTTTACAGTCTCGTCACTGACATTGCAGAGGGGACTGTAGGGTTGGCAATCTTGCACCGTTGTCTCTCCCGGTTCCGCCCTCTTCCTGGTGAGTGGTTCCCTCTCACATGGCGTGGTAAGTGGTATGTGGAAGCTTGCTTAGGCTGTCTCACATTCCCTTTAGTGAATCATCTATCACAGATCAACCTTGATCTTCTGCCCTTCCCAGCACCATTCAGCGCAACCCAGGTGGAGCAGTCAATCATGTCAAAAGACCCTATTGCAACACTTCTTTATGCAGTGGTGGTTTCGGTGTGTGCACCAATCTGGGAAGAGGTTATCTTTCGGGGGTTTCTCCTGCCATCTCTTACACGCTATCTGCCAGTGTGGGGCTCCATCTTTGTGAGTTCCATTGCGTTTGCACTGGCACACTTCAGCATTCAACGTATGCTTCCACTAACATTTCTAGGGTTGGTAATGGGCATTGTGTTTGTTCGATCTCAAAACCTCTTGGCGTCCATACTTCTTCACAGCTTGTGGAATGGCTTTGTCTTCCTAGATTTGTTGCGGTGAAGGAAGAAAACAAATTCTTCACCTTACAATATGACCTAACATCATTAGCATCAAGGGACTTGACAAAATCAGAAAATTCACTTCTGGCAGCCTTTGCATAAGCAAGGGTAATGTGTCAATGTGGATCTCGGCCAATCAGAGACTAAGTCTCTATCACATGGCACATGTTGCACAGGGTGCATGGACACTCAATAAAAGCTTTGATCATGACATGGGAGTGTGTTCTCTAGGCTGGCCTTTTTTTGTCCCTTCAAATCCTCAGCTCATGAAATTTTGTGTAGGGAAATGCACTGCTGTCAGTGCCTTCCAACCTGTGCTCCAAGGGCGGAGACCAAGGTGCAGGGTGGAAGGCACTGACAACAGTACCTGCCCCTTTGTAACAACTGAGGAGACGAGTGGCTGGAGGTTGCCTTATAAGGAACTGCCCATGCTCCTACTCCTTGCTCCTGGGATCTTATGTGAAATCTCCTGCTCCAGCATTGGAGCAGGAAATTATGCTGTGTAAGGTGCCACCAAATTGCACTAACATAATCCCCTGAGGTTGTTATGAAATGGAGAAATAGTTTCAAGCATGTAATGTCATGAAGAACAGTTGTTCTCTGTGGTGTCTGTATAGGAGGAGGGCTTGAGTACAGGTGCTTCAAAGATTTGAGATCTGGCCCAAGGCTGGTAGGCTGAGGGAACAGGTCGAAAATCACGGAAGAGCCTGTACTCAGGTCTTTTTCCTTATGTAAAGCAGAGCTGGAATTTTTTCACTTTTTAGAAACAGTGACAGGCTGGCTTGTACCTTCTGCTGGTCAGAAGATCCCAGTACATCCTGGCTGGTACCTTCCACTGCAGAAGATCCGGTTTGCTTAAAACAGGTTTCCTCAGGCAGATAATGGAGTTGAAAACACAAAGGAAAACTTCAGGTAGATAATGGAGTTGGAAACACAAAGGAAAAATCCAGGCAGTGCTTAATGGAATGATAAATGACATGCCAGCTTTCTACTCCTTTGGATTACAATTATTTTTTCATTACAATCAATCCAAACTTGACACGAAGCTAGTAGTACTCAGATGTTTACACCTCAATGAAATTGCCTACAATACTACACACCACTTTGGACCTAAAACAACAAATGGGTCTAGTCATAACATAGAATTAACACATAGTTATCTGCAATTATTGTTCTGTTTTTTCACAAGTCATTTGTTTATCTTGTGTTTCAAGAAAAAAGGGGGAAAAATCCTCCAATTTTTAATATTGCAAAATTGAAAATGAGAATGTTGGGCAAGGCCCATCCTTTGTAGGGACTCTTTAGGACGCAAAATATGGTGTCCTCTTCCACATCTATTATGTTGCACAACATACGTTAATCATGTAGTTTTTGTTTGAGCCTTAATTTGGAATTCGATCAATTGTTTATGAATTTCTTGTCAAAGAGCATTATCTTAGGGTTGAGGTTGTCTCTTCCTTTTTTTTCCCACAATTTCAACTAACTAATTTAGGCATTTTGCTTTGGCACGCAAATGAACACAACTATTTCACTTTAGCTATCCACATTTCAATCTATTTACCCACATTGACCTTTGTTAATTGATGATAATTATCACCATAGGATAAAGTAATCAAGGGTTAATTTTGGAATATAATTTCAATAAAAGATAATTTTTGTTAATTGGTAAATTTTCTTGTCTAGCTAACTTAAAAGACCTCTTAATAATGATCTAATTACTAATGATAGGTTCACATTTATTGGCCCTTTATTTACTAGAGGATAAATCACTAAAATAATTAGGAAGTTTGTCAATAATTAAAATATATACAAAAAAAAAAGATAAGGTGAGGAAGTTTAGAAAAATAAGGGAAACCCATGTGTGGTGGGGAACCACTTTTGGTTCCTTATTATTTTGTGGGCTTATTTCTTCATCATCTCATATCTTGTCATTTTTTTATCATTCTATTACTCTATCATTCTATCATTTTATGTGTTAAATTATAGAAAGATTGGTGTGTGTGAAGTGGGACAAAAAAATTTTACTTGTGTGAAGAAAAAATATAATGGATTTTGATTAAAGGTCAAGTGACATCTTTTCTTGTGTTTTGCCTTTATTTCTTGGATGCAAAAGAGAATATATAATGTTAATTTAATGTAGAATAAAGTAACTCTTATTTTAATTAATTTTTCTTTTCATATTCACCAGTTACAATGTTAATTGAAAAACAATCGTTGAACGATACATGCAACTTGAAGATAGTTGTAGTAGGGAAACAATTACATTATGAAAGGAATTACAACAAAAAGGTAGTTGTAACAAGAAAATAGCAAATAGGAAGGTAGGGAAGTTGGTGAAATATTTTTTGTGACCAAGGACTAAAAGGTAACTACCTTCTAGCCCTCCATTTCAAGTTTTGATTTCATCAAGGAAATGCATTTTCAAAAATGTTTTTTCATTTTCTTTATTCAATTTCTGCTCAGAAACCTTTTCCTTGTGATAGTAGTGAGGTTGTCAATTCCATGATCTTACAACCCTTTCATGATTTTCACCTTTCTTAGGAAATTGCAAGTGTTATGTTGCATTTCTTACGTCAAGTCCATTTGTAGGGTTAATATCAATATGCAACATTGTTTTTTTTTTTAAAACCTTGAATTTGATCACTAACATGTAAATCCAATGATTGACATTTGCACAACATCGTATGGCACATTTGTGAAAAGGGTCTTTGTAGAAACAAGTTGTTATGCTAATTAAGTTCATATTAATGAAGTGAGAAGTGGATATCCCTAATTGAAATTCCTAGCATTAACTTCACATTGGTGATTCTACATTAACTAAAATGTTTTTTTTATTTCAATGACAAGTTGGAAGTATTTTCTTGGTTTGCAATGAAGTTGTATATAATTTGATCACCTTGGAAGTTGAATGATCTTCATGGAATGTGTGTTAATCATGCCATTTTGAAATTAGTGCACTAATTTCATGTTGCCGTTCACTACACCATGCAAGTGGAATTGTTTACTTGTACATGTTTCTTGGTAAGATTTCATTAAAAAACTTGATCATATTTGCTAACAAGTGGACATGGATGTCATGATTTTTTTCAATCAAAGAATAATATCTTTATGAGCTCAAGCATATGCACACATGCACAACTAAACCCAAGTTTAGTAAAATCACCCTAAAACCCCAAAATCTTGAAAAATAACATCAAATATTGTGAAGTCCCATCATCATAATTGATTTCAAAATTGTGTTATTGATCATTTTGTTATACACCTTTCTTTTTATATTGTTACTATTCTTTAAATTAATAAAAAAACATGTCATTCATTTGATCTCTCGTTATGCATTTTATTTATAGTCATAGTCCTATAACAATTTCACAAAGAATTCAACCAAAACATGTATCCATGTCAATTGGTTTGATTCAGTAATTAATTATCCTTCTAGTATTGGTCACGATTCCAAGAATTGTAACATTGTGCAAATGTTTCATGATTAACTATGATGTAAAGTGCAACAATCTACATGAAGGTAATATATATTGTAATTACAAACAAATCAATAGTGCAACAAAAAAATTTCCTCCCCACACATATGAAGATTTTATTTCATAGCTAACTTATTGACATCTTCTCCAAGCTCATGAAGCTAAGCTCCCAATTATTGTTTTTTTTATGAACTCCAATAACAAAGTATATATTTGTTCTTGGGTGCATGTGTTTTCCTAAACAAATTTAGTGTTTGGTGTTAATGGATTGTTCATCTTTTTCTTCATAATCATTACTATTATTGTTAGTGTCAACATTTTTTTTTTCATGAGCTTGTTCCTGGGGAAAAAAATTTGACATACATCAACTAATAAAGTAAGAAAACAAAAACTTTTGCAATGTATGCCAATGTGCTTGATTTTCAGAAATTTCACTCTACTATAACAAATGCCTAAAATAGTGTTTTTATTATTGGCAAAATTTCCCATAAATTCAACATTAAAAAAACTCATTTTACATCCTTGCTTTAATTTAAGGTCTTTAATTATGCCTAAATCACCACCAACCACCATAATATACGAAACAAGAGGCCATATGTTTGAACAAAGGTTCAGGATGTTTGTTAGTCCATTCAACACATGAGGGCCATACAATGCTTAGTTTTGAGGGAATCACATCACAAGTTGCCATTTTCTTGCTATAACTTTTCCCTATTCACAAGTTTTTCACACAACATTGTTTTCTTCTTGCCATTGAATTTTTGCCCAATTCCAACAAGGTGTATCTACTATTCTCTTTGTTTCAATAATCTATAGTCGCCATTGGAGCACAATTGTAAGGAGCTCTAATTTTCAACAATGAGGTGAATATTCATTTTTTTGGTATTTTTAATTGTTGCAATGTTGCATTGTATTGTTGCTTCCACATGGGGATGGGATTGGATCATATGAAACATGATGAGGGTCCAAATTCTTGCTTCAAGTATGCATAGTGAATTGGATATGGAAGTTATATTGTGTGATATGATGTGCTAAAAATTTGATTTTCAATTTTTTGTTGTAGCATACCTATCACATAAAATGTATCAATCAACATCTACATCAAATCACTACATTATGGACATGTTTTTAGTAAATGATGTGGTGTGTGTGTGGTAAAAGCACACTAGGGAGGGGGGCAAAAATTATTGTCACATTTTATTGTTTTTCAAGAATCCCATGTTTGAACTTCAACCATGTCATTATTATGGAGGATTTTCACAATTTTTTGCATATTATGCTAGGTCAAAACCCAAAGAAATTAAATGCCAAATAAATTACATATTTTTATTTCATATGATTTAATGTTAATATATATTTGTTTGGCACAAATATACGTCACAATGTACTAAAGAATGCAAATATGCTCAAAAAATGATTGAAATGATTTTTAATCTTTATGAAATTTGTATTATCTACTAAACATTATGATTCCATGTGATTGGAATAAGTTTGTGAACCATGTTAAAAATTTGATAATTATCATATTATAAATAAGTGTCTTTTAGGGTGATGACCATATGTATGTAGTAAATAACATTTTGCCAAACAATCATTTCAAATAGAAGATGATGAGATATGTGAGGTGTGCCATTTTCTTCAATTTCATTTAAAACATTTTTTGGTTGATTAATTCAAACCTAGACCTAGTGTAGTCCAAAAAAAAAAGGTTATATCATAGTGCATATACCATAAATATAACCATTTTCCTTGAATATTTTTATTTATTAAAATAATGTTAGATAACATTAGTTTTGTGAAAATCAAAATATCAAGCGTAAACACTAAAAGTGAAACCCAAAATTAAATGCAACACATTTTGCAAATGTATACTTTACACACATGTCATGAAATTGCCCAAGTTACCCACCTCACTCGCCCCTTTCACCATGTGTTGAATTAATAGGTCAAGTTTCTGTGGGTAGCAAAAGGAAAAGCCATGGAATTTTTTTGTAGAAGGATATTGATGAAGGCAAAACCTAACATCAAAGTTGAACATGATGAATCACCATCCATTGCTAGCAAGGTTTTAAATTCCACAACAAATATTGTTGTGGGAAGTGAGGGAGGTTTAATAAATGCAAAGAATGGAACATTAACAGCAATTGGAAATGGGTCAAATGATGAAGATGATGAGATTTTGCCAAAAATATTGAGGAGAGAAAAATTGAAAATTAAAATGGGAATCCCGAGCATGAATAGTCATAACAAATCAACAAATAACAATTTTTTTAAAAAAAAAATCAACTAGATTAACAAGTAGTGTTGACCTAAGGTATAACAACCACATCATTCATTACTACTAAGAAGGAAACATGTGTAACTCTGCATTTAAGACTTTAAAACATTTAGGACAATTTGTAATCATGATGTGTAGGTCACAAGCTTTATTATAATTTAATACTCATGTTTCAAAAAACAAATAATATATTATTTAATACATCATTTAAAAGTGTAGTTGAATGAAAAGATGAAATATAAATGAACTTGAGCATGAATCATGAACTCTTAAATAACAACATGCACAAAATAATTTTAATTTTTTCAAAACGTTGACATGATATATAATGATAATAGGTTGATAAACATGTGACTTATGGTTAACATAAAATTGATTTAACCAAAATATTAAATATTTGAATAATGTAGAATTTGAAATCAAAAGTCAAACTTTCAACATTTTTCAATTACATAAAAATGAAAAATTATATAGAATTAAAAAAATTGTTGCGATTAATTTGCATGGTTTTAAAAGTTTTGCCCACTCAATTTGAACCCAATTTGTAAGGATTGGTGTATTACTCACAAATTATATCACTTTTTCTTCCTTTTCATTTTCTCTACCTTTTTTTCCTTCCTTTTTTCTTCTTGCAAAACTTTTATAATAGTTCAGTTCATTCATCCTCCCATACATTTAATTCAAATAACAACACACATTAAAAGAAAGTTGCAACCTTTACAACATATTCATAGGATGTGAAAAGCACACATGATTTAATAGATTCATAATATTTTCAAGGTTGCTTAAATACATTTGATTAATGTAATACCAAGGAAGATTCAACACATTCTTGTAGAATAATTAATGAAATTTCAATATTTCTTTATGTCAAGAATGAAATATTCTTGAATGTTTCAAAAAAAAAAAAAATCCTTCAAAAAAATTTGTTCTTTTGAAAAAATAAATTTAAAATTATGAATTTTTTATAAATCATATAATTAGTGTTAAAGATGTGAGAGTACTATACGACCCAATAAAATGTAAATATAAAAATGACATCCATGTACAATAAATCATAGAATAAACAAGATGGATTGTTTTTTTTATAATAGGTCATATTTGCATAAGGGACATGGATCACCAAATAAGTTCAAAAAGACATATAAATCATTTGATTTCATAAAGTCATGTTTGTTTTATGACAACATTTTCATCTTCTATCCTTTTCTCCAATGTCAATAATAATTCAAAGGGTTTCATAAGTAGCAAGGACATTTTAAATTCATATAATAAAAAATCAATAATTCATATATTATAAATTTATTAGGATTTATCATCAAGCAATGACATTTGTAATAAGGACAATGTTGGTCATTTATCCATATAATTAATAATGTTCCAAATTAAAATTTTAAATTAATGAATCTCCAAAAATTTAATGAAATGATCACAAATTTAATCCATCATGAATACATAGAAAAATCATTTTAATTCAATAGAAAATTCATGCACAATTCTAAGTTTTATATATTTATAATTAGAAGATTTGGATTGTCAAAACATGTCATTATTCTAATAGATTGTGAGTAACCGTTAATTTTGTCACAAGACAAGCACAAAGCTATTTTAGTTTATTTATTCACATTATGCATGCAATTTTGTAACAACGATCAAATAACATTTGGCATGTATAATGTTTTATAAACATTCATAAATTCTTATTCAATTTTGTTGAAGATTGATTTTATGAAACAAATAAATGTCAAATGTGGATTTCAAAAATAATATCATTTGCAAATATGCTTCTTTAATCATTATTTGAATCACTTTTCTTGTGTATTAAATTACATCTTCAAGTTGTTTTTTTTTTTTGTTTCATCTTGTTTAAATAATTTGGGACATATGTAGGTTTTTCTTTTCTCTTTTGAAAGACAAATACTCATGTCACTAAAAAAACAAGTTTGTAAAGTTATAAATGGTTTGTTATCATACGACTTGTGCTATATAGTAATGATGTGATGCATAAATCTTAATCAAATTATCAAAACACATCAAAATAAAAAAAATTAGCCAAAAATAAAAATATAAAGGAAGAACATTGAAGAGAATTTTACATCTTTCTTTTTTTGGTAAGTTTACTATATCTTTCAATCATTTCTTTTCACGTAATGCACAATTAATGAGGTGAACATCACTTGTTATGTGACACCTTAAATGAATGCAAACCCTAATGAAGGAAAAAAAAAGTGTGCATGCCCAAACATAGAAAACTCATGACAAAAATGTTCTATCAAAAATCACAATTCATGTTTAAAAAAAAACACAATTCTACACTATTTTAATATTTTGATTTTATGGTCAACCTTCATTCTTATTTTGTGTTCGAAACACATAATTTTCAATGAATTATTACCAAACTCATAACATGCTTTCACATCTGTTCCCTCTTACCCTTTATGCCTATAATTTTCACATAATATTTACATAATTACAAAAGACCACAAAAATTCATACTATTGATGATCTACTATGAAACAAAAAAAAAGAAAAAAGAAAAAAGAAATTGAGTACAATGCTGAGCATTGAGATGACTTCATCATTTTGTTTTCACATGCTAAATAGAAAGACATCTTTCCATCACTCTCACTTTTTGCATTGACATTTGTTCTTGTGTTAACAATCTTTTTGAACAAGGTCAACATATTCACATGATGAAGTCTAATTAAAGAATAGAGATGTTCATACATGAATGACATGTCATGTTAAAATAAGTAAAAATTTCCACCCAAAAAATAATAATGATATATAAAAAAAAAAATTCAAATATTCTTGAAGTGCCAAACATTAATTCATTTTTACATGAAATTGAGACATTAAAAAACATTTTTAAAAAAAAGAAAAAGAAAAAGAAAAAAACATTGGTCCATTCAAAATTGTCACATGATGCACATTCAAAATTGTTATGATGACGACCACTAACAAACCTTATCCAAATTCACATAAACCAATTACGATTATCATTGTCACTAAATTTTTAATATAAATAATTTTTTTTTTTAAAAAGGCAACATCCAGTTTGGGCTGGGCGGCCATCTGCTGGGCCCCATGCTATGGAATAGCCAAAAACGGCTATTCTACGTGTAGGGCAGGCACGCGGGTGCCATGCCCAACAGGCGAGGCCAAGCACGCCGGCTGAGAAAAAGGCGTCAGTCTTCTGTCCTAATAGGAGAGAGGAGAAGCGAAGAGAAGACGGGTGAGAAGGAGAGGGTAGCGGGAAGATTCGGGAGTGGCGAAAAAACTGCAGCAACTTCTGTGATGAATCTCGTACGCTTTCTGCTTGATTGTGTGCCAGCGATATGTGCGTCGACTGGTTTGTGATTCCGCCACGATTCTGAATTTTCTGCTTCTTCTTTTCTTTTCTTTTTTAAAATGACTCTCTCGTCGTTTTTGGTATGTCTGGTTTTGTCTCTTCACTCACGTAACCTGCAAAGCTCAGTACGGCACAACAACAAAGAGAAAGGAACGGAAATGGACCGAAAGGCAAGGGAATGGAAGGTAAGAGAAGAGAATTCTTTATGTTGTTGTTGCGACAATTTTGTTTACAATGGTTTTAGTAACTTCGAATCAGTAGTAGTAGGAGGGAAGTGGAGGAGAAGGACAACAAGTCGAGGATTACTTGATTCATCATCTGTGAAGCTCATGCAGGATCAGAGTCGATCCGTTGTTGTTTTTGATGATTTTTGTAGCCGTCTGTCTGTGCAAGTCGGATTTGCTAACGCTGCAGTTTTTTTTGGATCCAGATAGAACCACTTCAGACAGACATGGTTTACAGCAACGGATCACATGATGATGATCATCATCATACTAGTAGCAAGAAGAAACAACAAGACTGCCAGAGCAAGAATTCAGGCAGCAATAACAACTATGGCGTAGTACCACCACGTCATCATCCATCTCTGAGCACATGGAATCCACCTCTTGATCATGGATTCAGTGCCAAACAAATGGAAGCTCTCATCTGCCTCTGTGATGCTCTGGTTCCTTCACTCCAAGCTTCATCGTTACATCATGATCTCAACACGGACAATCGTCATCAGTCTAGCTTCGAGAGCTTGGGAATTGGAGGAAGAAATGTGGACGATGTCAATGCCTTTTACAAGTTGTCTGCTTCTGAAGCCGGCGTGCCTCCAATTGTAAGTCCAAAAAATCCTCTCTGTGTATCTGACAGGATCATCTCTGTGTGTGTCTTACGTGACCATCTCTTCCTCGGTCTGACAAGTTCATCTCTCTGTGTGTCTGAGAAGCATCGTCTCCCTCTCTGTGTCTGACAAGATCATCTCTCTCAGTCTGACATGACCATCTCTCTCTGAGTCTGACAACATCATCTGTGTGTGTCACAAATCATCTCTATCTGGGTCTGACAATATCATCTCTCTCTGTCTCTCACTCTTGCTGAGTGAAATTTCAGCCATATTTTATAGGCTCTAATGTGTTTCCAGTGCAACTCAATTTGGGACTGAACTCAAAGATCAATCCATTAAGTGGTATTGCATATAGTCTGCGAAACACTGCAAGTAGGAAATTATATCCCTTATATAAAATCTGAAACAGAAATGGACACAGATTCTGAAAGATTTGGAAGTCTAATATTGAGCATGATGGAAGCAGAAAACATACTGTGATAGTAAAGGAAATCAAAGTTCAGTGTCCTGAAATATCTACATGTCACAGGTAGCTGGCATGTTGACAAATGTATTGAAGTCCAAGCTGATGGCAATCAGCATTCTACTATGGCTTCTTTCAACAGCCATAGGAACCTTTCTGTTGGGTGGTTGGGCGACTATGAGCAAAGACTTCCCTTACATCCGATGTTACTCCCGACTTGAAAGCAAACAACAAGAAATGGTGTTGCAAGGATGGTCACTTAGCTCCATTCCGCCCTTCCGTGCAATCTTCAAGCTCTTCAAATCCATTGTACTTTGGGCTTACTATTGCAAGGTTCTTTCTGTTCCTGTGCCATAAAACAAAACAATTTTCTCTTCTTTGCTCAAATAGGAAGGATATTGCTGGCAATTACAAATGACTGACTATTTACTTCACAAAGTTTCACTGCTAATAAATAATCAAGCATTATCCAAAAGCAATTTTTGTTTCCTGATTGCATCCCCATATGAGTAAAACCCTCTGTATATATTGTGATGTTAGATTGACACGAATGGGCATAATCCAACATGGAAAGCTATCGGCTATTGTGGTCCCGATCCCCAAGTAGCCAGTGCAAACCTACTACACAGTAAACAGATATCACATAACCAGTTGGGAGATCATGTAATCAATGCAAAACAGGCTGGTGAATGCCTCAAATCACGCCTTTCTGATGCTGGGTGTTGTATGATCAAGGACCTGAAGGGCTTCACTGCATTAGTTAGTAAAGAAAGTGGCAGAGCTGCCCCAAATAGCAATGACATTGGCATTGAATGTGATGTTGTCATTGTTGGCTCTGGGTCTGGTGGTGGTGTGGTGGCAGCAGTTCTTGCAGAAAAGGGTTATAAAGTTGTAGTGTTAGACAAGGGAGAGTACTATGCACCAGATGATATTTCAACACTTGAAGGCCCATCCATATTGTCACTATATGAAAAATCTGGAGCTCTTGCAACAGAAGATGGTGGGGTGTCTCTGGCTGCTGCAAGGACCGTTGGTGGTGGCTCCACTGTAAACTGGTGTGTTTGCTTCAAAACACCAGAAAATGTTAGGAATGAGTGGGTCCAGGATTTTGGCCTACAGTTGTTTGCTAGTGAGAAATATGAACAGGCTATGGAAGTGGTTTGGAAACGTCTTTCAGTCCAGGAGGTAACAAATAAGCACAACTTGCCAAACTCAATCCTTCAAAATGGATGCAAAAGACTTGGGCTTAACTTTGGGACATTGGCACGCAATTCAAGTGCAGATCACTATTGTGGGTGGTGTAGCTTTGGATGTCCAACAGGACAGAAACAGTCAACTCCTGAGACGTGGCTCCTGGATGCAGTCAAAACTAATAACACACTGATCTTATCAAATTGTGAAGCTCAACAGATTCTGCATAGCCCAAATCTAACAGGCAAGAAACCAAGACAAGCGCTAGGAGTAATGGCAACCGTGGAGGATGGCACAAGGGTTACCTGCTTGTTTGTGAAGGCTAGCGCAACCATAGTAGCTTGTGGGTCACTAATGACCCCTCCACTCTTGTTGAATAGTGGACTAGAGAACAAGAACATTGGCAAGAATTTACATCTCCATCCAGCACAAGCGGTGTGGGGAATTTTTCCAGAAGGATCAGGCCCTGAAGGAACATCTTACGAGGGTGGTATTATGACAGCATACTCCCGGGTGTCTAGAAAGGACTCAAGTTCCTATGGAGCTCTGTTGGAAACTTTATGCTTGCACCCTGGCATCTTTGCTGCTTTCATTCCATGGTGTTCAGGTAATTTCTGTGCCACTGCTTGTTCATCTCCTTGGATGTTTCTTCCCTGTCACTGTTCCCTTCGACTACCAGTTGATTTCTTCCCCTCCCAATATCCCCTTTACTACAAGTTCATTCTTTTCACCATCCAATATTTGTGCCAGATTCATCACCCATTCTTTGGTGTTCTGTATCTGAAAACAGCAGCAATATTGCACCAATTGTGTCACATGGCAACTACCATCAGAACGTATGTCATCATGCACACATCATATGATAATCAATGTCACTGATAAATCTGCACCTGACTTCTATATTGTCTTGCAGGGATGGATGCCAAGCAGAGGATGCTACATTATTCCCGCACTGTTCACATTTGCAGTGTAACTAGGGATAAAGGGAGTGGGTCAGTAAGGGTGGATCGAAATCGAGAGCCTATTTTTGACTACACACTCTCAGATTATGATGAAGAGACGATGATGATAGGTGTAGATCAAGCGTTAAGGGTTTTAGTTGCAGCAGGTGCAACCCAGATTGGGACTCATCAGTTTGATGGGGAGTGCTTTTGTGTGCAAGGTAAGGACTTGAAAAGCCTCCTTAGAAAGATTTCAAGCAATGACCTGGTTTAGAACTGTAAACTGCAACACATCGTAAATGCCATTACACTGAAATCAATCACCTGGTGTTGCAGGTGCACATACAGCTGATTTAGAAGCATATCTGGCTAGGGTTCGTCAACGAGGTGCAAAGAAGCTGCGAGTGACTCTTGCGTCTGCCCACCAATTAGGAAGCTGTCGGATGGGCATGGATCCACAATCATCAGCTGTTGATCCCCAGGGAGAAACATGGGAAGTGCAGGGTCTCTTTCTGGGAGATGGTAGCCTGATGCCCACATCACCTGGTGTGAATCCCATGGTGACAATACAGTCGATTGCCTATTGCATTGCAGATGCTGTTGCTGAATCTCTAAAACTATGTTGATGTCAAGAAATTGAGCATCATCTGTTGTCTAGACCACACAGCAACATGGATCCTAAATAGATGGAAAAAGAAACTCACAGTTAGCACCATGATGCAGCCAAAAAACCATACCAGGAAGGACTGATCCACAGGATCAGAAAGCAAATCTTCCGTGTCAGATATTAGGTCTCTAAAACAGAAATTTCTTTTACCCTACTACATGAGGGAATGGCACATGCTTGCCTTGATTGAAATTTTGCAAAAATTGAACTTTATCAAAATTGATTATACAAAAGAGAGGTAGGTAGATAGAAGCAACTGGAAGTATCAACTACCAAGAGGAAAAATTTGTGTACAGACCCAACAAAAAATTGGAGAGCAGAAATTGTTGTTACAAAAAACCCATTCCACCAGATCCAAGCTGGTTGTTAATATGTTTACCATTGTAGATGATACAGAAGAATCCTTTCATGTTCCAATACTTGTGTGCCTGCAGCCACTTTCAATACAAAGCCTGAAAGTGCCTTTTTTACTGCCAGAAAAAAATAAGGTGGAAAAGGATAAATGTATTGAAACAATGGGTTAGATACAAGAATGATGGGCTTAGAACATTGGACTTCTTCAACACACTGCAGAACATTGCCCACAAACTATAAGGTGAACTGATGATGATAGCCTACAGATAAATTATCACAATCTGCAAGAAAAAAGAGAAGAGATTAGTCCAGAAATGCTAGGGCAATGTACTCAAATGTCTGAGTGAACCCAACAGTTTCTCCTGTGCACTCCAAATGGTGATTGCCACTCTTCAGTAGCAAAGCTTATTAATGGTTTCTGAGTACTGTGCATTACCAAACCTGCGGATTGCAGAAGTAGAAGCTATTGTCAGGCACGCCGTTGTTGAATATCAACATTTGCCAATCTCTCTCTGAGCTCCTATCTCTATCTCTCTGAGTTTGTGGTTTTGTTCACCAACTTCTGCAGTTTGCTGCTCAGCATGCCACACTGGTCCCAGAGCCCAATGGATCATAATAAAGCCAGTGGTCAGAGGACACCATGGTGGTTGAGTGAGTACTTGTCCCCCATGAAATCACCCAAACCTCTCACAATGCAGACTGAATCTCTGATCCAACTTGTCACTGACAGGATTGGAGTGTCTCTCAATATGACCCACACACAGGAACACATCCCACAACATAAGAAAGCAAGCAGGACTGTTTCCTGTGAAGTGTAATGTATCTCACCAGGATGCAAGGCCCACCACAGGAGCATGGTTTGATTCAAGTGCATCTTTTGTTGCTGACTTTGGTGTCAATGTAGTGGCCCACTTGGCCAGCAGAAATGAGAGCTCTGCATCCATGCGTGTACCCACTCCACCCCACACAAGCATATCAACAAAATCTCGCCACGATTCACCTCTCACTTCATACACCACCCTCCAGCCCAGCCTGCTGTAATACCGCACGAGCTTTGTGTGGTACACATCGCCATCATTGATGGCCAAGAGCTCCCCTTTGCAACACCCCATATCAATGCCATGCCGTACCATGACTGCTCCCAGCAACACCCCTATGCCAAAGATGGAACGGTTGCTCCGTGTTGTGCTTGCCTTCTCCAGCCTAATACTGTCTAAGTGTAAAACCTTGCCTTGAAGCCATGGCCTGATGATGCCATGAGCACTGCCCAGATTGTTCTCGCCTGCTGTGTCTTTGGCAGTGACACTGAACAGAGGTCCTAAAGTTTTGAGCTCAATGATCACCCCTTTCTCTCTGGCTGCAGCCAGAATCTCAGGCATCTTCAGAAGCTGATCAACATTCTCACCAGGTCGCATCATCTGCAAATTAGCTGTAGTCAAAATTCCTTTGCTGCTTGTTGACCTCCAAACCCTACCTTGCTGTCTTGATTGCATTCTTAGAGGTGCATGTATACTATTACCAACAGCACTGGTATGTACAGCTTGAGGAAATGGAGCTGCTGCAACCACCACTTGCTCCCCATAGCTTGCAGTAACACCAGCTCCTGCCATGTGCAATGCCACTTTTTTCTTTGAGCTACTCCAACTGCTAGACAAGACTCCAACCTTGAGATTCTGCAAGAAAATCTGCCCAGAACAAATGTCCATCATGTACTTCTACTCGGTGAAAGCTTGAACAGATGCTTCAATTTCCTTGAGAGAGATGGCTAAATTCTCTTCTCAATTCTTGAGCATGGGTTCTCTCAATTTGTTGATTCTTCAACCGTGAGCTGATTCTTCAACATGGATTCTCTCAATTTGCTGATTCTTCAACATGGATTCTCTCAATTTGCTGGTTCTTCAACATGGGTTCTCTCAATTGCTGATTCTTCAACAAGGGTTCTTCACCCCACATATAGTTCATAACTTCTGCATGGGCAAAACATGTGCAAGGAGCTGTTTGAAGGTCTGATCAGAAGAAATTAACCCTAAAACCCATCTGCTTCTACTGAACGAAACTTTTTGCTGGCCCTCAAGGTCCCAATAGACAAGAAGCAAATGTGGCATCACCAACTGCCATAGCTAACTAACCATCATCACTGGAGTCCTGTGAACACACACACACACTCTCTCTCTCTCTCTCTGTCTATTTCTTTCTCTCCTGGAATCTCCCTTGCATGTGCAACCTTTCAACCCCCTCGTGAACACTCTCTTATTCTATCGTGAACACAAATTTGCTGTTGGATTCTTGAACTATCTCCAGATTTCGGACACAACAACATGGGTTTCTGACCCAGAAATCTCATGACCCACAGCTCTCTTCTTCTTCCGCCTTCTCCCGCAAAGCTCAAATTTCCCACCCAAACTCTTCCGGGGGAAGCAATTGGCCCAAGCATGTACCACATCACTACAGCACAATAAGAAGACTCTAAACCCTCAACCCTCAACCAACCCACTCTCTATCCCCACACACTATCGCTTGATCCTGATTCCTGACACATGAACCCTTATCACAAAATGAACTAATAAATTCATGACTACATCCATTGCTGATGTTTTAGTTGAACTAGTATGGTCTGTGCCTTTGGCCCAAGTGTGAACTTGTTACCCAATTTAGTGTGAACACACTGATCCAAGTGTGAACAGAACCTTGACAATAGACCTCAATTGTGAAAAAAATATTTTAAATAGAGCTTTAAGAAGCTTATTACTTCCAGGTTTAGGGGTGCCTTCACTTGGATTGTATGCCTTGGTGCTCAAGAGCATCCCCTCCAATGCTCAGCATGTGACCTTACAAAAATATTTCTCACATCCAAGTTTAGTTTACTTTTTTCCACCCTCGCCCATAAAACTGAAATTGAGACTGCAAATAGCCAAGAGATTACTGAGATTACTAATAACAAAGCACCTAGACCAATCATTATGATCAGCCAATCATAAACATGGAGCAGCAATCAGATCATATTTATTACTCTTCTTTGGCAGGTGTTCACACATTGAGTATTTATTAATAAAATAGACATAACAATTAACCACATGTGAGCATGTAAATGCTTTCTGAATGTATAATGTTATCAATAATATTGTTATCTCACTCAGTAAAATTGTGGTAGACATAATTCAAATCAGTGTGTTTGCACACAGTGAATCTGCAGATTCTCTCTGAAGAAGAGGGAACAGAATTGAAGGAAAGAAATATAGGAAGCAAAGGTAATCCATTGCCTGAAGGTTAGGACAAGATGGTTCTTTGAACCTGCAATAAGAAGACCAAGAAGAAACCTTACCCAGTATATCTCCAGACTTGCTTGACCTTCCTTACAGACATTACACTGCTTGAGTCTTCAAATGTATCACTACTTGAGTCTGACAAAGGACATTTGTGCAGAGTTCAGCACAGATTTAGAAACAGGATTGTCAGCAGAGTTCTATTCGAAATTACAGAATAACGTCTGGCCTGAAGCCGTGCCAAATGGCCTTTTATATTCTTATAGAAGTCGAGAAACTCTAACTCTAACTCTGATTATGGCAACCACCCTGGCCAAAACCTGTGTCAACCCTCCAAACATGAGAACTTCCAACCAGGTCAAAATTGATATCCTCCTCTTCAGGTCATGCAGAATAACACTAACAAGCAAGCTTTTTCAGACCCCTGAGACACATAAATTGGAAAGAAGTTCCAGAGCCCCTCCATCCAGTGCAGGGTAAAGACTAGAAAAAATCCCAGAACCTGGAGACGTTTCAAACTAACTACAGCAACATCTTCACACGTGAATGAGCTCAGTAGGGCAGAATGGAATACTCTGAAAATACAAGAAACTCAAATGAACTAGTTTGGGGTATTAAGCATAAAGCAAGCATTAGCCTGCTGCAGGTGTAGACCTGTGCACTGACCCTGCTGCTGAGATACACTGAGTTCAGCACAAGCAGTGGTGTCTGAGTAGCAGATACAGGGGCAAAAGCATCTATTCTTCATCCCAGACATTTGCTAGTTCACTGGGCTCTGTCTGGTTAATATCCAGATGAGCTTTGCGACGTTGTTTAGCTTTCACCTTTTTGGCATATTTACCGGCCTTTTTCCTCTTGTCCCGTGATCGTTCCTGCCAGATCCAGTCAATCTCCTGGGTATGAGTAGTGGTTCTTAATTTCCAAGTTTTGCAGTCTAATGGACATTGATGTCCAATCTCTGCAATCCTAAGCAGAAGCATCAGTTGAAAAGATCCCCAGTCCTGGGTGTAAGTCTGACAACGTCTAGTGTCTGTGACATACATTTTTTACAGGTGTCCTGTCAGCCCTGGTGCCCAATACAATCTAGAATGATGCAACAGAAAGCCTAGTATGCAGTTGAGTACAATGACCTTTGTCTGATCGTCCAGCTCTTCAGGAGGATAGGGCAAAGAGCAATAAAATAAAGAACTTACAGTATTAGGAGACACATAGAAGGGATTTTCATAAAGAGTTTGCCCACCAAAGCTGCCACTGAATATTTTGATAGGGTTCATGCAGAACCTTGGACCAACCTGTGTCAACCCTCCAAACATGAGAAACATCAGTACTTTGCCTAGTGCTTTTAAGTCCAAATGCATCAATTCTGCAACCAAGCCACCCAACATTGCTATGGATCCAAGAAACCACTACTGGAGCAGCAATCCCTTTCTCAGTACCAACTTGCTGGAAATAACAACAGAATGAACATGTCTTGTAAACAAGTTCAGGCAGACTAGAACCTCAATAAGAGTTGTTTTCTCCATTGCCTGCTTCTCTAGTTTGTTGGTGCTGGTTTGAGCTGGCAATGATATCTGCACAAAGAAGATTCATCATCCACAACAACTCAGTCCCTTCACCATCTATCTCAAACCATAATCCAAAACCTCAGATCAACTGCAGCAATTATACCTAACTAGTACACATTGAAGCACATGACATATGGAGGATTGCACAGTATTCTCAACCTGAACAACACACCAGCTGGAAGGGATACCTGGTAGTTGCGGAACCAAATGTGGTTGTCCAAGACTGAAAATGTAAAGATATGATCAAAGAATGGTTTTGACTTTCGGTGGTCCTTTGGTGTGCAGAAAACCTGCAAAAAAAGAAATTTGGACTGAGTAACTTTCTAAATCAAAACCATCAAAGCACACTTAGTTTTAAGATAACAGTGACTGATTTACATGATGTATATATAAGATGATTTCCAAGACCTGTTACCTGGGTGAGAAGCTCCTTAAGAAGCTGAAGGTGAGGATGCTGATCAAACTCGCCAGAGAAGGAAAGAATAGCTCGTGCTCCTTTCAAGTGATTGCCTGTAAGCTTAAGCTCTTCCATTGTGTGTACTGCCACCAACCACCATTTTCTCATAACATTGCAATCATGCTAAAATTGATCTAGATTGATGAAGATATCTTCATAAAGATCCTAATAAATTCTCCATGTTTATGATTTAATAGAACTGAGAGGCAACCCATGATTAAGAATTCAGATTTGAAAACATATCAGAGAACAGCAGAAAGAGGAAACCCAACCCTAACACATGGCCAGACTGAAAGGAAAAACTGGGGACCAGTCTCAACAAGATGGTGTGAGTAGAGGTCAACAGCATACATTAACCAACATACTCAGTTTCTGCTACAAGACCAGCAGTAACAAGAAGACTCAGTCAAGATGGTGGGTGTCTCAAAAAGCCCTAAAACAGAGGAGAAGACAAAGGAAACCAAGAAGAAAGAAGATATCTTTCATAAGAATAGAGAAATCTCCGTTCTCACGATGAAGAAGAAAGAGGACCACAAAAAGAGGAAAACCAATGAAGAAAGAGGAAGAAAACCAGAGAGAAACAAGAATCTATATTCGTGAAGACTCTGAACATTAGTATTCTGATATCTCCCTGCCTAGACTGTATTTTTTGAACCCAGAATCATGACTTCAGCATAGTGAAGTTATTATGAAGCTGAATGTACAAGTCCAAGATACATGCACATGCAGTAGAAACCAGATTGTAAGCCAGTGAAATGAATAGAAAACAGCTTATAGTCTGGAAAACTAAAGAACCTGCTTTGAGCAGAAACTTGGCAGAGGGTCCATTAGGTGATTTGGAGAGCCACATATACAGATCCTTCTTCTTCCTGCACTGCATCATAAATGACACAAAGCAACCCAAATGCCCACCACATTAAGATGCATGGCCAAAATGCAAACATATATCCTACCAGCGATTCTCGCTTATACTGTAGGTCAAAGAGGAAAGATATCTAGTATAAGAGAGCAGAAAAAACCACATATTGCTACTGATTTGTCATGGGAATACGGTTAATGGAATGCAGCTAGAAAAGGTATACCACTTCATCAGTATATAATTCCTAACTCACACATTAACCAATTAGGGTTCTGATTGTTCTGGCCTATGGCTTCATTGTCTTCTTCTCTGAGTCCAGAAATGGCAACTGAAGCTGTGGCGTGTATTGCAGACAAAACTTGAGTCGCTGAAATGAAAAGAACAAACCTCAAAGAGTAGACAACTGGAGCATCCCTTGAGGTCCGTAAGTTCATTAAGGGTGGAGGATTTGTTGTCTTTGGCCTGCACTTTCACATCCTTCTTGCTGTGTGGTAGCAAGGCCATAACATCCATCATCAGATGACGATACCTGTATAAACAACAGATCCAAAAATCCTCATAAGTGTGCAAGTTAGGATGAGGGGAACAAAAAAACGTAAGAGTGAATGGCAGCAGTTTGATAAACGTACAACAAACCTCCAAAATGTCCAAGTGAAGGGCGTTTATAACTCTATTAATGCACAAAACGGCGAAGACAAGAAGGGGAGTGGCAAACCTGAATGTGATGCGGCGGGAACAAAGAACGAGGACCTTCTCCTTGTTCCGAAACACCGGCTTGTTGGCTCCTTCTTCATCAGTCTGATGATGTCCGTTCTCCTTACTCCCCAGTAGTGTGCGCTTGCGCGGGGGTTCGGCTTCCTCCAGTGCAGCAACAGGCGCTGCTGCAGCATCCACAACCTTCCGCTTCTTAGCCATCTTCTTCTTCCGGCCCCTTACTCTCTCTCTCTCTAACCAAAACAAAATTGCCGACAAGCGCAGACGCGCACAGATCGACGATCGCTGCTCGGAATTGCAAAGACAAGTGCGGAGGAGGACAACCAAAGGAGCAACAGCAGCAAACCACAGTTGTTGTGAATTTAGGGTTTCTTCTTTTAGGGTTTCGTTAGGGTTTCATTAGGGTTCTAGGATTTTTGAATATTTTAGCTTTCTAAAAATATTTTGGATTGGGACGGATGATAACTTCCATTTTCATTTGTGTAAGCATAATAAATGGATACGAATGTATCATTCATTTACACGGATGAGAATTTTTAATTGTTGGTTATCTTTACTTAAAATCTAATTTTTTTGGAATCATACGAGGTCCAATGTATTTTTTTTTTCATTTTTTTATCCTTTTTTTTCCCAAAAGTTCATTTCCATCCATTGTGACCATCCCAAGACGGATGTAGTATTGAATGGTGACAAAAACAGGAAAAAAAAAAAAAAAAAAAAAAAAAAGGCCCAAAATAAATCCAAGTCTCATTGTGACTATTTTATTTTATTTAAAAATTTGGGGTCAGAAAATAGGGAATATGTCACCAATTTTTATTATTGTTTGTTTTTGCACCGCATCAACATATTTGTCTTCCCTTCACAATTAGTTGCTTTTTAACAATTAGTTGTTTTTTAATCAATTACTTGGGCTTTTCATTGCTACACATTATTAGTGACAATCAACTAATGAACTAATGAAAAAAAAGAAATTAAATTTTTGAAAATTAAATTCCATTCGAATGGAAATTATAAAATGACATTACATTGCAAGTTGAATCAAATTGAATTGAATTGAAAATCTTCACATAATTATGATGTTAGGAAAAAAAAAAATTAAGATATAAATCCAAAATGACATTTTTGAATTCCTTTTTATTTGGGAATTGGCTAAACCTATTTTTCAGTTTGGGAATGTCATATCAAGAGACAACTTATGAAACCTAAAAGTAACCAAAGTAACTCTAATGAATCATTTTATCAATGAAATTAATAAATTTAACATGTGTTTTGTTTTGTAATTATTCATCTACAATGCATGGATGATGGATGATTTAAGGAAAATGTAAGAACATAGAATAATCCTCTCCTAAGGTTGTTTGTTTGTTTGTTTGTTTCGCACTACTAGTGACGATGATTAAATTATTTTTTGTGTGGATATAATAATTTTGTTGTTATTAATTTTGTCTTTTTAAAAAATAAAATTTTACAAATTTCACAATATGTCATTTTGTTTCATTAATTATTTTTTTAACATTCTTAATTTGGTAGGTAAAACATTAATGAAAATTCAATTCATTAGAGAAGTTCACAACAAGATACAAATAGACAAAAATAAATTAATTTAAATTTAAAAATAAAATTAAAAAATTGAAAGGATATATAACATTGTACATGAATGAACAAATTTTGGAATGTGAACATATTCCTTTAATGTATCTAATTGTGTGACATATTTAGCATTGATAGTGCATGCTCTTGGTATTGTTAGTTAAGGCCTTGCACAATTAATTTTTTAGACTTAAGGTGTGAGAGATATTGAACTTCAAGTAATTATTTATTGTCACTGAAAATCAATTTAGAATTCCAAAAAAAAAAAAAAAATTCAACAAATGGGGCTTTATTGTAAGGATCCTATTCACACTTGGGCTAGCACTATAAGCTACACTACTTAAGGTAGAGGAAGATGATTGCAAAAAATTGGTGAAGGTTTTGTGAGTGTTTTTTTTTGGTACTCGCCATGCAACTTGCTTACTTGCATACTATTTAAGGTAATAAAAAATATCTTTGTATTGTGTTACTAAGGTAGTACCTCGTCACAAATGTGCTTAGGTCACGTGGGTGAAATGTTTTTTTTGGGGGGGATTTTGGGGCCTCCAATGCGGACACCATGGTAAGTTACTTACCAAAAAATATGATGAGGCCACATTTGGGGGGGGGGGGGGGGAGGAGAGGGTTAAAGGAGTTTGATTTGAAGGCCTTTTTTTAATTTAGAGGTGGTGGCCACATTTCCACAAATAGGCCAAGGAAACATGGGTGCACCCCCCCCCCCCCCCCCCCCATCACAAATTTCATGGGTCTTTAATTTGGGAAATTTGCCAACAAAATGTCGAGATTTCCTGGGATGCTTCTATTATCATTGTTGGAATTTTATTTTATTTTATTTTTCCAAAAAAAAAACTCCCTCCTTTTTGTGCCAACCATGTTTGTAAAATTTTGTAAAATGTATAACACCATTCAAATCTAATATAATACAAATAATTGTGTTTGTTTTGTTGGAAGTCTTCATACTCAAGTTCATTCATTCACAATTTGAACTTGTGAGTCTACATATGCAATCACCTATATATTCAACACCAAAGACAAAGAGTATGGGGTTATGAATATGTCAGAATGTCCACTTCCATTTGTCATGGTCCACTACTGAACACTGCCAGTGGTAAAGATAATATGATACACACCCACACCATGGTCACATGGGCACCGGTGAAAAACCATGCCCAAGAGCATTACTTGTCCATGCTCCATTGCTCCAACACATTTCTCTACATGTGAATGAATGTCCTTTTTGCTTGTTCAAGGAAGAAGCTCATACTTCAAAGTACTTTTTTTTTTTTTTTTTTGGGTAGAAGAGAAAAGATCTCTTCTTCCTTCCTCCCTTCCTCACACTCTCCAATACACAAGAAGAAAACATTGTCACCCAAGTTGAAGAAATGAATTGTTTCAAACAAATTAATAAATGTCCAAAATGTGTTTGGATAGGGGTTTCTTTTAACACATTTCAACACACTTTGGGGAAATAATTAAGTACTTGGGGTCGGTCCTTTTAACAAGCTCTACATACACCTTGAGGATGTGCATCATCGAGCTAGTTTTTTAAAGTTCTATAGACTATAATGCATTAGTTAATGTATGCTTTGTTTGCTTCTTTGTTGGCCTTGCCTACCAAAGCAAAGGATATTGTGTTTAGATTCATTACAGAGTATAGTAACTTAAGGGATTTGGCCCCTAGTTAATAGGTCTATTTTTATATGAGGATTTTTGAACGATTAATATTTTGGCTTGTATTGAAACTTGAGATTTATTATAGAGTTATAATATCTTGAAGCATTTTGGTTTCTTTTAGAGGAAAGGTTGGAACTTGGGAGTATCTTATTTAAAAGTTTAAAAATTCATTCAAGGCCCATGCATATTATTATGTGTTATTTATTTTTTCTTGGGATTTTTTAATTTTTTCTTATCAAAGATTTACGAAGAGTTCAAGGCATTTGTGGATGCTTGATACATATTACACATACCCCAAATTTAGTTTTTTCACCTAAAAATCCCCAAAGAGATAGGCCCTCGCTATTTTTGAAACCCTCTACCTACCTTCGGTTGTTATTCGTGATTCTTTGTTTGTTGGAAAGCTTGGTGGTTTCTTCCCTTACCATAGAGGCTTTTGTTCCACACGTTTCCTCCAACCCCCCCCCCCCCCCCTTTAAATAAAAGAAGAAAAGTCTCCATTTCATTGTCACAACTCACATGGGCCCTCCTTCACCCGGGTGACATGCATTATGTGTGACTAGATATCGAAAACGGTGGGTTCTAAAAATTTATCGAATCCATGTGTCTCATCTTAAACTTTGGCACAAGTTAAAAGCTAGTATGACTAGGAGCCTCTCTCCGCAACCCCACCCCTAAACCACCCCGCCCCCCTCCCCCCTCAACTCGCACATAGCAAAGGGAAGTGAGTCACCATCTAAGTATATTTTATCTCGGACACGACAATGGTGTCCGACATCAAAACATTGTCCAATGGTCATTTGCTCGAAGGATGATCTTCATTTGGAGCTAGCCAATGGCAAAGAGTAGGGTGACCTGGTGAAAGACAAGGAAAAGGGAATTTTTTTTTTGGGTCCCTTAGGGTAGTAGTAGGGTGGATTTTGGGGGTCTACCTTAGGAAAAAAACAAAAAAACCAATTCACAATATGAAAATATTTTTGTCCCTATGACGGGAGTTTTTTTTTTTTTTTTTAAAGCTTTAAGATCTCATCCTCCACCCCCCCCCCCCTCCCACCGCCCAAAAAAAACAAAATGAAAAAGGGCGAGTAAGAAGGTAAGTAGTGTGTAAGGAAGCCCTTTTAAGTAAAAGAGGGATGGACACTCTGCGTCCCCATTGGTCAGAAAGTCAGAGAGACCTCGTGCTGGCGATCATCAGCAGGGAAGATTTAGCCAAATTTGGCTGCGAGATAAATATGATTTTTTTTTTAAAATTAACATCTTTCTATATTTTGGACTACCCTACTTTGAACCACGTATTAAAAATATGGCGATTTTTTTTCTAGTTTATGGCTATTTTAAAAAATTATAATTTTTATTTTAGCAGTTTTAATTTTCGATTTCTCTTTTTGGCTACACATATAGCCAACTGAAAAAAAGGGGGGGCTAAGTTACTGTTCTGGCGAAATTTCAGATGGCAGTCACTAACTACGTACACGAGTCACTACTTACTCTCTCACTAATCAAGTACTCACTCACTAATTGGATTTACTAACGCGGCTTGTTTTACACGCACCACGTCTAACCCGTCTTGGTTTATGCTAGTAACAAGTCTATAGCCCGTCTTGGTTGACACTCGTGAAGTCTAACCCGTCTTGGTTTTGCTACTAACCAAGTCCAGCCCGTCTTGGTTTGCATTAACCCACCTCGCACCTCGCACTGCTGCACGCACCAGGGTTCCTCCCCCGCGTTTCGGCGATGGCAGCGACAGACACTTTGCCGCTACTGCTCCTGCTCTTTGTGGCCATCACTCATCAGAAAATTTTATCTCAAATTCTGTTCGAAGTTGCGGGGGATTGGTGATTTCCAAGTATTTTGTTACCTACTCATTTCGATCAGTTTTCTGTTTTTTGTTTTTTGTTCCGGGGGTAGGGGATGGGGGGTGGGGGGAAGGGGGTCGTTTATCATGGTGCGCATTCATATGCAGTCATGAATGGCTGACTCTCTGTCTGTGTCTGTCTCTGTGTCTGCTTTGCAGCTTGTAGTGGTGATGTGTCGGTTATTGACTGGTTTTCTGATCGGCCGTTCCTCATGTTTTGTTTCTGATGATGATTCGGTAGGGTTCTCTGTCATTGTTTTTCGTGGTAATAGATAGTGCAGAGGATCTCTCATCGAGCTGTCTGGACTTCACGGGTGTTAGTTCAAGTCTTGTTCTACGGGAATTGCTTGTTTCTTTCCTTCAGGGAGCTTAGCTCTCTCCTTAGACACAGTAGTACTATAGGGCCATGGACGGCTGCCGGAAGGAGGACGGAACTTTGCTAGACTTGCTCGCTGCAGAACAAGCTGCCATATCCAAGCGCTTAGATATTGAAAGAAAAGCTCATTACCGGCCTTAAGAAAACAGAACAAAACGGAGAGGAGCGTCAGATCGAGGTCGGCTGTTTGAGGAAGGAAGCTGACAAAGAAGATCCCGTTCGAGAGAGAGCAGCGTAGGTTACAGAGAGAGGTGAGATACTTCCACGATTGCAGCACAAAAACGAGACCTAGGGTTTTGAGAGCTTCACGGCATTCCATTCGAGTTTCAAGCGAGAAGAGAACTGTTGTTGCAACATGATGTTGGATTCTGCAACATAGAGAGAGAGAAAGAGAGAGAGAGCTCTGAGAGGATGGCAGCATGTTCCATAGTTTGGTTTAGAAGAGATCTCCGGATGGAGGACAATCCAGCTCTGATTGCAGCCGCAAGAATAGGATCCGTCATCCCTGTGTTCATCTGGTGTCCAACGGAGGACGGCCAGTTCCATCCCGGCCGGTTCTCGAGATGGTGGCTCAAGCAAAGTTTGTTGCATCTAGACATGTCCCTGAGGAATTTAGGATGTCCTCTAATCATGAGAAAGACACGCAACACCCTCAGTGTGCTTCTGGAGATCGTTGAAGCAACTGGAGCTACACAAGTGTTCTTCAATCATCTCTATGGTGAGTGAGTGTCCTTACAAACAATCCTTCAGAGATTCTTCCTGTCCTCTCTTATGTGCTTTCACATACCCTAGTGTATTGTGAAACCAATGGTTCTCACAGCTGAGGTAAAAAGAACCAAATCTTTCTTGCATGATCAATGCAAGCACTGTAGGTGAGGAGGTAAAAGAACCTGTCAAAGTTCTTACTGCTTCACAAAGCGCTCTTTGTAATTTGCTATCACTTTGTTGGGGAATGTTCAGCATTGTTTTCTGTATGTGTATATCCATCTTGCTGTTGTGGAGATTTCTCAAGTTCATGGGTATGTATGTGTGTCCCCTCTCACACAAAGCTTAGCATCATGTCAAAGAAGATGACAATATCTAGAGGACACAAATGCTCTCTGGCCATTCTTGCAAATTTACATCTCCAGTTGTGCTTGCATTTGCAACTATGGTACAGTGTAATTCTAATCACACTGTACATGATGGTGCTTGCTTGAGGTGAATTCTGATCATGATGCTGCTCTATGCTTCCATATAGAATTGAAAAATGTTCTTGGACTTAGCAGTAGTTCTTTGGCTTTGGTGTTGGGAGCTTGTATTATGGTCAAAAGTGAAGGGAGCTTCCCCACTGGGTTTTTGGGTCTGCAGATCCAGTGTCCCTTGTCAGGGATCATAGTGTAAAACAAGGATTGGTTGAGCATGGAGTTTCAGTTCATTCGTGGAATGGAGATTTACTGAACGAGCCTTGGGAAGTTTATGATCATAAAGGACAAGCATTTACTACTTTTGATGCATACTGGGAGAAATGTCTTCATATGCCGTATGAGCCTGAAGCTCCACTTCTACCACCAAGGCAATTGAGAGGACTGAAATGTACGACCTTTCTGGGAGTTTTTTTCTGACTTTGAGTTTGGTTGAAATGAGATGAGTTATGTGCTCTTTGCATGAAGCAAGTGTGCATTTGCCATCTGTTCCTATCTTCTTTTTCCAAGTTTGTTGTTTTTCCTGTTGCTGTGATTATCTAGTTTCCTGGTTGGAATATGATTACTTATTGATGATGAATGCATATGACACGCATATTGATGGCCAGACTGACACAAATAGCCTCATTTTCCAGGTGAAATCTTGAGTTGCTCAGCTGAGGAACTGGGTCTTGAAGACTTGTCTGAGAAAAGTAGCAATGCCCTTTTAGCACGTGCATGGTGTCCTGGGTGGAGTTATGCCAACAAGTCATTGGAAGCCTTTATTCAAGGCCCTTTGCTTGAGTATGCTACTGACAGGCAGAAAGTAGATGGTGTGACCACATCACTCCTGTCACCTTACCTGCATTTTGGGGAGTTGAGTGTGCGGAAGCTTTTTTATGAGGTTCGCTCTAAACAAGTTGCATGGACCAGGGAGGGTAGCACTGTGGGGGAGCAGAACGTGACCTTGTTTTTTAGGTCGATTGGACTGAGAGAGTACTCTAGGTACCTGAGTTTCCATTTCCCTTTCACACATGAGAGATCACTGCTTGCCAACTTGAAGTCATTTCCATGGCGTGCGGATGAGGGTTATTTCAAGGCATGGAGACAAGGGCGTACAGGGTATCCATTAGTGGATGCTGGAATGCGAGAGCTTTGGGCAACTGGTTGGTTGCACAACAGAATACGAGTCATAGTTTCTAGCTTTTGTGTGAAGTTTTTGCAGCTGCCTTGGAGGTGGGGAATGAAATACTTCTGGGACACCCTTTTGGATGCAGACTTAGAATGTGATGTCCTTGGTTGGCAATATATATCTGGCAGTTTGCCAGATGGTCATGAATTGGATCGAATGGATAATCCTCAGGTATTATTGTTTCCCTATAATTTTGCACTTGATGCTGCTGTGAGAAATGGCAGTTGTTATACAAGGGCCTGCATGTTCAAGCTATCTATCTGATTCAGTTTGCAGTCTTTTGTTGCTTTACAATCATTTTTTACTGCCAGCATACTGATACGATTACTTGATGGTGCATCAGCTTGAAGGATATAGGTTTGATCCAGATGGTGAATATGTGCGACGGTGGTTGCCAGAGCTTTCTAGATTACCAATTGAGTGGATACATCATCCATGGGATGCTCCTCTCACTGCTCTTCGAGCTGCTGGCGTTGAGTTAGGAACAAATTATCCCAGGCCTATAGTCGAAATGGGTGTTGCCCGGGAGAGGCTTCAAGCTTCACTTGCACAGATGTGGGAAAAAGAGGCAGCCTTGAAAGCTTCCCTGGCAAATGGTGTGGAAGAGGGCCTTGGGGAAACCACTGAAGTTCCAGGTACAGGAGGCCTTTTCCATGAAAGGATGGATGTACATACAGTTGTTGTTAGACAGTTGCCATCTGATTCAAGGAGCCTCCTTAGAGACAGGCTTGTGCCGGATCTACCTTCTACATCTCAACTGCAGGCTGCTGCATCCATCCTGCACCAAAGCACGCTTATTGAAGAGGACATGGAGGAAGTCACAACCACATTGCCGCCACCTGCTCCATCTCCTTCAGCAGGTTTGTCTATGGCTGGGCTGTCAAATGCTCTTGAAGATCATGCCCATGATTTTGTAGACAGATACCAGTCTGGCCAGGCTGCTGTACCAAGACTCAATTCAGATTTCAATTGCACAGCTGAGTCTGGAGTTGGTGGGCGTGCGGAAAGTGAGGGTGGGGCAGTTCCTGTCTGGTCACCATCTGTTCCAAGTCAGTCACAACTGCAAGATTCTGTGGAATGTCTTGTGCCAGAGGTTGCAAAAATGCGACAGGAATCCCTCTCAAGGAGACTTACACAGCCTACACCAAGGTTAAACCAAGATGCAATGGCTCCCAACAAGGTTTGGCACTTGATGAGCAATTCTATAATTTCAATTGTACTGAAAGTATGGAGCTGGTCAAATAAAATCTGTGTCATTTTCTGTTGGAGACATGGGTGTTTTAAGCCACTAAAGAGTATACAATTCCTTTGCTTGGTTGGAGTTCATCATTCTTCTTGTATTGTAACTCCTTTGGTCTAGCTCAGCTGGTCACTCCTCTTTCTATTCAAAATGGTTTTTCTACTCATGTTTCTTTTGCTTTTGAGATAATCTCTCTGATGGCACCATTGCTGCATGCTGATTTGTACTGTACTGTGTTGTGCTTTTCTGGGTTTTCAGGCTAGTGAGGATGATTTCTTTGTACGAAAACAGGATGGCAAGTGGAAACGTGCCTTGAAGCGGCAGGCCAGGCAGAATGGCTGACCAGGGAAAATAGTGATATAATTGGAACTCAGTACTCAACTTTTCCAGGCAGCCTTCTCATCTTTGCACCAACTCTGTTACATAGTGGTTATCTGTAAGAGAAAGGAGACACAATTTGCAGGTGGGGTCTGTGATTCAGAGAATTGGTATAGAACATGTCACCAGTCCCCAATTTCACCTCTGGAGGATGTGAGTGATTTTTGCTTCCAAACCATTTGCAATTCATGTTGTGCTCCCATATGAAAGGGTGAGTTACAATAGATTCAACAAGGTTGTTGTTAGCACTCTTTAGTGACAAGGCGCAGTCTGAGTTAATGCTCAGTTTGAGAATGTGAGGAGTTAGGATTTGGAGATTTCCAGCAAAAACAAAAGCTTTTTACGGATCCTCCTCAATATCAACTGGAGAAAACTTTAAAAGATAGAACTTTACAGGATGGCAGTAGTGCAGTTACTGCAAATCATAATGCTGAAGTGACAAAAGCCATGGAAGTATTTCCAATGAAGTAGTGTCATTACATTGCATTGTAGTTTGTTATTGAGTGTGGCTTGCAAGAGAACAATGTGGTTTGTACATCTTCTTTCTCATGATGTGCCTGATGTTGGGAATGAATGGAAAGGTGTAGGGCCTGAGTATGGTCAAGGACTATCCCCAGGCTTACTTTTTCTATTACTGAAAATGTTCTTGGTGTTGATGATCATGTGTCACAGCAAAAGAAGATGATCATTAGCATGTGCAGATCTGTGGTCATGATATGCCAAGGGCTGCATAATATTGGCAACCCTAATTGGAGCAATGTTTCTGTTGCACCTCCAAATGACTCTAAACATTCCCATATTGATTTTTGAATAGTTTCCATGATTGTATATTAATTTAGAATTTTAAAACTATTTTTTCACAATTGGGCTTTATTATTAAGGTCTTTATTCACACTTTCAGCAATTACTAGTCTTGTTCACACTTGGCCAATGATGCACACAAGCCACATTAATGTATCTATTAAAAGGAAGGTATATCTAATGGTACCCCCCCCCATTGGGCTCCTCTTATAGTCAAAAAGCTTTCAATGAGTATGGGTGCATGTCTAAGGTGGTTTTGTAATGTAGAAACCTATAGTCCAACAATTATTGAATATTGAACAATTTTGTCATTGACATTTAAATAAAATCAAAACTAAAAATAATAAGAAAATTGGGCTACATGTTTTTAATTATTGGAAAAGCCTTCATTTTTTTGGCATATTTTACCATGCTTGGACCCATTATTAAATATGAGCACCTAAATCCAACAAAAGTTGATGAGGTCGATATCAATGTTCCAACACCCCTTCAATTGGAAAACATATTTTTCATTATACAATATCATCATACTGAGAACGACACAAACTCTATCAATGGTTGGTTGTGTTAGAAGGTCATGAAGCTTGGCCATATCTACATGCTAAGATTCAAAGTAAACTTTGGACACTTCTATTGGGTTGACCTTGGGAATATGTGGGAGGATTGAATTGATACCAAAGGGTTGTTTAACATCACCGTCATCCATCATGTTCCCCCACCTTGGCACAATGTGGCCATTAAATAAAACACAGTTTGTCAATGGAATATCAAAAATAACAAATGTTTCGATGAAATACAACAATGTTTGGTACATTCCTTTTGCCACCCCCAACAAACTACTTGATGCCTTGCTTACAAAAGTGGAATTGAATGTCTTTTTCAACGCAACTAACACACCTTCGAAAGTCAACACCCCATAGCGTTAGGAACTATGGATGTCAACATGAATGGAAGATGAACATGGTGTTGTGCCTCACCATGTTGAAGGTTCAATCTTTCGTCAACGCCTTATGGTTCTGATTGTTGAATATTCATTCTCATCATCAATGTGGATGTCAAAAACATTTTGATAGACTTGAAAACCCTAACTTGTTTCCCATCATCATGTTTTCCTAACACATCTAACATAGTCTCATTTGGAGCCATTAAACTTGAAATTTTGGTTTCACAAAATGTTATGGTTGATATTTCAATTAAAAGATGGGGTGTATTTTCAATCCTTCATTTTCACCAACCCAAATGTATTGGATTTCACCTAGGTTGCCATGTTCATAACTTAAGCCTCTAACCATGTAGATATCACTTCCATGGTGTTAGATTGGCTTGGGGTTGGCTTGGCGGTTGACCTTTTGTCAATCTCATTTCTCCCCTTTTGGCCTTTCCTAAAACCTTAGTCCTTCCTAACATTGGTGGTTTATGATTAACCATGTTGCAACTCCAAATGTAGTGTGAAGCAATAATTCACATCATGCCCATATGTGGTATAATGGAACATGGTTGGCCAAGGTTAGAGTTGGAAGTGTTGGCTTGAAGTGGGTTTGGAAAATCTCACTTCCAATGTGGCTCACCACACTTTCAATACTTGTCTTCTCCTCTTTGCTTGACAAAATATGATGAGGAAGGTCCACTTAATTATTGTTTGGGCCTTTTTGTTTTTTTTTGTGAATTGACACAATTGAACCAATGGTGTTGAATTTTTTTTCAAGTTATCCTTATTAAACCTAAAAATCACCATACATTCCTCTATCATATTCATTTCAATGTGCTTCAATAGCTAAAACACATTCACCAAAATGGGTTGTGCAAGTTGAAATAGCATGGCATCTTGCGCCCAACACCAAAGTGTTTTTATTTAGAATCGCATACCAAAACTAAATTACTTTAACTTTTGTAACATTTTCAAATTTATGTTAAAACTTTTACAAACTTCGATTTTTTTTCATTTGAACCCATAATGATACCTTTGTAATTGTTGAAAAAAATCCACAACTAAGTTGAATGCTAGTAAAAGATCCTTAGTGAAATGTTGATAGCTTTTTCGTTTTTGATGGCTCCACAACTTCCAATAGTTTTTTTCACATTTGGTGGTTCCACCACTTTCGAAAGCTCCTCCACTTTGCATTGCTCCACCACCATTGGCATTTTTGCCTTCACTTGCTAAATTATTATTATGAATTGTCAACATAGCACTTGGGGCAACAATGCACCTCACAATGGAAACATGAGTAAGTGATTAATATAGGTGCCATTCCTCGATGTCAATCGCATAGGCCCCACCTAAACTCATGGTAATCATCCATAAACAATTCTTTTAAATGTTAAAATAAACATTTTCATGCCATGAAGGATGTGAACATTTGCGAATTGTGCGATATGTTACATACACATCAATTGTCAAAATTTTAAATGAAATCACCTAGTTCAATGGTGCCCATAGACCTTGAATGATAACAAAGTTTGTTTTGTTTTGTTTTGTTTTGTAATTATGAGATCCACCAAACATGGATGCTTCGTATCATGTTCTTGGTTTCTCTTTTAAGCTCTTGACGAGGAGGAGTGCATGGGCTCAGTTCCATGACATTTGGACATGCGGTGCAAAAGTTCTTGAATATTGAATGGATTTTTCACTGAAAATTAAATTAAATTATAGCTGAAATTTTTGGAAGAATTGGAATGTGCTTTTGGTATTCTTGGAAAGATCTTGATGAGCATGATTTAATGAAATTTATTTGGTGAGATTTGGATTCAGAATGTGGGAGATATTGATTTTTAAATGATTTTAACCGCTGAAAATTCAAATAAATTCCCAAAAAACCAGGTTTTGGAATGAAAAATTAGTTAAGGATGTGGTAACACTTGGGCCAACAGCACAAGTCACATTAGTGAAGACAATGAGATTTAACGTCTCTATGCAAATTTTGGAACTTTGATTGTTTTAGAGCAAGTTCACCAACACCAATAAAATGCCTTCTATTCCATAGCTTGGATGAATACAAGCCTTCAAACTACTTGAAAGAGGGTTTAGACCTATAAATTTGCACGAAATATAATGGGCTCTTCACGGCCCAATAAAGATGGGTAAATTTTCCTTAGGAAGTTTGTCATTAAAGGCTTGTATTATTGTGGAGACATTCTCCAAAAATTAACATAGACCATCAAAGTTTTTTTTTTCAAATATTAAATATTTATTTATTTATTTATTTTAGTGTAGCAATAGTGGTGTGCATGTGCTTAATAGGTTTTGACATAATTGGTGACACAATTTTGTATGGGACCATTAAAAGTGTAGCCAATGAATAGACATGTAACAACACTCATCCTCAAGCCTCCTTAGATTCGTGCATAGGCCTCTTTTTGTGTGCATTGCACGCATTTAAGAAATCCGTGATTCACCTATTTTCGTACACATAGATTTCTGTAACAAACTGTAGGATTCGAAATGTCTTGGCGGCAAAATCACCACCAACATACCATAATACTTCTAAAAATGCTCTTCTTTCATTCTTACAACAAATATTGCATTAATAATTATCATCATATCATCATTATACTTGCATCGTCATTCAACCTCGGTCTTGGAGTGATCCACCGCTCATTCATCTGTCATTTCCTTCCGTTGTCGTTCTTCTTAACTAGAATAATATCTAGTATCTCTTCTACTGTTGTAGTAAGTAATAATAGTCATCATCATAGCAGCTACGCTAGCGGTGCTTTCTAAGATGGTGCTGACGAAGAAGATGTCCAATGTGAAGAATCAGAATATGGTTTTCAACAAACTCTGAGGAAGGAAGATTGAAGGTTGAGATTTTCTACATGCTGAGTTTTGTTGTGGTTTTTTCAATAGTGTGTAATCTGAACATTGTAGAAATTGCAGATGTTGTACTAGTCTGCAACTTAGATCTGAATACTGCAAATTACTTTTATGTTATGTTCAAGTTGAGGAATCATGTTGGCATGAGTATAATCACAGGAATGATGGGTATGAATGCATTAACCTACAAACCGAATTCACATCTAGAACCTGTGATGGAACTTTTGTTATGTTGTGAAACAAACTAATTCATGTTATGTTCTATGCACTTGATGAAAAGGAGAAGAAATAGAAGTTGCTTTCTGAACCTGGATTATGATCTGGAAATGATATATTCATCGTTCTGCACCCACAAGGTTCTCTATGGAAGGCATATTACACTCGAGGCAGCATGAGAAGTTGCGACAAACCTTCAACGAGATGGCACTCCAAGAAGGGAATCAGCACCTCGTTGTCTTGTCTTTTTCCTTTTCCGTTGCTGGTTATTAATTGTTATTAGTTGTAGAAGAAGACTGACTACCTCTTATTATCTCCAGTAGCAGTGGTTAATAATAAGATTGGGGAAAACCTTAACCCATAGTTAATATACTAATGCACAAATCGCACGCCTTTAGGGGCAACAGGTGCCCGAAAAAACACTAGAATCGTACATTTGTGCGATTTCCAAACTTAAGGAGGCATGCTCATCCTCAAAAAAATGAAACATGAGAGAAATTTGACTACTTGTATTTGAAAAAATAAACAAAAGGAATTTCTATGAAAAATTTGAATTAGTGTGGGCATTTGGCGATTTTTCACCCCCCCCCCCCCCCAATAAAGACTTCATCTAAGGCACCATCATCCTACAAGTTTACATCTTTACAAATGACTTTTCTATGTGCAAAAGTATTTAGGGTGCATTCACACATGGTGTGAAGGACTTTAATATTGAATCCCCTAACACTATGTTAATCATTTAGAACTTACACTTACTTACCATGCCCATTTAACATTGGGTGCCACGTAGGATGCCACCTAGATTTTCATGTAACATCAAATGTGAATGCATCATTATAATAAGCATACACACCCAAGCAAGTGCCAAAATGGCCCATATGCCCAACAAAAAATGCCATCCTTAACCAAACAAAAATATATATACATTTATATCCAATGGGTGATGATAATAAAAAGAAATTTTGTCACTAGCTATTGGGTAGTTGGGCTTCTCTAACTATCTAATGATCATTTTGACTACCCATTATTACTATTTGTAGTATATTGGCAACCGTGGACACATGTTTGTCAATTAATTAATTAATTAATTTTGGAATTCTTCATTTTGAAAAATGGAATATTCTTATAGATTCAATAACTATTTTCACAAATTTTTTAATTAAAAAATCCAATAACTTCAACATTATTGAAAATAGTACAATTAATGTTAAAGCTACCAAGGTAGTAAGGGGTAAGTAAGAATGTGTCAATCTTGTTTCTTTATTGGCTTTGTTTGTTTATAGGGAAGAGAGTACACATTGGTTTAGGATTTGGGTTTAATCTTTGATAATATTGTTTTTTAGGGCTCAACAAACATTGACAACTAAAAAAACTTTACTTGCTTGGAAAATAAGGCCCCTTTAAACTAGAGACTAAAAATCCATGACTAATGAAATATGAAAACAAAATTTGTGATAAGAGGAAAAAGGACCTTGATGAAGATATAAGCACATTTTACACAAAGTTGGAAGGCCTAATGAACTAAGGAAATGAAATTGGATGTCTTGACATGGAATCTTAAGTGATAGCTTATGGATAATATTTCATGGTCTAACTAAGGTCAACATAAGCCCATCTATTTGAGGTGAGCCTAATTTGATCTTTGTTAGACCATGACCTTTAAAAATCTCCTTTGGTTGAAATTTATTTTAACATTTTGTTAGATGGATAGAAAAGTTTGTTATTCCACGAACTAAGAAACCCAAAAAAATTATAATTGAAGCATTGATTGCAAAATCATGATTGGTTGAATGTTATTTTCATTATTTTATTTGCAATAAAAAATATTGAAAAAAGAAATTTGGGGGAATGTTGGCATTTCTTTCCAAAAAAATTATCTTAAATTTTTTTTTGAGGCCTTAATTGCAAATTTGTAATATCTTTCTAGAATTTTCAAATAGGAAATATCACCAAGTACAAGTCCGAAGAAAATCATAAAAACACAAAATTAGATGTTGCAAAATGTTACAACTTCTTGTATCAACTATAAGTTATCACATGCAAACTATCATCAAGCCTTGCAATCTTCTAGCAACATTATTTCCAACTTGCAATCCCACTTAAGGCAAATCCTTTAAAAAACATGAAAAACATAAAAAGACAAACATTACAAGTGTTGCATTGTCTATCACTTGTAGACTACTACCAAGCCTTACAACCCTTCTACAACCTCATTTCCAGCCTACCAAGAAGTTATCCACCTTCTTGCAACATATTTCCAACCCCATTGGAAAGGTGTTTACCTCCTTGCAAACTATTTTCGAATAACATAAAAGTCTCATTTACATAATTACCTAGTTAATAAAACATAAAAGAAACAAGCATGAAAATACAAGGAAATAATTTCCACAAGACCAAACATCATTTTATTCCTAAGCATTGAGTACAAGTTGTTTTCCACTTCTCCTAAGTTTCTTTAACCTTTTTTTTGAAAAACATTTCTAACTTCTTTTCCAAGAAACACCACAAATATACATAAGGATGACGAACTAATATGAAAAAATGGTCCTCCAAAAAAAAAATTCCCTCTTTTAGCCAAATTGTCCAAATGAACCCCTTCCTAGTGATGAGTTGGTTAACTACATTACAAATTTAGTATGCAACAAATGAATAATGAAAATTGTGCAAAATTTGTTCATTCAAAGGTTTGTACATTTTACACACAAATATCATGCATTGAAAACACGTTTGACATCAAAAATACAAGTTCATTGCACAAGTTTAAATATGTGAAATGTACAAATTATGAATGAACAAAATTTGCATGATTTTCATTACTAAATCATGAAATATTAAGTTTGTTATGTAATTAATATTGTTTAAAATCTAGTAGAGATATGGTTCAATTCATTCCAAGTCTTATACTTCAAATGAGTAAAAATGTGGCGGCAAGTTAGTTGCCATAACATTTTTCTAAAAGTATCATACTCTAATAGTTTTATTACTTAAGTAATTAAAATTTGGTAAATGTTTTCATGTACCACCGGTAACAATGAAATATTAGGATACCATTTAGATGTTAATTAGTCCTAAAAATTAACTTCCCATTAACAACATGTTTGCCTAAACTTCACCCAATATGTGAGTGAAATTTGATACTTTGTGTCAATGTGATGGATGAGAATGCTCCATCTATCTATGAAGGAAGGTAGTTTGTTTTGTATTTGTGAGATCCACCAAACTGGGATGCTTCAGATTGTGTTTTTATTGTCTTTGGAAAGCTCTTGACAAGGAGGGGTGCATGGGCTTGGTTCCATGATGTTTGGACTTATGATGCAAAAGTTCTTGAATATTGAATGAATTTTCACTAAAAAGTAGATTAAATTATAGCTAATTTTTTTGGAAGAATTGGAATGTGCCTTTCTTGTTGTTGGGATGGGCAATATTTAATGGAATTTATTTGGAAAGTTTTGGATTAAGAATGTGGGAGATATTGATTTTTAAGTGATTTCTATCGCTGAAAATTCAAATAAATTTCAGAAATCCAGGTTTTGGAAGGAAAAATCAGTTGAGAATGTGGTAACACTTGAAGGCTTATCATTCAATTAAAGCACGATTTCCTTTCATATTTGGTTGTTCAAAAAATTAATACATACATTGCAAAACATTGTTCACATGTTGAGTGTCCCAATTTTGTAATGGGTTCACACTTGGGCCAACATCACAAGCCACACTAGTATCGTTTAAATAAGAAGTTTTACATCTAGTAAGGGAAGTATAAAATTTGAACATGCTATGAAAGGTAGAGCCATTACATGATGAATTGCTTATTCACCTTAACAACAACATTAATGGTTAGTCACAAATTGCTAACTACGTATAACATAAACTTTTACCAACATATGACTATTGTAGGTAAGTTAATCTATGTATGGAAAGAATTGACATTAAGTTATGTCCTAAATGCTAACTAAATGCCTTGCCCAATTCTTTTTTAAAAGTTTAAAAAAGGAGAAAAACATCAAAATTTTACCTCCAATAAATGACAACTAGAACATTCTACCCTCTAATCAAATTGTTTTCTAACTTGTTAAGTCATATACATTTTAAATTAAATTTGAATTGTGTAAAAACAACACTGATCATTTCATTGCACTCTTGCATTCAAATCATTATTATTAGCTTATATTTATCACTTTATTAATAATGGTAATAAGAAGAGTCACTTGTTTAAACATTGAAACTAGCATTTTTAGTGAAACCATTATTGTTAACCAAATTGTCATTCAAATGGGAACAACATTCATATACATTTCTAAAAATATGAAGGTTGAGCCTTTGGTTTTGGATGTGTGCCTCAAAAAAATCAAAGTTCACAATACATGCGTAATTGAAAAACCTCAATTTTGGAACATGTGAAAATGCGTAGAGACATGTTTGCAAAAAATTAGGCCTTTTATTCAAATATAATTTTTTTCAAGTTGCAAAAAAAACATAAACCACTTTTGTCTAGCATGGCAATATCTCATGATAATCTACTACTCTAATAATATTGATATCTATCATTGATGGATGATAAGAAATAATTTGAATTTTTGGACATGTTGTTTTTTTTAAGGTTGTGTATGTCAACATGTCGAAAATTTAAATTATCAACATGTTCCATTTTTTTCATCACTCATTTTGACCTTAAGGACACAAGCCACACCAAAAAATAAAAAAGTGTAAAAAGAACCCAAGTTGTGAGGCTTATTTCATTGTCCAAATTTGGAATTTTTTAAAAAAGGTTTGTGCCATAGGTAGAGCTTCAAATCCATAAAACAAAAGCCTAGTTCAAAGATTTGTGTTTGAACTTTAAACCATTGTTGGGCGTTTTAACTTTTCAAAGAAAACTTGATAGTATTGTCAAAAACCTAGAACTAAAGGTAGGTTGGTTCTCAAAATTTCCAAAAACTTGGAAAAAGAGCTTCTTTGATTTTGAATTTTTTTAAAAACTTGAAACTAGAGATGATTACCAAATAAGAAAACCACCCAACATTGATTTAAAACTTGAACCCTCTCAAGTCTAACTAGTGTTGGCCAATTCTACCATTTGAAAAAAAACTTTTGATCCAATTTTGACATTTTCTAAACAAATTGGTAAGTTTTTCGAGTGTGAGTTGAAGGTTATATACTTCAATTTCCTAAGCCTTGCAATTTAGATTTTTGGCACATTTTTTCAAATTCAAAGAATCATTGAACTTGGTTCGATAATCTAGTTTAGTTCTATGTATATAACATGTTTCCTAGGACTAGGATTGGAAACTACATAAACATAGAATTTTATAATTAATAAAATTGATCACTTACTTATAAAATTCAACCTATTTGCTAGTTTTTGAAAAGAGTTCAACTTGTTTTTAGAGCACCCCCCATAAGTAGCACTAAACTAACTTGCATAATAAATTTTGAATTAATTAAAACCTTTATGTAATGATTTGGGTCAATAAATTTGGTTTAGGCTAATAAATTTGCAAAGGATCCAATTTTTCCAATTTTTTATTGAAGGAGGCATCATTGCATATCAAAATGATTGTTTTTCCATTGCCCAATATGATTGGCATAGGTGGTTAATTTGCATTTAAATAATTTCTCACCTGCATTTGTCCCATTTTTCATATTTTATGGTTTGAGGTTGCGAAACAACTATCTTCAATGTGATACAAATTGTTAAAGCCTCAAATAACTTGGTGGAGCTATTCTAAAGAACCTAAACATGTACCCAACGAAAATTTCACAATTTCAAATTTGGATTTAATAAAACGCTAATTCCCATAGTTTGGTACTTGACAAATGAAAATTTGGTTGATCACAATTCTAATTTTTTTAAAGGGAGACTTAAGGTACACCACAAGCTTTATGACGTAAAATATTTCGACAAGTTAAATATCTTTTTTGACTACTTGAATGACAAGTAATATAGATAGTCTTAGCCAACTACTCTCAATTTGCACTTCTCGTAACCATGGTACTCAACGATTTATTTTTTATAAAAAAAAAAAAAAACGAGTTTTGATATGTAACCATGGTTTTCAAACAAGTTATAGAGAGTCTCATCCGACGATTATCAATGCACTTCTCGTAACCATGGTACTCAACAATATATATATATATATATTTTTTAAAAACGAGTTTTGATACGTGACCACGGTTTTCAAACAAGTTATAAAGACACTTATCCAATGGTTATCAATGCACTTCTCGTAACCGTGGTACTCAACAATTTTTTTTTAATAATAATAATTTAAAAAAAAAAGAGTGTTGATACATAACCACGGTTTTCAATCAAGTTATAGGGAGTCTTATCTGACGGTTATCAATGCACTTCTCATAACCATGGTACTCAAACAATTTTTTTATTTAAAAAAAAAAGAGTTATGATATGTAACCACGGTTTTCAAAAAATTTAAATAATCAAACGACCGCCTATGAAACTGCCCATTGTAAAGACCGGATCTTTTTTTAAATTTATTATTATTAATATCAAAACCGGTGATTCTTTGGGTTTTAAATTGAAGCTCTGGGATTCTGAAAAACCGGAAACCGCACTTCTTTATAAATTGTTTCAAACGGGCAATAACGTAACACGAACAATACAGGCTATAAGTTAATACCCCGTATTAAACTTTGTTCGGGTTGGTCATATCGGGGTGGTAGCGAGCGGTGCATATACCAATTCCGTATGACAACAACACAAAAAGTCCGTCCGTCCATCCGTCCGACACTTTGTGAATGAGATGATGCCATGAATGCCGCTCACAAAGCTGATGATGAAACCAGCTTGCCATTTGCGGAAAGTCAGCATGTTCCTGGAATATTCCCCCAAAAGATTCCTTCATTTTCTGTCACCAAAAAAAAAAAAATTGTTCTTTGAGAAAAGTAAAGTGTTTTTTTTTTTAATAATAATTTTTTAAAAATTTGGTTGGGGGGGGGAAATTTTCAGCATTTCTAAAAAAAATTCAGCATTGGGGTGTGTTTGGTACAAAATTAATTAATTTATATACTGTGTAGTATATAGCCAGGGGCTGTAGTTAAGGCACAAATAAATTACTATTTTATTTTTTTGGAATTGCCAAAATTTTCTTTAAAACCACAGGCCTGCCATGCCAAAATTTCTGAATGAACCTCTCAAGTACAACAAACAGTCCAGTGTCTTTCTTTTAGGGTGCGAGGATTTCGCCAAAATGAAAAAAAAAAACTAAAAATTATATAATATTCCGTCACAATATTCACTATGGGAATATAGTACATACTATGGAAAACGTGTGACCATTTAATGCTAAATCCCACTTTTGAGATTCTAGCCAATAAATAATGACACAACTCATCACAAAGATTGAAAAGAATATGAATGTAATAACAGCTTCATTAATTCATTAGTACATATAATGCCAAAACTATAAATAATTATTTATTTATGTGGTCTCCCCAAAAAGAAAAAAAAAACACACACACACACACACACATTACAATTTATTGTGTTTAGATTCATTATTATAGAGTACAATAGCTTAATGGATTTTGGCCCCTAGGTAATAATAATAATAATAATAATAATAATATTCGGTATATATATATATATATATATTTTTTTTTAATATGAGGATTTTTGAAAGATGTTGATAATTTTTTTGGGCTTGTGTTGTTGAAACTTGAGATTAGTTATAATAGAGTTTAATAATAATAATAATAATAATAATATCTTGGAGGATTTTTATTTTTTTGGGTTTCTTTTTTTTTAGGATTTTTTGAAGATTATATATTTTTGCATGCTGAAGATTAGAGAATTTGAGTTTCCATAAATTCTTCTTCTTTTTGCCTTCTTAAGATATAATAACCTTTTTTTTTTTTTTTAAATGTAAATCGCAAGGCCACAGTTGTGTTAAGTAAGGGACACACCCCTCGTTTTACAAGAGAGCGGGCGGGCACACACAAACGCATATTCTTTGCTTCCTCGGACTCCATGCGTGTTGTGCGGTTGTTGCTGTTGTGTGCTGTGCACTTAGCTGCTCCTCGTCGTCGTCGTCGTCGTCGCCACCACCAGCACCTTTTCCATCACACTTACTTACCATTGCTTTTAGACTTGTTCTCTTCTTCTTCTTCTTCTTCTTCTTCTTCTTCTTTTTTTCTTTTTGTGTATCTTTTTTTTTCCTTCTTTTTTGTTTCGTTTTCTACTTCTTGTTTTGTTGTGTGTGGTTTTGTTTTTGTTTTTGTGAGGAACTTCTATCTCTTCTCTACCCACACACAAGAGAGATAAAGGTTCCTGGATATGTTGTTGCTAGATATCTAGTCACACAGCAACAACATGCTAGAGCACTAACTAGATTATCCTGCTGCTGCATTCATTCATTCGTTCATTCATTCATTCTCTCACATTTGTTTACTTGTTTATTTATTTGGGCTTCTTGTTTGCTCATTGCTGCTGGATCTATAGACCTTGGTGTGTTGTTTTTGTTGTTGTTGTTGGTTTTTTTTTTTTGAATTTTAAAAATATTTTTTATTTTTGTAGTTTTGATTTATAAGTGAATTTGGAGTTGTTGCTTCTGCTTGCAAGATTTTTCTTTTTTGTGTTTCGTGGGAAATTTTCGGGTTTTGGGTTTTGTGGAGTTTGTCTCCTTATTGAGGAAGGTAGACTTGCAGCTGCAAGAGGAAGAAGAAGAAGATGATGATAATGATGATGATGATGACGTTGTTCCAGCAGCTTGCAAGGTTGTGCTTTTGTGTTTTGTGAGAAAAATTTCGGGTTTTCCAGGGTTTTGTGCAGCTTGTTTCAATATTGAGGAACGAAGACTTGCTTGCTGGAAGTTGGTTTTGATGCTTCTGTTTGGAAGTCTCGGTGTATAATATTTATCGAAGAGGAGATCAGTTTGAGTTTGAGGGAGTGGTGGCACCGGATCTGATCGAGGAAAGCTGCACAGCTTATCAGTTTGTTGCTAGAGCAGAAGCTGGTGACAACAGGAGGAGGAGGATGCAAGCGCAGGATTCTGCGGCTCTTGCTGCTCTCGCAGCACGGAATACAATAATAAAGCGTACTACAGGTGGAGAAGTTGCTCATGGAAGCGAGGACAAGCTGCTTCTGTTGCTTGATGATCAGGATCGAGCTCAGGAGAACGGTGATACTAGATCAGTCTACGATAGTACGTTTGCGGATGATCAACTGCAGAAATGTAACGGGACTGATCATGGAGGCACCCTGAGAGCGCGGAAGCAGCAGCAGCAGCTATTGTTGCTGCAGAACGTAGTAGAGATGGAGAAGCAGAAGAAGACGAAGAAGTACGAGCTGTCGGAATTCCATTCATTGCCCGACTACATTCGCGACAACGAGTACATCTTGCGCCACTACCGCTCCGACTGGCCTATTCCCGAAAGCCTACTCAGTATTTTCTCCATCCACAACGAAACTCTCAACATTTGGACGTCAGCATTTATTCCCACCCATTCTCTCTCTCTCTCTACATTTTCTCTCTTTGTCTTCTTCTCACTCCTGTCGATCTGTCTGTGCGTTTCTCATTTGTCCTCTTCAAGTTGGAATTCTGTAAATGATGGAATGTCATGATTTAGGGTATGTTTCTCTCTCTCTCTCACTCTCTCTAGACGTTTTCTCTCTTGTCTTCTTCCACTTCTGTCTGTGTGTTTATGGTGTGTCCTCCAGACGAGTCCTCCAGCTCTTCAATTTGGTATTTTGGTTTGCTGAATGAATGTGGTTTTGGGTATCAGAAACCTCAGGCTGAGTGGGAAGGTATTTGGAAAATCTTAGGCTGGAGGAAGGTATCAAAAACATCTTAGGCTGGGTGGAAGGTATCAAAAGCATCTTAGGCTGAGTGGAAGGTATGAGAAATCTTGAGTCCGTAGGCCAATTGGATGGTATCAGAAATCTTGAAGTGGTAGCTGGGCTGAGTGGAAGGTGTTGAAAATCTATGCAAGAAGAGAGTGTCTCTATCTTAAGAACCTTTTTGGAATTGCCAGACCTGTTGTGAGGCTGGTAGGTAGGCAGGCCAAGTGGAAGCTGGTATCAAAAATCCAGTTGAACCCTTTGGGGTATACAAAATCTTGAACTTGTAGGCTGAGGAACTTGTAAGCATGAAGGTATCCAATATCTTGAACTGAGAGGCTGAGCAGAAGTTATTGAAATTCTTGAACATGTAGTCTGACTGGGAGGTATTGGAAAAACTTGAACCAGCAGGCAGACAAATGGAAGTTATTGAAATCCTAAACCCTAAACTGTTTACTATCTCACCATGGAATGGGTGCTTGATAATGCGTGTAAATTTATGTGCAGTTATGGTGTTTTGTTTGTTGGTCTACAGGCACTTAATTGGATTCCTACTCTTCCTGGCACTCACCATTGATACAGTACGTGATGTGCCAAGACTGGAGCAACTCTTTGAGAAAGCTTCAAGTTTGGTAAGCCTATATATATATATTGATATTGGCCACCAATCTAGTGTGTTTTGAGTATCTATCATACCTTCAAGTTTCCATTGCATAAATTGTGTGTTTCTCAAGGGACGATGATCATCATGATCACGTTGATGAATCAACACATTAATATTCAATAAGCTGAGCTCAACTTGCAAGTTTTGGTTTAGCAACTCAGGAAGCATAAAAGCACGTGAAAGTACAAAGTGGGTAGAGAATGAGCATGCTAGGTTTGACAACAAAAACTTGTAATAAAATTTGTGGATATACATCAAGCCCCATGTGCTTGTGTACCATATAAATGCTCGCATACAATATCTGCTAACATGACAGAATGTTGCTAAAATTTTAATGCAGCAACAAGAGGTGGATGAGGTGGTACCCATTCTGACACAACGAGTAACCCGATGGCCATTCTTTGTGTTTATGGGTGGATCTATGTTTTGTCTACTATCAAGCTCGATTTGTCATCTGCTCAGCTGCCACTCGAGCTACCTCACCTACTGGCTCCTTCGCCTAGATTACACTGGAATTGGGATCATGATTGCAACCAGCTTCTTCCCACCTGTCTACTACGTCTTTCTCTGCCAACCAGTGTGGCGACAATTTTATTTGACAAGCATCAGTATGATTGGAGTCAGCACAGTGATCATCTCACTCGTACCTGTGTTTCAGACTCCCAAATATCGACCTGTTCGTGGGTTAGCATTTGCTAGCATGGCGATGTCAGGGATAGTACCTGCAGCACATAAGCTTATGTACTTCCATCATGAACCATACTGCCTACACACATTGGCATACGAGCTTGCTATGGGGTTATTTTACATGGTTGGCGTTATCATCTACATAGCTCGCATACCAGAGCGATGGTGGCCAGGCCTGTTTGATCTAGCTGGTCATAGCCATCAGATCTTCCATGTTCTTGTCGTTGCTGGTGCTTTCACACATTACAAAGGTGGGCTACTTTACTTGGAATGGCGGGATAAAATCAGTTGTCTTTAAACCATTGTTAGCTATTACAAGGTTTGGGCATGCAGACAAACCTGGTATACTATTTGCAGATTGAAAAGACATTTTGTCTGCACATTTTAGTTGCTCTATTCTACCAAGTACCCAATTTCGGCATTCTTGGACCTTTATAGTATGATTGATTTTAGGTTTATAGATTAGGCAATTTCCTGTCATACATAATTCATTGCCCATTAGCAAATTGGATTGAAATTTGTAGTTAGTCACAGCCTGACTGACTGACTCTCATTTGCTACCATTTTTCTCCATTGATGTCACTCAACATTGAGATTAAATCTTTTATTTATCCTTGTAATATTGATCTTTATTACTTTAATTTAAAAAATGTTTTGATTTTAAAAATAAAGATTGAATTTTTTTAATCGGTGTTCAATTTTAAACAATATTAGTTGAAAATTCATGAATTTATACTTTTTGGGAGAAAAAATTGAGAAGTAATTTTATTTTTTCCATTTGGACATAATTTGAGAAAGATAAAATGGTTAAAGTTGGGTATTATTTGTATGCAACAAAAGAGAATGTGATAATGTTGCAGTGTTTCCCTTTCACTATTTATCCTCTATCCTTTGTCAAAATGTTCGACTTTGTAAACCATATAAGTAGATGAAAGATTACACATAATGCAAAGGATATGAGTATTGAAAGTGCAATAACACTTGTGTGATGAGCCAATAAAAAAGGCTTGTCACCAACAAATTAAGTAAGATCTTATTTACTTATTTAAACTTATTTACCTACCTACTTAGGTTTAGGTTAGAATTCTAAGCTACCTAGACCTAGATACCTTAATATTTTTGGTTAGCTATGTAAGATTCTAGGTTTATAACCTAGGTTGGGGTTATATAAACAAAGTTAAGAAGTTGACATTTAATTTGTCCATGTGGTTTTACTATGTTTAAACATGTGTTTTAGATTTGATAAACCAATATATATTTTAATTAATTAATATATCTATTGACTATAGTAATAAATGCCATTGTCTTTTTCAATTGTAGTCATAAATTAATGACATATATTATAAGACCCAAAAAAATATTAGTGGCATAAACCATGAGTCTAATTTTACTACATAGCTATGTAGTAATTTGTGACTTAAATTACCACAAATAGAATCATATATGTAGTAATATATGCCATGTTTTGGTGTAGTGAGACAAACATGTAAAGAGGAACAACCCACAAAAATGGTCTAGTTGTGATCTATGCATGTTAGCTTTGCTTCTATATGTGTGCTTTGGGAAGAACAATTGCACTACAATGCAAAGTAGGTTGATAGGTCTGGTACACATAGATACATCACAACAAGCTCCTCTTCTTGGTTGACCTCCCTATTCTCCATTTGGTGGTGTGGAGCTATTGTTATGGGTTTTAAAAAAAAGTTAGATCTTGTAGCACATGGCAATTGCACTTGTTGCATTAATGATGAAGAATTGATGCTTTGCATAAATGTTTTGCACAAACCCCTAGTGATTTTTCTCTCTTGCTCCTCACAATCCAAGAACATCCCAACTAGACCCAAATGCAATTCCCTCTAAATCATCCAAAATCAAGTTGGATGTTGCAATCTTTTTCCTACCACTATCACCTTTATATTTCAAATTTTAGATTGAATGTTGTCCAAATCCCTGTACCTTAACAAGATTGTTAGCCTATAAAACATCAAAAGGAAAAACCTATAATAATAAAAAAGATGTCATTGCAACAAAAAATTGTGATGTTGATGATGTCATTAGTAGCACAAAACAAAAACAAAACTAGAGCCACTATGGAGGGCAAGACCATGCCACAATTATCCCCTTTAAACGGGGATAGGACTCAAAAACCCTAGTACTATGCCCACAATAGGTGGGTCATATGTATAGGCTGGTCAAACTGCCTTGGATAGAGCGCCAAATTAGCTAGATAAATCCTATAATCACTTTCGACCATACAAAATGTGCATATGTTATTAAGGAATCTTACCCATGGACATGATGCAAGTATGTGGACATTCGCACTATCTTCTTTTCTTCTTCACCATATGTTGCATAAATGTGAATAGAAAAAAGGAAGACTTTACAAGAAGAGTTCATATCATTTGGTGACATGTGATAATGGGTAGATTTTGCACTTATGTTTTATCCTATTTCATAAGTTGTCTAGAAGAAATTCATTCAAAAACTCATGACCCTTGATAGTCTAAACAACTCCAAATTCAACAACCATGCCTACTTGTAGTTCACACATCACCATAGACTACCATTAGTGGGTGTGGTCGAATTGTTTTGCTCAATGCCTCCCAAACCCAACAAATCTCCCATTATTCACAAAAAAAACCAAGTACATGTTACAAATCCTACTACCATCTCCCACGGATATTCTAGAAAAACAATTAACTTTCCCAAACCTTGCTACCATCTCTCGTTGTTTTTCGAGAAAAACATCTAGTTTTCACAAGCACATATTCAAACATGTTTCACATCTCAATGCTACAAAGCTCTAAAGGAAATGAAACCATGTACAAAGTGAATAGTGCAAGAACTTTGTGCACACACCATTGTATTTTTTTGACAATAGAAAAAATCACATTACCATTGTGAATCATGTGCAATAACTTGTTGCAATTTTGGTGCAATATTAAAGCACTCTACACCTTTCATGTCTACCATAAAAGAAAGTTGTATCCCCTTGCCATTTTATAGATAACATACTTGTGAATTGCAATTGCAATTTCGAAAGAACATATTTGGGGTAGGTTTTTTGGGATTCCAAAGGACTATGTGGAGGTTTTTTTGTCCTAACATTTGTCACTTTACTTTTTCAAATTTTCAAATATTTAATGACTTAGTTGTTTGTGTCTAATCTAAACCATGCATTTTCAAGTTTGTTTCACTTGGACAATGATATGTGTTATGATCACACACTTTACAAATTTTACAAAATTTAATTGATAATCTACATTCTTTTGTGAAATGACATTCATTAAATAATAATTTTGGCAATACACGCCTCTTTTGCATGTGTCCAAATTCACCTTCTTTTAAATTTTTCTTAATTTTCCTTTCGTATTGTTCATCATCATCATTAGAGTCATATGATTCATCACTATCAAAGTTGTTCTGATGACACCTGGCCATATTTTTTCTTTTCACAAATATTTTTTCTATTGATATTGTTGATTTTGCCACGTTTGGTAAAGTCCTTCGCAACATACTAATCATGGTTATCTTAACTTTGGTTTTTAAACCCACCTTGAAAGCTTCTTTTAAATAAATATCATTAGGTCATTGTGGAATCATCGCATAGAGTCTAAGAAATCGATCATTATAATCCTTCACGTATTCATTTTTTTTGTTTTGCATATCGTAATGTAACAACTACTTGTCCCTAATTACATATTTCATTGAATCATGTAATGAATGTTTGTTGCACCTTGGCCCATGTTGTTATTAGACAAGCCGTTTCATATGTAGCAAACTAGTTGGCAACTCTTCCTCTTAAAGAACTTGGAAAATATTGTAATTTATGATCTTTTATATTTTTTGGATTAGTTAAGCATACCTTAATCAATTGTCAGATGTAATATTGGATCGTCATTATCATGATACTTTAGGTGATTGAATGCATAAAACATTGGTAGGCACTAAAGCCATGGTTGGAGGTACATTCATAATCAGGGCCACATCTGTTGGTTGTGTAGTTTGGAAAATTTTCATTCTAACAAAACTTTGGGAGAATAGCTTAAACAAAATTTGTTCCACTAAATTGTTTCTATTACTCCTATTGTTTGTTTCTGCTTCTGGTTTACTATTTAGTTTCCATCTTGGTAATATTAGCCATTTGTATTCTATTACCTAGTATAAAGATCCAAAAACATTGACAATAAAATTTGGTGGTCTCAAATCTAACATATCAATTGCAACTAACGATATTTCTTCTTCCACATTTGGAGAACCTGATTGAGTTGATTGCCTATTTTCTTCACTTGGTGAATAAGATGTTTCTTCCACACTTGCTTGTGTTATGACATGTAGTATTTTCTATCAAAGGTTCAAGTATTTGATAATTGGTTGAGGGAATAAACATGATTTTTAATCGCTTTCACTTAATAGATTTCTTAACTTGTTGCGAAAAATAGTTTTTTTCTTTGCATCTTCCCTAATTATGTCTTCTCTAGTCTCTTAATTTATTTTGTTATTTTTTTCCTTACTTTTATTTGTCATAGATTCCTAACAAATCTTGCTTCTTTACTACCACCACATTCTCATTGTTCTTATTTTCTTTTCTTCGATTACCTCATAGGGACATGGAATAATCAATTTAGACCAAAATTCTTTTGATTCAATTTTTTCAAAAATACATTTTATTCCCTCTTATTCTCATTACATATCCAGATCATGGAAATCTAGGTGCCTAAAACATATCACCCAACATCCATTTTTCTATTAATGCATTAGTGTTGAGTTTGATAAAAAAAATCTATTAAAATTTTGAATAATATATATGATGCAAAAAATAAATAAATAAATAAAAATTAATGTAATTATGCATACCATTACTCACAGCCATCTTCTATATTTTGTTAGTTCCATAGCATCAATAATTAGCGATCTACATTATATACACCACATTTTCGTATTCCCATGTAATGTTTTAATTAATAATTTTTATATTTTGTAGGTAATGACCTGATTTTTTTTAATAAAGTTACCTTGTACATCTAATTCTAGTTCATTCCTTGGTGTGTACAAATAATTTTGAAATTTCCAACTGTCCTTATTTTGTAATCTCAATTATCTCTTTTCCTTCGTTTATTGTTATCATTTTTTCAACCATTTTTCCCCTTTTAATGACAAACATAATCTACCAATGTTCATACCATCCCTAATAATGTTTTTGTAATAATCAAATAACAACATTGATTTAGCCATATCTTGTTCGTAATATGTAAATAAACTTGAATAAGCAATTATTTGTTCAATCCCTAAAACAATCATTTTATTTATTCTTGATCTATTATTTCCAATCTTGTAAGTACTTAAAATATCCATGTATCCACAAGGAAGAATTATATAAGGAACGTGAATTGAACAAAATTCCAAATCAATTTCATCCACTTCTACCTTTCTTTATTCATTTCCCATAATTAAAATTCCAAGAAGCTAGGAAAGACCTCACATTAATTCTTCCAAGTTTTCCCCATCAAAAAACAATTTGAACATTCCCTAGCATGGTTGCCAAATGTTAGTGATATATTTTGCATTGCTTCTAGATTCTTGTCCTAGTCCATTAGTTTAGATACCAAGTAAATACACTAACTAGGACATGTTGGAAAAGTTCAACATTGAAGAATCAATACATTCAAAATAATCAAAATGAAGAATTGCCGCCCCTCTTTCATTAGAAATTCATAAAGAATTACAATGTTTTTTATTCTTCGTTCCCCTGATCTCATACAAGGTAATCCTTACTATTGTCTCTCTAAAGTCCCTAGAATCACATGAAAGTTATTTTGTTAAAAGAAAGCTTCAAAACTCCCTAGAAATTCCTTTCTACATCTATCAATATGCCCTTGTGATAATTATCATTTATTTAGTTAATTCCAAACTTTTGAAAAGTTCAAAATTAACAATTGACCATTTGGAAGTTGGAAAATTAAAAAGAAACTTTCATTTTGGGGGCCACCAAATGATGCAACAATAAGTATTAATAATGTTTTGCCTCACTAGATGATCCAACAAATAGATGTTAACAATGTCTTGTCTAAAACTTGATCCCAACCACTAGATTAGAAAAAGTCTATAATTGATAGTTTAGTCCAAAATTAATTAAATACATGTTTTTTTTTTTAAAGTCAACTATAATTGTTCACTAACACATCGACTTGCCATATAGTTGACTTACTACTAACTACTAATATATTGACATATTAATATGTCTACTTGTAATTCAACCATGTTGACTTACTAAACTATTGACATACCACTAACTCTTATTATTATGTAAATTTATAACTCTATCATATCAACTATTAGATAGTTGACTTACCACTTTGTCATATCAATTTACTGGACATTCGATTTGCTATCTTATTAATTGACTTACTTATCTTTTGACTTAATATCTTATTATCGACTTGTCATACTATTATTTTGACTTCTTAAACTATTGACTTGTGATGGGCATTTTTTTCTATTACAATAGAATTTTCCAAACCTTCTCCATGTCAATAAGAATGATTCTATGATGAACTACATCATTTGATTTCATGATAATAAGTTATTTGAAACATTGTACATCTACTTTCTATTATGACTTTTCAAATATATTGTGTTTGAATTAATGTGTTGGTATTCCTTCAATTTATCAAATATATATTCATTTCCTTGGGGAAACATCCATGCCAAAGGGGAATTTGTCTTCCCAAGTACATGTTGTATTTTAACTCACAACATGAAAATGTTCTTTGCATGCATTCTAATGAAGTTCATCATGGTATTAGGAGAAACATTGGATATACTAAAATTGAGGTTGTTCTGACAATGAAATCTAAAGTGACAAAAACATGATAAAAAAGACAAAGAATTTTGAGAATGGTTTAGACATTATACTTGATCAAGAAGAACTCCATTGGTTATGTTTGGTTTAACATGAGCTTGAAGTTGGATCAACATGTATGTGATCCTATGGTTGGGAGGAAAGCTCAAACAATTCATTTAAAGTAAAACATTAATGTAAGCTAATAAACAAATATTTAATCTTAACATGACATGCACACCCCCACATTCCTTGAAAGATTCAAATGCGAGTTTGAAAATGAAAACAACAGAAGAGAAAGGAATTGGGGTACGCTCCTTAGCTCACAGCACTTTGGGGGAAAAGGGCGTGTTGGAACTCTGGGATGGGGATTAGGACGAATTACAAGTGGGTCAATTATTCACACAAACCTATACAAACTTAACAACAAGTTGGACAATGCATAGTTGGAGCATGTTTTGTCACGAATGAGCCATGGGCATACACGGAATTACAAGATTCACCACGGCCTAGACTTGGGGGAAGCCACCACCTTCCCCCTTATAGTATTATCTATGATTAACCACAGGGGTCGCATTTAAATATCATTTTGTCATGGGATTCCCAAAATTGGGACTCTTGGAACTTTGGAGGGCCATAATTTTTTGTGCAAACCTCTAATTAAGGTGAGTCAAAGTTGTAGCCCTCATCGAAGGCTTTCCAAAGATATGTGGCATGCCACCTGCACACATGTATTTAAGGGCAATTCCTTATTTTTAGTGGGCAAAAGTCAAATTGGCATTTTGACTCTTGAGCCTTCTTTTGGCCATAACTTGTGTTTTAAGTATTCAAATGGGTCATGCAAGCCCATTTCAAACATCTAAAATTTCAAAATATTTTTAATGTTATAAGGAACTATTTAATGCAATGAATTTTGACCCTTGAAATATCTTTTTAAAGATTCTGAACTCCATAGGGATTCCAATTCCCAAAGTGAGAGTCCACTTGGGAATGTGTGGGTTCATTCCCTCACACTCCCAAAACCCAAGAATGCAAATGTGATTCTCAGGTTGCACTTTCAACCCGCACCTTTCCATGCTTTTGCCTTGGTTGCAAGCCCAAGGCTAGGGTCGTGACATGACAATTAATTGGTGGCACATCAACAATTTGTTAATGCTTAACATTTGTTTTTCATCCTTTCCTACTCATTGGCCCTTTGATGTATTGGAATGTATTCAATAATGATATTTGAATTTTTGTTAGCATCCAAATCACATTACCCAATCCCTTGACATTTTCCATGTTTTTTTTCTCACAACATATGTTTGTTTTGTTTAAATTTTTTGTAACTTGGTGGATTTATTAATTAAATGAAACAAAAATGTACACCATGTCTGAAAATTTGAAATTAGTGATTGTTCCATCCTTCAACAATTGAATATTAACATATTAATAACTAAGTTCCTTATTACAATGAAAGTTTATGTGGAGATTGTGATTAACCTAACCCACACTATAAATACCCACTCATGAAATAACATCCATGAGGAGTAGGGATGGAATTAAATGTTATAATCACTTATTGATTCAACCTCCTTGTTATCCTCAACCATAGTTTGTTGAAGATCTTGCATGGCCCATTGGGTAATATGTGAATGTACAAGAGTGTGAAAAGTTGAAAGTTATGCAACCATGACTATATTGGGTGTTGTATTGAAAAAGAAATAAAGAGAGGATCACATAGTGGAAAGTTAAAATGAAACCTATTGAGATTAGAACTTAGTGTGGAGGGTGTATCACAAGTTTTTTTGTTTCAACAAATCTTGGAAGGCAATTGTTTATGGACAAATCTCTTGGACAAGCTACAATTATCTATGACATAGTTAGGGTAGAAGATGTTACCTACTACCCATAGATAACAAGGATAGTGTTTCATTAGAAATAGGAACTAATGTACTATCAATCACCTTTTCATGAATCCACATTGGCACAATGTGACAAGTTGAAGCAAATCAAAGTAGCTATTTAGGTAGGTGGATTTTGTATACAATTGTTTTAGTAACAATGTCAACAATGTGGAAGTCAAATTTTCTTGGTAGCAAGATGTTTGGATTTTGTCGATGCATTGTGAAATTATAACATATTTATTACAAGGATTCTCACTACATTAGGGTAGATCACAAAGAGGGATCAAGAAGCCACTACTGCCAGTGCATTAGCCACCAAAAGATGTTGCAAGGACATCACAAAGCCCATCACATTGAAGGAGTTGGAAGAGATCAACTTTTATTTATATAGACATGCAATTAATTAGTCAAAGAGCATTACATAAGATGAATGGGCAGTGCAAGTGGGGCTACACCATTTCAAAACTATGGATTGGTTGGTTGTGCATCGATCCCTTGTGGAAGAGATAGTACATGTAATTTTAGGTATGCCATTTAAAACACTATAAATCAAGGTTTTGAAAGTTGTTGATGGAAACCATGATCTTTACGATATGTTGGTTGTTTAATGTGGGAATAATCACGTTTACTTAAGAAGGATGTGATGTTAAAATTGTCTAGGTTCTTTAAGGGATCAAAATTAGAACATTATGTTTCAAGTTCTGGATACCTCATTGCCAAAGCAATGATTTATTTCGTAATGTCAAGGTTGGAAGCACTTATTGAGATATGCACCTTTAGACATGGTAATAGGTTTGCACTGGGGGCATTAGTGTGAATCATTTAGGCAATAGAAAAAGGGGCAATTAATTGGGCATACTAGCTAGTTTGCTTATAAGCTCTAGAATGATATAAAAATAATACAAAAAATAGTAGGAAGTAAAGGGAATACCCTTATGTGACTTGTTTTTACATGTGTAACCCATCATTATTTGGGCAAATGGACTTTTAAAAATGAGGAACATATTAAACCTACTTTTATCAAAAGGAGGACAAGATAGTTGGGGATATTTACCTTGTAATGCTAGCTGACAATGGTGGATGTAAATGATTCGTTCAACATGTTTGCATAAGACAACAAAGGGAAAAAAATGTTGTAGGAACCATCCACCACTTCTATTGCAAAATAAAAGAAAAAAAAATTGTGTTGTCCAAGGAGTTACAATAGGAGGTTGTGGAGAAGTTGGCCATAGTGATAAAAGAAATGTCTAAACATGCTCAAAATTTACCAAGATAAAGAGTCAGTACCAACATGCCACTATTGAACTTGAACACACATAGGATTTGTCCAAATAGTTGAAGCTCACCCAAAAGGAGGAACATAAAACTTGGGGCACAATAAACAAAATGTTGGAAGAACAAATGGCATCCCAATAAGAGGAACAAGTTCAATTGACACATGAGTTCAATGAATTGGAGTGTTGCTATCAAATATAGGAAAGGGAAAAGGAATAAGGGAAAAGGTATGAAAAGGATAAAACTAACTAGCCAATGAAGGGAGTGGTGCTTTTTCAAGATGTAGAAAGCCTACACTGACAATCGAGGAAATCATAGCCGTGAGTTCTAAATCATCTCCCCAAGATTGAACAACCAAGTTGGGAAGGTATTGCAGTAAAAATTGCAACAAAAGCCATGTCTTATGATTGATTAGCTGGTCAAGAGTTTATATAATTATTTAAAATACTAGTAGAAGTGGTGGAGGATATGCAAAAATGGCATTTGAGCAAATGAAAGGTTATCAAGCTAGCATTGATGTGTTGTTGGAATGATTACACATCCAAGAAATGGAAGAATAAATTGACAACGAGGATGATGTGCATGTCATTAAATCAATGCCACAATTGCAATTATAGTTGTCAAGGAAACATGCCATCCTATTGTAGGAGTGATTACAACATAAGAGTCCATAACCCACCCCATAAACAAAAGGGAGATGGACCTTCTTTTGCAACTACAATAGAACGTCGAGACAAGGTGGATTTGGGAGACAAAAGTCTTATGGCCATTGATATTGGAAAAGCACCTTGGAACAAGGAAGAATAGGTGGAGAGGTTTTATTTAAATTTAGTAACAAGTAACCTAACATGTTACCAAATTTAACGTGATTGTTAAACCTAACCTATGACTTAACCTAACTAGTTACAAAACCTGACAAGTGGCATTACATTAGGTTAATAGACATGTGACAAATAGTTAGTCAATTGGTTGTTTACAGAATAGGTGCTTGGCAAAACATGTAGTTAAACAAATAACTAAACAAGCTGTATTTTTTGGAATTTTTTACATTACTAATGTTTATATTGGCTAATGATTGTTTAAATAGTTCATTTAAACTATTTAACTTTTGAATTAGTTTGTATAAAACTAGGAGGATAGATATGTTTTGGACATAAATTTTTATTGAACTTTTGATTCTATGTTTTTTCTTTCATTTTGAGGAAACATGAAACCATTTTTATTTTCAATAATTTTTCTTGAAGCTCTTAGCAATTTGAATACATGTTTTTCAAGATTTTTACATAGATTTATGTTTTTAATTTAAGTGTGCATGTTGTTATTTTCAAAACCTATTACTGAAAAAATTAGAAGTTAAAACTTGATGGGTATAAAAAAAATCATTAACGTTTGGCAACCACACAATGAATCAAAATTCAAAAGCAATCATGTTTAAAAATTTGGTTAAATTTGTAATTTTAGTAGATCTGATTTGAAAAGTAATCATGTTTATAATTTTTTGTTTGTTTTGTGTAATTTTTAGGATTTAAGTTGTTGTTTCTTGATTTTGTTTGAAAGTATTAGGAAATAGAGTGAGGTTAGCATAAAGTTTTTGAAATAAATTAAATGCCAAAACTTTAAAAGAAGTTTTCCACAAATTCTTGACTATTGTTTATGTTCAAAAATGATGCAAGGGCTTTCTTAAACCTATTGATTTCAGAAGATGTCAAGAGTACTCACTATAAGTCTTTAAAAAATTTAAAATGGGTTACGCATCAACCTATTTCAAAACCCACACAAGAGCAAAATGAACACCAAGTGTAACTTATGGGAAATGAATTTGTGAATGCATCAAAGATAGATGTAGCATAGAGGGGAGAATCCAATGAACAACATCAAAACGTAGTCAAATTAATTGTGTTGTTCAAAGACCCAAGTATGTTTTCAACCACTCATCAAATAACACCACAAACATCAACCCAACCATGGGAGGTGAGTGTTCACCATGATGACAATCATGAACTTGTTCAACCATTCAATGAAATTGTTTCCACACAGCAACCATGGTGATTTACAACCCCATGTTATCATCTATCCATAATCAGTGCACCTTCACCAAATTGCATGATCTATTGGTTTTCAAACCAACAACCAAGTCCCAATGTTGGTTTGGTATCCATTAATTTAGGGATAGAACGTATCCAACTACTCAACAAGTTGAAAGAACTTCTTCTCATTGACCAAAGACATTCAATCAATCAATTTCCATATTGCATCTAAAACGTATGGAACCTTGAGCAACACCCATGTTTTTTGACAAAAAGTTACATATTAATAAAACATTTGACCAACCAAATTAGTTCATGGTCAAGGTGAAAGATCACAAGTTCCATTCCGTAGACTAGTTTTAGTAGGAAATGAGGGTGCTAGAACTATAATTTGTTCTTATTGTCAACATGTGGGACATTTGTTCAATCACTACCCCTTTGTTGATGATAGGGTAAGACAATTATTGAAGGAGGAGGTGATGAATGTTCATCAACATGTCCTTCCAACCACTACAATAAAATTATCGAATGTGTTTGTATTAAAAACTCAAGCCATGAATCCTAATATTGGTCATACAATAATACCTATTAATTATCAATCAACCTAGCAATAACCTATTACATCAATAACCTATTACATTGTACTAACTAAAATTAGTGTTTGCCTACCTTTACATACACATTGTGACATAGTTATGACATTCTTGGTGCGGGAATGTTATGGAAGCCCAAAGAAGCACAAATTTTAACGAATTTTAACAAATTTTAACGAATTTTAAAGTGCAAAATGATGAATGTCATTACTATGCATTGTGGTATAATGTCATACCCCTTTTTGTACTTCTAAATCTTAGTTTGTATCCAACATTTTCAACTAGTGCAAAAGGACTTAATCTTTCAATTTTTAGGAATTATACATGTTATGTACATGGATATGTGCGTCCAATAATTGAACAACTTGTTATACCAAACACACCACATCCTATTGGGAATTAATATCCTATAGTGGTTCAACCAATCATTAATAGGGATACAAAACCTATTCAGCAACAAGTTATTGCACTGGTACCAACCATTGTATAAAGGTGAAAGCACACTAAGGTGGAGTACATAATCCTATCACAACTTGTTGAATTATCAATCATGGGCCATGAAACAAAATATTAAATAACAATATGTGAAAAGGACTTTAAAAAAAAATATTACATGTGATATGGTCACATTATATGGATTTCATGAATATATTTTGAATTATCATAACATATTGGACTTTTGAAATGCCAAAAACCAAACATTGCACTCCATATCATATGATTATGGACTCATTATATCTACTAAAATGTTTAATTAAATGATTTATTTTGACATAAAAAGTAGTGTGATGCCATTGATATAAAGGAAGACAATTTTTTAAAAATTTGAAAACCATAAATTGAGATGTACAATGAAATATGGATTTTTTTTACAATTTTTTTTATTCATTTGAATTAATAATTCAACTTCTCATTTTTTTAAATGTGATTTTTTGATACAATTATCTACAATTGATAAAGTCTATAAGTTTTAAAATAAAGTTTTGCCTTGTCATATGACTTGTGCAATATAATTTATTCTACCACAATGTAAAATGAACTTTTATTTAACATTAATATGGACTCACATATGCTAGAAAGTACTCCACCTTAATGTGCTTTCACCCATAGGTTAACACTAGTTTACTAGTCCATGTACCCCAAGGTTCTATTCACCAACCACCAAATGGAAGATAACCTAGAAGTTCACTTGGAGGAGATCTAATTGGAGGACCACCATTCAATCCATTTGTTGGATCATTCGAATCATTAGCACTTGACACATGCATGTTTATACCACCATGGTATCAACAACTTGTAGCAAAACTAGCAATCAAGCTGCCATATAGGAAGTTACAATATCCAACCTATGTCAAAGACATTGATCCGGATGTTCACATCAAAGTGTTCAAGAAGGCAATTAAAGTTAATGGTGAAACAATGGAAATTGACATCATCAACTTGTTTGGTTTTTACTTTCAAAGATAGTATCACTGAATGGGGTGAAAATTTTGTTCAAGACCATCCAAATTGCACAATTGAATAGTTGGAGCAAACATTTTGCAAGTAATTCAAAACTATGAAAAATGATGAAGAGGTCTATATATAATTGTGAAATATTCAACAACAAACCGTTGAACATGTTGAAGTCTACCATGAACACCTATTGAAACTAGTAAATTGTCAATAGGTTAGAGCTACATATTTTTCCTTGTTACTATTTTTGAAATAGGTTATTTATTTTACCTCATATTAGCGACAACATGTATGAAACAAAATACCTTAATTGAGCACAAGGATGCCATTGTAGTATGTGAAGAAAATGGACCTATTAAATTGAGTTACAATGCTTTACTAACCACACTAGAGGTTAATACAATAATTCAACTAGTAATACCTATTGCTACAACCAAATCAACATCAAGCTGCACCAATTGTGGTAAAACAAGTCATACTCATAAGACTTATCATAACCAAAAGAGAAAAATACTAGTAGTACCAACCACCATAGTCAAGTCTACAGAACCTAGAGTAGAGGCTAAGACATAACTTGTTAAATTGGTTAGAATACATGTTCGATACCCTTATATAATTTGTTCCAATGTTGAGCATAAATATAGTGAATGTCTTGGAAAGATTGAAGTATAAAACATGTTTTAAACTAAACCTATTAGTTCTATTACTATAACATTTAAACCACCTAAGCCTAATAATGTACCAATCAATGTGGTAGTTGTTATCATTATTTGTAGTCAACAACCAAAACAACAAGTGTTGAAAGAAAGGTAATTGTTTAAAGCCAAGAGTACAAGATTGACAAAGAGAACATATACATGATTCATTTATTAAGACCATAAGACCACTATAATGTGGTGAGAATGACAAACAACCCACTACAACCATTGAGGAACCATTGCAGAATAATTAACTCGGATTACTTAATAATTCCATTGCAAATCGATTAGTTGTAAATAATCAAACTGGTGAAGTGATTCAACAACATGTGACCTTAAAACAAGTTACAATAGAGAAGACTTTGAAAGAAAAAAAGGATATCAACAAACAAGTCTTGGAAACCAAGTATATGCTCAATTTGGGACAATCATTGTGGATAATACATGATATTAAACTCTACAAAATTTTAACCCATTACCATCAAAACCTGTTTTATTCGAACCGGTAGTTGCTTCAGTTGCCATTGATCATTAGATGGTCATGATATAGGTTCAAATAGGAAAACAATTCATAGAAGATGTACTTTTAGACGGTGGTTTTGGAGTTGATATTATCACTAAGAAATGAAGAGTGCAATTAGGTCTATTAAAACTAAAATTAACACCTTATAACCTATGCATAGCTAATCAAACCATTGCTAAACCTTAGAGGTTTGATAAAAGATCGTAAGATCTTCGTCCATGGAATTTTTTATGTAGTAACTTTTACTATGATATGGAGTAGCGTGTTAAACTTAGCTATTCCATGTTATTAGGCCGTCCTTAGTTAAGAGATGCCAAAGTGTCTCGTAATTGGGGCAATAACACTATCATCACACAAGGAACTAGTATTGTCATAAATATACATGTTACCAAAAAACTTGGAACACCAACTAAATGATTAGAGGTGTTAGTTTGTTATGATTTCCATTTAAAATATTTGATGAGGAATAGGACTTAATGTTTGCTATAGAACTAAGACTAATTTCAATAGGATCCATAGTTGTCCCTACACCAGTTAGGTTAGAGCAACATGTTAGTTTGATTCCATCAACATGTTTGAACCTAGTTGAATAGGTACCTAATGTACATGTTGAATGGGTATCTATACTACCTATTCAAATAGCTATACCTCATGATACTTTTAAACAACATCTACTAGAGACTTTTTTCAACTTAAAGTGGGGGAGATGGTGATTGACAAGACCTACTCATGAATGAGCTCAAAACATTTACATTGCTCACTGGAATGTCACAAAGGATGAACAATTGACCAAAATCAACCTGGGTTCTAAAGGAATTATGTAACAAGTTAAAGTCAACATTGATTTCAAATCAATTATCAAATCTCAACTGGTTGAATTGTTGAAGGAGTTCAAAAACAATTTTGCATGGACTTACAAAGACTTGAAGGGCATACCACTTGAGATATTTCAACATTGAATTGAATTGGACACATCAACACAACTTGCACATCAAACACAATATTGATTGGATCCTAACTATGCAACCATTTTCAAACATGATATTGACAAACTATTTGCAGTAGGTTTTATTAAACATGTTGAAAAGACTACTTGGCTATCACTCATAATTGTAGTGCTTAAAAAGAACAAAAATTGAAAATTTGTGTGTATTTTAGAAATCTTAATGTTCCCACAAAAAAAAACCCATATTTGTTACCTTTTACTGATGAAGTTATTATCATTGTAATCAAACATGAAGTTTACACATTTTTAAATGGTTTTTCTAGATACCATCGTATTTCCATAACACTGGAAGGCCAATACAAGATTGCTTTTGTTACTAATTGGGGGGCTTTTGTATGGGTTGTAATGCCTTTTGGAGTAAAAATGGACCACCAACCTATCAAAGGGTAGTCACCAAAGCTTTATGCGAATCCATTGATGTATTCATGAAGATCTTTTTAGATGATTTTATTATTTTTAATGACATGTCCAACCATTTAGAAAAAAATTTAAAATGTTTTCTAAAATGTAGAGAATATGACATTAGTGTGAATCCAAAAAATTGTGCATTCATGGTCTACCCTGGAACTATTTTAGGATTCATAATTTCTAAAGAGGGGAAAACACATGATCCTAAGAAAATAGAGGCCATGGTCAAAGTGCTAGTACCCAAAACACTTCAAGAAATCCAAATGTTCAATGGAATGGCACAATTCTACCAATGTTTCGTAATTTGTTTTTGCCTTTATTGTGGCACAAATCACCAAGTTACTTAGGAAAATTGAGGCATTTGAATGTCAAGTCACTTGGGAAGACATCAAAAATTGGTACATTCAAGCTCCCATACTCATTAGTCCTAATTAAAAACTAGATTTTCATGTTCATACTTATGCATCTCAACTAACAATAGGGGCAATACATGTCGAGACCCAAGCAGGTAAAATTGATCAACATGTTATGTATTCTTCAATATTATTAAATTATGCTAAAAGAAATTACATTACTATGGAGAGAGAGGTTTTAGCTATGATCTATGCATTTCACAAATTTAGACATTACATGTTAAGCAATAGGTTTACATTCTATGTTAATCACATGGCTTTAGTGTATTTAGTTAATAAGCCAAAGGTTTTTGGCAAGTTAGTTGGATGGCTCTTATTGTTCTTAGAATATGATTTCAAGATTATATATAAACTTGGTAGGTCACACTTAATGGTGGATGCACTAAACCGGTTACCCAACTAGTCTAAACTTGTTGGAGTACTTGATCAAACTTGTGGTTCTCACATGTTCACATTACAACATGTGAATGGTTACAAAGTGTTTATGAATACTTATTAGAAAGAGTGATGCTAGAGATATTTAATACATCACAAAGACAATATTTAGCCCATAAAACGAAACCATTTGTGCTTTAAGAAAAGATATTATATAGATTTGGACAAGACAATAGGTTTTGTCGAGTTTTACAACTAAAACATGTACCCACAATCTTGTAATAATTGCATGGAGGAGTTGCATGAAGGCATTTCTTTTTTGACATCATTGTGAAGAAGATATTGGATGTTGATTATTAGTGGCCAATGATGAATTGAAATGTTCACAAATATTATCGAACCTATGATCAATGTTAAAGAATAGGTAACCTATTGACGTAGAACTTAATGAAGTTAGTTACCACTTTTGATTCACCCCCAAATTCCTTAAAAAATTCAAATGCAAGTCTTAAAGTGAAAAAAATGGAAAAAAAAATTGGGCTACACTCTTTCGTTCGCAACATTTTGAAGGAGGGGGAATAAAAGGGGCATGCCAGAGCTTCAGGGTGGGGATTAGGACAAATGACAAGCGGGTCAATTATTCATAGTGATATGCACAAACTAAACAACAAGTTGGTTAATGCACAATTGGAGCACTTTTGGAGCATGGACGAACCATGGGCACATAAAAATTCACATACTCACCACGACCTGGACTTGGGGAAAGCCACCACCTTCCCCCTTATAACATTATGTGTGATTCACCACATGGGCTACACTTAAATGATGTTTTTCTCGAGATTCCTAAGTTAGGAGTTCCAAAGTTCCCAAAATTAGGACTCTTGCCACTTTGGACGCCCATAACTTCTTATGTAAACTTTTGATTGAGGCGAGATTTAAAGCAAAGTTATAGCCCTCGTCAAGATCTTTTTAACCATATGTGGCATGCTACATGTACATAAGTAAATTAGGGTGATTCCTAACTTTTAATGGTTGGGAGTCAGATTGACACTTTGATTTTCGGCCCTTCTTTTAGCCATATATTGTGTTGTAAGTATTCAAATGGATAATGCGACCACATTTTAGACATCTATGTTTTAAGAAATTTTCCAATGGTCTAAGGAATTTTTCAATCCAATGAGTTGACCTTTTAAATTGCTCTTTAAAAAATTCATCATGATTTTAACTCCCAAAGTGGGAGTCTGCTTAGGAATGTGTGTGGGTTCATTCCTTCACATTCTCTCACATTGCCAAGATTGTGAATGTGACTCTTAAGTTGCATTCTTAGTCCACACCTTTCCATGCCCTTACCTTGGTCACGAACCCAAGGTTAGGGTTGTGATAATTTTACATAAATAACCATTTCAAAAATGGGGATTGGATTTATTATACCTATTAAACCTACAAGCATACTATTAAGCAATTAGTACATTTTGGTGGCTATTGACTATGGAACCAAATGGGTGGAAACATGAACATTCCACCCCAACACTATTATATCAACTAATAATTTTTTGTATGAACATATTTTTACGAGATTTGGATGTCCATAAACAATTGTGATCAATCAAAGTACCCATTTAATCAATGATGTTATCAAATAGTTTACTGATTATTTTGTTCTTACACATACTAGTTCCACTATTTATTATCCACAAGGAAATGGACAAGTTAAATCAACAAAAAAGGTTTTAAAATTTTTACTAACCAAATTAATTAATGAAAATTAGAATGATTAGGATGAACACCCTTTGATGGTTCCATACGCATGTCCTCCATGTCCCACAATAATGATGTGATGATCAAATTTGGAGGCGAATTGATTTTTAAATTTGAAAAATCCCCCAAATGAATATTATGGTAGTGTGGATGATTTGAACCTTGCCCTTTGTTTGGTAAACCCATTGATACCCTTTAACGTCTCCCTTATTACGAAATTATGTGTCATTTTCATGGTGAACTTTAACTTTAAATTCAAAGTAACCAAACCTTAACCTTGAATGGGGATGTTGAATATGTGGATTTAACCTAATCCTAACTTAAAGGACTTGCATCCACAAAAACATTTCACATGACCAATAAAACTTGGGCACATTATGAAGATAATAAATGTGGTTTATTGGCAATTAACCTGGTCTCACCACTAGAAACACATAACAAGGAAATTAGTGATCAAATTCACAATATTCACAATATCACCAACCCCTTACAACTTAAACCCAACTAAAACCTTAATCAATATGCATGAACAACTCAAAAATCAAATAAAACCTCCACATTGGTGAAAACTAACTATTAATATTGTCCCATGCCCAACCATTGTAACAATTAATATGTGTGGGATAACTCATAGCCTTTCACCTTCGGTTTCCCATTGTGAAATATGCATATGTTTTTGAGAGAACAACCTACAAATGTGTTAGCCAATGGCATACAATTCATCAAACCCATTAGCCCTTTGATTATTAATGGTGATGGTAGTGCTCCTCATTGTCGTCATTGATTGTTATTATGCCCTTCCCTAACAAAGACAAAGAGAGATCGAGAGGGAAAAAGAAAGATGTGAAAAATGGGAAGAGGAGGATGGGCCCTTTGTGGTATTACCCCCCTCCTTGCCTTTAGTTTTTTTCTTTCCTCAATAGAACCTCCACACTTTGGGTAACTAGGCCCAACTAGGATTCAACTCCCTATAGAATGTTATAGTTGTTAAACATAATACAAAACACACCGCCTAGTGTTACGAAGTTGTTAGTTTAAGGTTCATATAGATTTGCACCACAACTAAACTTCAGTTTTGGTGATTCAAAATACAACTCACTTGCAACAACTGGGATTCCAATCCCAAAAAAGTAAAAAAAAAAAAAAATAAATAAAATTTGTGCCAAGAAAATTTGGATAAAACATAGAAAAACTTGCAAAGTATAATCATTTTGTTTTGAAATTTCAAATCACCAAAAGTGATTTGAAAACTCACAATTTGGGATTATATCCTAACATTAAATAACTTTAATCACATCCACATTTGAATTGATTCCAAACTAAAAATACATTTAACTATGTTAACCTAACTTATCATTAATTTAATTGTGATTTAAATGGGCAATCAACTTAACACTTTCAACAAATGTATTGTGTAATGGCAACTGTTTGTGAAGTTGGGATTTCATTGTTATTTTTTTATTAATATTTAAAAAAGTTGTGATTGCAAATTGTACTTATTTACACTTGTCTAATATCATTAAATTCACAAGCTTTGTAGTTTTATTATAGGAGCACCTTTCTTCTTTGTTAATTAATATCACCAAATTGTGTGTTTTTCCATTTAACAACTCTTGTCATGCATGCTCATTGCCATCAATATTATCTACATTGGCATATAAAAAGAATGTTATTGTACTCCTTGATTGGATTTGACGACAAATTGTTGAATAATTAATTAAATTTTATATCTTATCTTTGGAATTTGGTTATTTAATTGAGCTTGTAAATACAACAAACAATGATTTGTTTAAAAATTCAACTTTTTAAAAATTTGGAAATTTGGTTATTTTATCATATGACATTAAAATTTGAACTTATTGTTGTTCAATTACATTTTGAAAGATCATCACATATGACATTAAATGTCTTGCAATTCTCAATATTCAAAATTTTAGCCATGTTTTTTTATAATTCTATGAATTATTGTTTATTGTTTACAATTTAACGTTCATTTGGGACCAAAGGGTCCATTAGATGAAAGGTAGATCATGGAGGACAAACTGTCCTCTGGTACTAGTAGCATGCCACAAACTTGGCCAAGGCGATTGTGTTCATAGTCTGCATGAGCTCAACAAGAGTGCTACTGTGGATGAGGGGCAAGGTCGAACAAAAGCGTTCCGTGACTTTTTGTGTATTTAGACAGACAAGGAGCAAGTGTTTTTCATCCTCAACCTTCCCCAAATCATAGCCTCAACAAAGCCTTTATGTGTATGGCACGCCTTTCCATGTACCTAACACTACCTCAAGTTGCGAATTGCCACACCGAAACCGGGCTAGAACTTTCTGCAATTGAACACAATTGATGTCACACAAATAGCTTTCGTTCTCGTATGACATACCCTTGAAACGTAAATATCTTGTCTGCACATTAGTCTTGATTTCGCAGTTGGTGAAGAACTTTTCAATGAAAACCAATTGCATATCATCCTTCACCCTTTTTACATTCAACATTGTGTGGGGAAAACTTGGAGGGGGTGGGGCCTAGCCTCTTGGTTGATCAAGCCTCCTATCGTAGATCTAACATCAACCGGTTGCACTAATTGTAGTGTGGCCAATTTAGCCATTCGAACTCCCACCTATACATTGTGCGCATTGCACCAAAACACTTGGCTTTTTGCTCGGCCTCTCACCCCTACTAAACAGTCGAATGTATGTGCATTGTCCTAGGACTTATGACGCGCTCCTTGGTCCCAGGGTGAACCCACTCGAGGGTTCACCAAATGTCAAGTTGCAGAAGTTGGGACCAAAGGGGCACGCTCCCGGCTTCCAACTCTAGAAAGGGGTAGAGGGTCGAGTTGGGAGCCCCGGGATTAGACTAGGAAGAGGGACTAAAAGATCAAGCTTGAATATGCATCCAAAAACCAATCACGGGAGGTTAGTTTACCATTCGGGACACCCTTGGGTGTTGGGACTTGCCACGGGCACTTGGACACACAAGACTCACCACGGCCCGGATTCGGGAGTAAGCCACCACCTTACTCCCTATAGTATTCTCTGCAGCTCGTCGTGGGGACTACATCCAAATGGCACAAATTCCCGGGACTCTCGAAATGGAGTCCCGAAATTATCCCGGTGGGACTTCCGGAACTTTGAGTCGCCATAACTCCCGACTGCAAAGTTGGATCGCGACGAGGTCTGAACCAAAGTTGTAGCCCTCGTCGAGATCTTTCCAACGCCATGTCGCATGAGGGCATTTTCGATATCTACATTTCAAGACCTTTTCAATGACACCAAGAACACCCCAATGCGAGGTGTTTTGCCCCTTGCTATCGAGCTCTGAACATTCGGGAGTCTCGGAGGACTCCAAATTCCTAACTTTTTCAAGTGTTGGGCTTCACCCCCACACTTGGCCAAAGTAGGGTTGCGACAACTTATTTCCAACGCCAATTGAACAGTCCTCACCTCGAGCGCACGGGTTGCTATAAGCTGAAGTCTTATTTCCAGAGATGATTGAACCAGAGGCAAAAAACCTACCACCTCCTGGGGTTGACTTTCGAATAACCAATTTTTCACGGATCCAGCCCACATTTCTTTCCCGCAGTAAGCATAGCGAGCTAGGCTTCCCATGCCTTTCCCAAGATGCAATTTTTAGTGACCGTGCTCACACAGTTATAGTACAATGTCACTTATCCCCATGTAAAGTGTTTAAAGGGGAATTTGCCAAATTCTACCAGCATAATGGACGTGCTAGTTGTTTTTCGCACCCTGAGTAGGGACTTAAGGAACCTTTGGTACATTATTTTAATAGCTTCTATTTTTTTAGAGTCCACCCAAACCTCATGAGCATAATTTGTTGTGGAACACACCAACGTGTTGAAGAGGTCACATTGTAGCTTAATGTCCATAATGCGTAATTCCACACAAGGACGATTTAATGCGAACAACGAGCGCTTACCAGTAGCTGTTAGATGTTCCACTGCACTGTTCATGTTCGAGGTGGTCTCGAGCAGGATGCCCAAGTATTTGAAGGCATACACTTAATAACGTCACTTTCAAACACAAACTTTTGGCATGGATCAACTGAGTTGAACACCATAACTTTTGTTTTTTTCTCGTTCATGATAAGTCCACATTCAACACATAACTACTAGAGTGTCTAACTATTGTTGCAATCCCACTTCTTACTTTGATGTCAAAGAGAGGTCATTTGCAAAAAGTAGCAACCATATGTGCACGTCCATTAGGGCCAAGTTAAAAAAACAAAACTCACTTGCATATGTGACAAGATATTCCAAGTTTGTTTATTTGTAATTTATTTAATTATTCCTTTTTAAAAAATGTTACAATGTAAAAATTCGCCATGATTTTTTTTTTCAATAAAACATGTAAAAAAGAAATTCACCAATCAAATCAAGAAGGCAAAGGCAGTTGCAATCACTTCAAACTACCACAAAACCTAAAACACACAAAACATCAACACAAATTACACAAAAGGGCAAGTGCAGTTGGTTGTCTGTAAGCTTAAGAGTAGTGACACAAAATGGGCATGATGCTGTTGTGGACCCAACAGAGCTAGCATGTCACACAATTTCATATTTCATTATAGGCTCAGAAATACCTTCAAGCACAACACATTTGTTGTGGTCTATCTCTCTCACACAGATACAAGAAGCTAACTTATGATATTACAATCCATGGCAAGATTTCCAGGAACCAGCAATCAATCTAAAAAACCTGCAATGCAGAGTCCAATGCAATAACAAATTAATAATGGTAGCCGATGAGTTTGATCTCATTGTTGTTGGGATTTCCACTGTTGTAAATGTCCCACGCTTGTGTAACTTATCGGAGTCTGAACGGAGAATGTACATATTGTACCCATGTTCCTGGTGTTTATAGGTAGGTATTACCATCTACCAGTCTTGTGGTGGCGATGGGAGGTAGAATTTTTGAGTTTACAACAACGCATCTCTTTTTCTTTGAACTTGGATCCCGAATGCTTGTTTCATGAAAGCTTAAATAGCTTCACATAAAAGCCGTACCTTTGAAAGGCTTATGTACCCAATGGCCTCAACACTCTCCTGTTGCTTACTCTCCTCTTAGTGGAGGAGGACACTGAGCATTGTGATTCTGGAGCGCTCAAACTGGTGATCCAGATATCATCAGCCACTACAGCTTCATCATCATCATTTCGATGCCAGGTCCAACGGGCATGGGTGGCATTCACCATGTCAAGCTCCCCATGTCCAAAGCTTGCCTCCCTGTACATTGACCATTCTGGCTGCTCATCAAAGAAACTGCAGCCACCACCACCCCAACCCCAATCAACATTTAGATGTTTTGCATGAATGTATGAAGCTCAAACAACAGATTGTTTAAGACACTGGATACTTCATCAATTTACCTTCAACATAGTTCAGTTGCTCATCCCTACTAGCACTTCTTCATTTCACAACTGAAAAAGGATTTAACAATAGAGAGAAACTTTGTGGCAAGAAAGAAACACACAATTGGAAATCAGCCTTGAAAATTATCCAGCTATCTGAATTCACAGTTGGTCAAAAAGAGACCCATCATACTCCTTTACAGGCACCAGGTTCTTTCCCCCCAAGTTCTCAGAAACAAATCATCTTGCTCACTGTAGTACATTGAACAAATGAGTGCAATTTGAAAAAGCCAGTACCTCCGGGCAAGACCTTCACGGTTGCCACCATCACCAATTGTTATGTGTATAATCCCACACGGATCCCTCTTCATCGAGTATACACGTGTCTGCAGCCATCCACCAAAGACACACATAGCACTCTCTCTTTCAATTCCAATGAATGATAATCCTCAAACAGTAAGTACCTCTAGCATGCAAATGCAAAACCTTCAAACTAATTCAACAGGGAAACAGTTACAGAAAGTGGCCACAGGAGGTCAGTCCCAAAGTTGACTAGTTGGAATGTTGCACACAATGGGTGGGTCAGAGGACAATGCTTATTATTACCATGCGTTCATATGCATGCACATGGCCAGCAAATATCAGGTCCACTTGAGCCTCATAAAGCAATGACTCCATAGCTGCCATCATCCTGTCACCATTCAGTTGATGGGCTGCATTTGAGTTGTACCAAGGAGCATGGAGCACTGCAATTAGCCATGGTGTTCTACTCCTGTCCACCCTTGCCAAATCTGCCTGCAAACACAAAATAGTTGAAAAGATGGGGAAAGCATTTTTAAAAAAGAAATGGGTTGGTATATGGAAAGGAGGGCGTCTTCCACAGCAAGAAGATACACAAACAAATGCCAAAGAAAACCAAATTGGATCTACCACCCAAATCCAAGCAGCACAGAGGCTGGGCTAGCAGATACCCATGAAATTGCACAAACTTCTGAACACAGAAAAACAGACCAGGAGAGAGAGAGAGAAAGATGGTGTCCTCACTTGAAGCCATTTGTACTGGGAGGAATCTTCATCAAAATCAGCATATGAGGCCAACATAAGAACATGCACACCAGCAGTTTCAAAAGAGTAGAACTGATTTGAATCCGAGCCACTCTCAGAATATGGCATCTGCCAGCGGGTATTGTAAGCTCTGAACGGATCCACAATATAAGGGATACCTTCAATGTCATGGTTCCCTTCAGTGACCATCCAAGGCTTTGCACTAGCATATGGCGTAATTAGTTTGCCAAAGGAGTCCCACAATGGTTGATAGTAGTCAGCATAAGACAAGTCACCGGCAAATAACAGAACATTGTAGTTTGAATTCTCAATGTGCTCCAATGTTGATTTTGTCCATCCGGTTTGACCCAAATCACCTATGAAGCAGCAGCAATGATGAAAAGCATCCATCATCAATTTGACAGCAGGCACTCAAATATAAACATTGGTATGACAATATTCTTCACAAGTGCTCAATCTCTCTGTCAACAATACCCAAGGTTGGTTTCATAACAAACCTGATGATCCTTCCTTCTCATTTCAAGTGCCACCTCTATTACTACAGTTCAATATTGTAAGGGTCAAAGAAGATTCCAGAAAAGTTTACCAACAACTGCAAATTTGATGGGCACATCAGGTCCTGCTGGTGGAGGGGTTGTGAACTTGAATTCATGGCCACTGCTGCCACACATATAGTAGTAGGTAGTATTGTCCAATAATGGACCCACAACAACATGATGCATTTGGCCTGACTTGTACAAGAAATAACTGTAACTCTTCTTCACACCACTTGCAATGGCAGTGTACTGTTGTGAGGTAGTTCCATAATGCACAGTGGAAGGTGCGGTCATGCTTGAAGTCATCCATGAGACACGCATCCTGTTCGGTCCAGCCAATGATACATGCACCTGTATGTTACACCCCCCGCCCCCGCCCCCCCGCCCCCCAAAACCCCAGACAATAATGACAATTAGCAAGAACAGCCAAACCAGCATCTGTGAATAAAAAATCATTTTCTGTTATCCAATACCCCCCAAAAGCAAAGGTGCAGAAAGAAATCCTCAATCTTAAGAGCTTGAATCTAAATACAGCCTACTGCAGACAATCGCAAAAAAAAAAAATGCTCCCAATGAAACACCTTTGTTGACATGAGTGAGAGAGAGAGAGAGAGGCACATGACAATCCGGATTCAGCAGCTATTCAACAGTAAATCTGCTGGTAACCATTTTGAAACAGCAAATTGAGCATCAGAGCATTATCATGATCATCACCTTCGTCACAAAGACAGTGAAGTGGTGGTGCCATGATGATAATCCTCCCCACCAACTTCATCAGCTCCTGACAGTATGTATGTATTGATCTGGACCCAACGGTATGCATAACACCTAGATCTGAAAGCTAGGTATACACAATCTCTCAGACAGAATTGTCTCAGCATCATCATCATCATCATCACATGATGAATCAGATATAGAATCCTTTTGGGACATTCCTTGTCTCATTTCATACCTGATCAGGTTCGATGCTCTTCTTCCCACCCGCGAAGAGCCTGAGGTTGGGACGAGCCGGAGGACGTACATATGCAGCAGCAGTGGCTTCCTCACATAGCAGTGCCGTGGACAGAAGCATGGTCACAAGCATTATGATCACCATAGAGTTCCCATCCATGATGATCAAGCAAGCAAGTGCCAAGCACCCTCTCTCTGCTTCTAGATTTTTGCTTGTTTTTTTGAAAATTTCCTGTATTTTGCAGTTGAGAATCCGGCTGTGTTTGAGCTGCAAAAACATCCCAAGAGAAATTGTCTTTCGAGCTTTTTTGTATAACAAAAACACAGAGAAAAAGATGCAACCGTAAATCCACCCACACACCCAGCCTCTCTACTCTATTATAAGAGCTTGCTTGGTGACTTACCTACCTTTGTAGAGCTTGCGGGTGTTTTTGTGTCTTTGTGAGTGTGTGTGCCTAGTGCAGCGGCAGCATAGAAGAGAATTGAAAGCTGTGGAATTCTGTCTCTCCAAACTCTCGCGATTCCAAGAGAAGCCTCACAATCACAAAGTGAAACCCTAATACAGAAGAAGAGCTACAGACAGACAGACAGATAGACGCACAATCTTCTGCTTCACCCAAAAGCCGGAAGAGTATCAGAAGATATCTGCTGCAGAAGTATCAGAAGATGTCTGCTGCTACGCCGTATCCGGTTGTGGAATCCAACGAGAGACAAACAGCAAGCATAAACGACATTCGCGGCCGAGAAAAAGAAGAGTGGGTTAAGAGCTTGGGTCTCTTAACCCTAATTTTCTCCAGCATCTGGACGAACCGCGAATTTCGCTACAGTTGGTTGTTGGGTACTCGGGGATTCTGCTCCTCGTGTTCTTTCTCTCTCTCATTATTGACAAGCATCTACAAATCCATCGATCTGATGTTTGTGTTGGTGATCGGAGCTTGAAGAGGGTGAATCTTCTGCAAATAAGGTTGTCAAGGGTGCCGGCAGGACCATGATGGGACTGACAAGAACAGGACCATGGGAGCTCTGGCATGAGGAGGACCTTGATGGGACTGAGAAGAGGGGAATGTGTATGACATGCATTTCATGTTGGTGCAAAATGCGGTTTGGAGATGGTTGATGTAAAGGGTCTAAGGTTGAGCTCTAAACTGTTGAGTCTCTGTGTCTGTCTGTCTGTCTGTCTGTGTCTCATGATCTGAATCTTGAAGCATCATCCAAATTTCTAGAAAACAAATAGAGCAGTAATGAGTTCAGTGATTCTTGCAGAGAAAACAAATTCAGATGTAGTAGTAGTATTAGTTACAGTATTGGATTTGGAGCTTGATCATTTAAGGATCAAAAGCCAATTCCAGTGTGTTGCTGTTGTATGTGTTTCTATACATACAAAATTTCTTCTATGTATGCACCATTAAAAGATTAGACTGAAACCCAGTATGTTGCAAACAGCAGACAGCTCGTGAAGGCAATGCAGAGATAGATCAGGAGCTTTGTGTTCTTGTCAAGAAGTGTTTGTTTGTTGCCAATCGGATTATTCAATATTGACTTGAGCCATGACAGGATTGTTGCACATTGAGTATTGTCAGTGATTAGGCAGCTCGGAGGATTCTCAATCCCAATGGCAACACCTTTAGCATTTGTGCATGAAGATTTAGCGGGGCTTCCAGAAGTTTTCTGCAAGCTAATATCTTGGAGATGAATTGATGTGCATGCAACAGATTTGCTGCACTGGAAGCTGACCGCAGTTGATGATAAGGAAGTCCCGGTGATGTTGGTATATTTCACTAGCTCAATCTGAACTGCATCCGTCTACAACCCCCCAAAAAACCCAAAAAAACCATGAGGCGAAAAAACATCCATAAACCATTGAGTAAGTCTCCAACACTATGATGGTGATCTTGGTGTCATGTTGTAGGAAGATCCCCGTTGGTGAGATTTGACAATGGGTCATGTAAGAACTTATGGCTTACTGAGTTGGAACAAGGGCCACTTTGAGAAGATGGGCAGTAGTATTGATCAATGATAATGGGATTTGTGACATTGATCATGCTGATGTTCTGATACGCAAAGTTGTACGCTAGGCCTTTGCCTCCCTGTGTGTGTACCCACCACCATCACATCACCCACATGCCCTTGAATTCTTAGATTGATCCTGCGAACCTCAAAAGCTAATTTACGGGTCATGCAAAAGACAAAGGACAAAGGACAAAAGGGGTCATTGATTGTTCATATCCCTCAATTTTTACAAAAATGGTGTTGGAAACTGACTGACTTACTGATGCCTTACAAATAGTTCCAAGCTTTTGTGGATAAGAGAGAAAGCTAGATAGATTGATCAAATGGAAAGTATGTCATTTTACCTGCCATGTTTTGATTCGCAACCCATTTGTAGTACCTTCCATTACACAATTCTTGACTTGTACTTGGGATACGTTTGCAGTTGCTCCATTTTCTCCAAGGCTTCCAATACTGCCAGTCAAGTCAGTCAGTAGCATAAAATGCAGTAAAGATGAAACTGAATATGTTTTTTTGCATTTGAAGAAACACAACTTATAATCACACCAATTTTGGTGTCATGAGCTGAATTTGTCTTTGTGGATTAAGATTTTCTAAACCATTATCCACTATTTGCAACTGCAATTTTTCTTTTGCTTTGTTTCAGATTTTAATGACATTTTTGTTTGTTTGTTTGTTTGTTTGTTTGTTTTGTCAGGGACAATGGGCAGCAGCAGGATCTGTGAATGGGTTTTTTGTTACCTGATCCCATGACATCCTGGACCACAATAGACATTCTCCACTTCAATGTTGTGGGATCCAGACACTATTGATATACAATCATCTCCTGCAAACAAAACTCTCAATTTTGGAAACGTGGGTTTGTTGGGTTGATGGAAACGGGTAGGTGAAGTTCACATGCAATTGTTGAGTCAAAAGGTTGGGTTTTTGGAAATGGAAATTTTACTTAAGGCCTTGTACAAATGAGATGAGAACCCAAAGCAAGCAAGCATATGACTTCCAAATCCAATTCCAAATATAATGAATTCCAAATAATTAAATAATCTATCTACCTGTAGCAATGTTGCAATTTTGTATTGTAGTGTTTGTGCAGGCTGAGACATGGATCCCATCTGTGTTGGGGCTGGTAGGCGGTGCTACAATGGTGACAAATTTAGCCTGCCCTCGAACCACGGAATTGAACTCGAGGTGGATTTGTTGGCTGTTCAAGAAAGTCACATTTTCCACCGTGACATCAGTGCCATGGTGAATCTCAACTGCCTGCAAATCATTTCCAAACAAAACATGGTATGTGAAGACTTACATACTACCACAAACTATTTCAATAGATTGATCTCTACAGCAATTTTACTACTACATAAACATGAATTTTAGTGTAAAAAAGATATCAATGGTTTTGAAACTCCAACTACATCATCAGTTTCCAACAAGCATATGAGTGTTCAACACATTTGGGTATTGAAATAATTTGGTGGTGCATGGATGGGTAGTGAGGCAACATACTGTGGGTGCTTTCTTGCAGGTTTTGGCTTTCTTACACACCCACCAATTTTTTCCTTGCCCGTTGAAGGTGCCAGTGCCACTGATGGAGAAATTAGTGACTTGGTCAAACACCAACCATGTGGGACTACTAACTCCGCCCCATGCACTCACCTCATCTGGTGCAACAATAGTCCCATCAACCTTCACCACACCACATTGCTCATGATGAGCTCACAGACTAATCACTTATCTCGAATCAATATTAATAGTATGAACATTGTCATTTAATGAACTCCCTTGGTACTGGTTTTTTTCTTTCCTTTGAATTCACCCAATTATGAAAATGGTTGCCAACTTTAATTACTTCCAAGTGATTCTAGTGCAATATGGGTATTCTTCAACCATAGGTAAGAAAAACTTGGTGTCCATTTATTTAGAGATATTTTGCCAATTTTGATTTTATTTGGTTTGAACTTTGAACTACCCTTACCAAAACTTTGTGGTGTTACCTTTGACAACTTGTGAGCTAATGGAGATGGGATTCTTAAGATTTATGTAGGAACAAACAAATGACAAGGTGAAAGAATCAACATACAAGGAATTGTAATCCGGGTTGACATTTGCTCCCTTTGAATGTGGCAGGGTAAACAAGGAAAGTGTAAGCAACAGGAGCATGGACAACACCATTAGCAGTAGCACAGGCAAGGTTCCAAGCTTTGAAGAATGCCTGCACTCTCAATTTCATGAAATATGTCATGATTCATCACAATGGCATCATTTCAACAATGTTAATGGAAAAAAATATTAATCTAATAATTCAAGCACAAAGGTTTCAACTTATAATATAACAAATTGTAAATTTGGAACATCGGGTATGTAACAATTACTTGTGTGTCATTAGTGCTGCCATCACCAACAGCACCATATGCAAGCACATCATATATAGTCTTTCCCAAATGCCACCTGCGATGATGTTGCTCAGATTGATTAAACAAGTTCATGTCATCTGCACTCTCGAGAGGTGATGATTCAAGCTCCATCTCCAAATTATCATGCAAGCCATCTGAGCTTATGGTGTGTGTATGACTTTGAGTTTCAGATGAAACAAGATTGACATTTTGCAATAACCCATTCTGTTCCACAATGATGAAGTTGTTGCTTGTCACTTTACACCTCACTGAGTTTGGAATTGTAATGAAGCATGAGAACAATGTCAAGTAGAACATGTAATGGATCAATCTGAGTTTGTCTATGAGACCAAGTAGTTTGATGCCACCACCATGTCTCCTGATCATCTTAACCTCCGATGCAAAGATTTCTCCTATATTTTGTTCAATTGTGAGCAACAATGTCATTCCCCAAAGGTTCTTCAGCAAATCAATTCTCAAAGTGTCACCGAAGAGTTCAAAGAGGAAAAGTAATACTACCACCAATGATGGCTGGTGATCTTTTAACTTCTCTATCTATAGTTTGGAGTTCTATGTGTCAAAAGTTGACTTACATGGACTTGTTTGAATCTTACTCTTCAAGAACACATAAACATGTGGGGACACATGATTGAAACATGATAGTGGCGTAATGTGAATGAAATTGATTGCTTCATGAACTATGTGTGCCTCAAGCCTTTTGAATTTCCACCGCATGGTAGAGAGCTATTGTATTAACTAGAGAGAGTAGGCGAAATGGGCCAAAGGCATGTTCTTTTGCTTCAAATGCAAGCATATGTTTATGTACACTTAAAAAAACATAATACATGTTGCATTCATATTAGAGAGCTCATAATTGAACTTGATTAGGAATGGTTAACTATTACAAATTACACGTTCTAAAAAATTACCAAAATTATGTTCTAAATTAGTTGAATTTTTAAAAAAAAACAAATACCTATATTTATTAAGGCAATTCATTTGAAGTTTGCCTTTTGTTAAATTAGTCAAACTCCATAACTAACACACATGTATTGCCAATTCAAGGCTTGTTTGATGGTCTAGGTAATCCATGATTATTATTCCTAATTTCATGGGTAATTAACACCTTCATGTAATGCTTCAAGGTTGCATCTTTAATATAACATACAAAGGTGGAACAATTTTAATCACAAAATGTGATTATACCATATAGAATGTTGTAAAGTTTAATCCGTTTTCATAATCATTTTTATTTTGTTATATGATCAATTATAAATTTCTAAATCTTGTAGAAACTATTCTATGACATGATTTTATGGACACTTTAATGTGCTTTAATTAATACCCATTTCAAATTCAATAAATTTAGTTTTAAATGCAATAACATAGCAGTGTTCACAAACCCAAAACAATCCATAAATGTGCATAATGGAACATGTCTAATGTAATCAATTTTCAATTTTGTATATTACTTGCCTATGTGATTCTAGCTATGCAACCTACAATATTAATCATTAATAGGTCTTGTAACTAATGTTTTAGAGAGCCATTAATAAAGATCGGTGGGACAACAAAATATGATAATATGGTGAACTACATTTTTAATTTGTGATTATATAATTAGCATGAATAGTTGTAAAAAAATTCACTAGTCCTACCCCTTATGTTGTTGGGTTGATGTTAGGCTTGAACCAATGTAATTTCATGTCCATTTTGGATGGTTGATATTATAAATAATCAATTACTTAGTAAACATGAATCTTTGTAAACTTGTCCCAAAGACTAAAGTAACATGTGTTTAATTATATTGTAAAGGCTAAGTTGATGTCAAAATGATATCGTGTAAATAGTGGCATAACATGATGTTGTTTATAATGTGAATTTAAAAAAAGTTGAATGCAAGGCCTAACATTGAAAATCACATGAATGCACAAGGCGATAATGTGAGTTGGTTGAATTTGTATTGGAAAGGAAAAAAAAATAGATGAAGGATCTAAATGAATTTATAGAATTGAAAATGAACTTTTGAACATAATTTCTTTCCAAATCAAAACCAAAACCAAAACCAAAACTTATGATTCTTTTCCTTTTTGCAACTTAGGAAACTTGTTTTTCAAAATGAATTTGATTCTATGGCAAAGATTTCTTTTTTAATCTTAATTTTCCATTCTAGTAATAATGCAATTCCATACTACCATTCACAATTTAATGATACCTTCTTAAGAATAAACATCAAGAAGTTTGAATGGAATGAATGTTAAACTTAACTTGCAAGACAAAAAAAGAGATACAATAATTAACATGTGGACAATAATGGGGGAGGAACCTTGACTTGTAATTGAACACATGAAATGTTCAAGTGGGTATAATACACAAAGCATTTTACTATTTTTTGGCAACTTTACATTTACTCATCAAGCCCATATTTTTAACCTTGTTTTTTTAAATACATAGAATTTTTATTTTATTTTTGTAGTACATTAGAAGTTCACTTTAACCAATACGACACTTATTGTTCTAAAGGTTTATATTTTAAAATTAAAATCCAAAACTTCAAGCAACGCTATAACATTGAACTTTAATGCAAGTTGTTCACTAAGATGTCAAAGGTTATTTTTCCCACATATCAAACATTACATGTTACACAACAAATAGACATCGTACTTATCACACAACATATTGTTGACAATGGGCATTTTATTCTCAAATATTTTACAATAATGTTAAATGTCATAAACTATATGCCAAATTTCTTATATATATAGACATGGCAATTTCACTATTAAACATAAGTTTTTTTATTTATGAAATTGCAATAGATTGGATTGTTTTGCATTTTCATTATGGCATGCAACAAATATGATATAAATGAAAATTTCAAATGTTAGGACTATTGATATTTATTTCAATTTTTTTAATGTTGTGTCAATGGCTAACATCCCAAGAAGGATTTAACATTAAATGGAATTATATATAATAATAATTATTATTATGGTTTAAAATAAAACCAATATTATAAATTTAAAAAATTATTTATTTATCTTGAATTTTGATTTTTTTAAAGGAAAAATGATAATATTGTGACAAAATATTCCATTTCTATTTTTATTTCCATTTTTTGCATTTTGGTGAAATTTCACACAAAGAAAAATGTTGGTTAAGACATGTGAATGTACTTAAATGTTTAATACTATATTTTACAAGTATTTTACCTTTTGAACAATGAAGGGATGGCCACATGCCAAAAAACAACCAAAACACCATAATTCCCAAAGGACTTGAACAAACCATGATAAAGGTAGGCCTAATTTTTAACCCAACCATGAAACATGAAAATAAAAAAATTGGACACAAAATTTGCACAACATAAATCTAACAAAGTTTTAATATGACAGAGTGCATAGAAACATGAAAAAAACAAGGTTACAATGCAAGATTTATCCTACCCAAAATTAGTGTTGAATAGATTGAAAATAACATGAGGAAAAATTATTTTATTTATAAATTGTTAGGGTTTCGGTTCAAGGAAAAATATCTCAAAATATTTCATGTTAACTCAATACATCTTAAAATATCTCACACTAATTCAATACATTTCAAAAATACTTCAAAATATTTCACACTAACTCAAGATGTTTCAACATATCTCAAAATATTTCAAAATATTTCACATTAATTGAAAGCGTTCAAAAGATTTCAAAATATTTCACATTAATCGAAAAAGTTCAAAAGATTTCAAAATATCTCACATTAATTCAAAATATTTCAAAATATTCAAAACATTTCACACTAATTCAAGATGTTTCAAAATAGGAATTTTGTTGGGCAAGCTTTTAATTACATTATGAATGTCCAATGGATGAAAGGTGGACATTTATGGATGAATTCCATTCATGACGATACTAACAATGATGTTGGCAATGATGCTAGAAATGATGTCGACCATGATTTAGGCCATGATGTTGGGGATGTCATGCATAACATCACCTACCCTTCTAATGACGAGTTCCATAAAGAGTGGCCTTAGATTTGATTTAGAATTGCTAATGAAAATCTTTCATTTGTTTCATTGCATTTAATAAGTGTGGAGTTGATTCCCATGTGCATTCACTAACATTGTAACTTTGCCAATGAAGGTATTACAATTGATCATTTTGATTTTAAAATCAAGAGTTTATTCCATTTTGTATTTTGCTCATCATTGATTTCAATCGGTGAAGGTGGTTTAAGAACTTTTCCTAGATTGGTGAATGCATTGGAGGGCTTCAATAAGGAAACATGAAACACATGATGGATTTTCAAGGAATTAAAAAACTTGGTTATTCCTTATGATGTTCATTGACATTGTCCTTGTATTGCTTTTTCATCTTCAAGGTTAATTGTTAGATATAAGTTGAGTTTGAATGTTCATAACCACATGATTTGATCTTCAATTGTACGATTCACAATTTTGTTCACACCCTAGATATAAAACATAAGGTGCAAACCATGATTTGCAAGAAAACACATTTGTTGTGTTGATGAATGTAATATGTTGTTGTAAGCAAACTTTGCGATAGACAAAAGGTCTAATTGATTATCTTGATGATAATTAATTATGGAATGTAATATTGTTCCAAAACTTGATTAACTTATTTTGTTTACCCAACATTATTACAATTCATAGGTTAGGTAGGTAAACTTAAGTAAATAGGTAGTCAAAGGTTATTTAACTACCTAGGTTTACCTATTTATTTACCTACTACATGGTCTAAGTAAGTAGTTTAGTTCTACCAACCTACCTACCTAATTACTACATGGGTTAAGTAGTAGACCTCAACAAGTAGGGAACCTAGGTTTATTTACTTACCTACCTATGTACTTGGGGGTACACTAGTAAAAGGAAAATAGAGAATATGTGGGTAAAAAATTGTGTGCAATATATTGGTTGTTGGGTAAAAAAATAGGTTAATTAGTTTTAAAATAGGGTACAATTTATTCAAATAATCAATTTAATTATAATATAGGGTATGTAATAATCTGAAATAATGGATTATAAGTAATATAAGGTGGTTTTAATATGTATGTATATAAAAAAATTAGATAACAATAGGGTGATACAAAATAGGTTGGACACTTATCTAATACCCCCTAAAATTGACGTTTGACACATGTAAATCCCAAACTTTACACTAAGTGTGCCCCCCAAGCATATATGTTTACCTAGTTATTAATTATGCTAAGTAAATAATTTAGGTCTATTTACCTTATACCTAGGTCTACCTACCTATTTACTTAGTTCATATCTCTTATGTACCTACACAAATGAAACCATCAAATTGAATTTGCACCAATAATTATTTACATTTATTTTTCCACAATTTTTTATTAAAAAAAATTTCGCATACATTTAACATAACATGGATTGATATTTTTACATGAAATGGATTCACATGAAATCAATATGAAAATTTGAATAAACTAATTGTGATGACTATATATATAAATGTAAATATATGTTATAAAACATTTGTACATATATTATTTTGGCATCATATGTTTATCTAAATCTTAATATAAATTTAAAAATATGTTGTTTATGGTTTTTTTATAGTGATTTTTTCCTTGTTTTTTATAAGCATCCCATATCTTATATAACACATCATTGCAAAGCCCATGTTTATTAGGAGAGATCATAATTAAATAATAAATATGTCAAAGGAAGGAATTGAAGGTTAGATATGAACTTAATACCTAATTAAATTGTTACAAAACCTTGGATTGTCTCTTATACCATGGAAAATAAGTCACTGAAAACCATAAAGCAATATCAATATACCTTTTCAAACTAGTGGTATATAAATTATTTATTTATTTGAAATCCCAAAATTTTAGGAAAGTATTATCCCCATGCCAAATCTTTGGGGATTGGACCAATTATGTGGCCTAATTTTTTTATTGCATTGTTTAGTTGTCTTTCCCTTCATTGTGATAATGGTTTTGGGATTGTACATGTGATGTCCCACATGAGATATATATGGACAAAGTTGAAAAAGAAGATATTCGAAGAGGAGTTACAAAAGGGGCTATAAAAGCAAAGCTTGAAAAGAAAGTTATGAATTAAAATTATACATAATTAATTAAAAATGAAAAAAAATTAATTAATTTTTTAAATTAAAAAAACAAGAATTGAAAATGTGGGTTTTCAAGTGAAGACAACTTAATCCATTATTGAGGCCAAAGTGAAAAGAGTAGATACTTTCTAATTTTAATTGACAACATTGAGAGAAAAACTAAAAAGGAATAACAATGCCATATACACACAACAACATCAAAGGAAAGCAAAGTACAAAAAATGGTATCTCTCTATTATGTAATATGGTGGAGTGTTATTTCTCCCCATTTTTGCAAAAAAGAAGTAATAAAAAAATGATGTAAAATGTCTCATTCTATTAGAGGTCAAAAGTTCAAATAACTTGCCCCAAAAAAAAAAAGCCAATAATTATTTATTCCCAAATTATTTTCATAAAATTATTATTTTAATGTTGAAGTAAAATTTGAAAAATAAAATAAAATTATTCAACATTTGATTGAGAGTCAAATCTTAAAAGGTACTACTACAAACATTCAATCATGGAAGTGGGTCATCACCCAAGATGATCAAACGAGAAGCAAAAAAAAAAAAAAAAAAAAAGAAAAAAAAAAAGGATTGTGTATTATAAAGTAAAGGATTCAACCATAGCCAAAAAGCTTTGTGAACTTGATGTATATATACATATATGTACATCAAACAAGAAGCAACAAAATGAATTGCGTATTGTGGAACAAGGGGATTCAACCATAAGCAAAAAAAAAGCTTTTGTGAACTTAATGTATGGACATCAAACAAAGAAAAGCAAACACAAAACAAAATGTGTAGTGTGGAGCAAGGGACTTTTACAATAGGCAAAAGTTATGTGAGCTTGATCTAAATGTGCTTGTTTTCATGAATGATAATAAGAATGTCAAATTAGGTTTAGAAAACTAGACATTTGCAAAACTTGAATCCTAATCCTTGTCTTCAATCCAATCCTAATCCTAACATAAAAACCTTCTAAAAGAACATTCCTTTGTAATTTTGAATGTGCTTGCTTATTTTCATGAACTTGCTTCAAAACTTGATCTAAATGTGCTTGTTTTCATGAACTTGCTTCAAAACTTGATCTAAGTGTGCTACACTTCATAAGGGGCTTGAAGTTGTGAACCCCTTAATGTGTGCACCTAAGTTATCCTATACTAAACAAAAACTTGATAGATTTTGCTTTATATATATATATATATATATACATATCACGGAAAGATCGTATAGCTTAAGGTACCCACTAGGTTAAGGTACCCATTAGGTTGTTGTATGGAGTCTTTATGTAATTCGTAAAGGTCCCTAGCAAACATATTTTGTCATCAAAATTTGACACTTTGATTTTAAGTTAGAAGAAAGGTGCCCTATTTTTCTCAAACCTTCCCCATTCTTCGATATTTTGATACCTTCTCCTCGAACTATGAAGGGCCTACGACTTAAGGCCTTTAATGAGCTTTTGATGAGGCCTACCTTTCCACTTAGACTATGAAGGCCCTTAGTTTGCTTTCAAGATAGGGCCTATGTTTTCCTATTACACCTACCTACCCACCCACCTACCTACCTACCTACCTACCTACCTACCTACCTCACTCCCTCCCTCCCTCACTAATTCTGATTCTACTCCTTCATACGCCTTAACCGTAGTTAGTGGAATAGTCGGGTCTAGTGACCCGACCACGAGTTAGGGTTTGCCTTCTTGCCGCTTCTTCGTCCTGTTGCTTCTTCTTCCTCTGCTTTCGTGCGATTTGCGTTTCTCCAGAAGGCAGAATTTGGAGCTCTCCCGGGTTTGCGAGTGTGCGTGCTTGGCGCAAGGAAGTTGTGTCGTAAGGTGAAATTTTCGATGCTGTTCATTTGCTTGTGAAGAAATCCTGGTTGGTAAATACACGTGGCTGTGTTTCTTCTTTCTTGTTAAGGGATTCCTTGAAGTTGCTGCTGCTGTTAGGGTTGGATGTGGTCGTCGCTGCCTTGGCGCAAGGATTTTGTCTGCACTTGACAGTGGGAATCATGTAGGCAAGCATGTTAGGATGACCACTTCATGTAGCGTCGCATAAAGAAATTAAAAAAGTAGCGTCCTAACAAAGTTTGATGTCTCAGGAACTTGTTTGGTATTGACAGAAGCTTTATTTTCACAGAAGTTTTCTTCTGCTATTTTGGTCTTTCCCTAAGTACAATGAAGGTCTTCTCATGTAGATGCCACTCTTCTTCTCCTCAGGTAGATGTCATGTAAAAAGGGTTCATGAGAAGCCCAGCTGCTCTTCTCATGCAGATGTCACTCCTCTTCTCATGTAGATGTCATGTAAAAGGGTTCATGAGAGGCCCGGCTATTCTTCTCATGTAGATGTCATGTTAAAAGGTTTCATGACAGGCCTGGCTGCTCATTGCCACAAGTGTTACAATGTGTTTTGATTTGTGGGTTTCTTCTTGCAGGGTGACCTATTCTTTGGCCAGTTTTGGACCTTATAGAGGAAGGTCATCACTATGACGACAGCAGAAGTTGATGCAGTGGATTTTGAGCCAGAGGAGGATGACCTGTTGGATGATGACGTGCCAATGGAGGATGTAGAAGTAGCGCCAGCACAACAAGCACCCAAACTCAAGTCCACGATAACAGCAACAGTTGCATCAGCAGGAGCCACATCTGTTGGTGGAGGAGGAGCAGGAGCTGCAGGAAGGAAGACAAAAGGCCGAGGGTTTCGTGAAGAAGTAGACATGGATCGATCGAATCGCTTTGCTGCCAAGGAGTTTGAGTCTTTGGATTCTGGGGGTGGCCCTGGTCCTCAGAGATGTATCCATTTTGAAATCATCCTCCCCACATCTTTAACCTGTGTTCTGTTCTACTCAATGTAACAAGCTGTCATACAGCATTATTGTCTGTAACTCTCATGTTTTTTTGCACGTGTTTTGTATGCTTGTATAACTCTTGTGTTCAGGTTGAGTTCTTGTGAGTATACTTGAGTACAGGTGCAGCACCTAATCTGCAAGCAACCAATATGCGAGTCTTTGACGACATTCCATAAGTAACCCTAAGAGAGTACATGTAGTTTTTTCTGATCACTCCATACATAGATACATGCACTTCCAGGACCCTGGATTAGGATCCGGCATAGGTGGTTTGTAGTTCTGGCAGCTTGGATGGTTGTGGAAGGTTGGGTCTGTGTGTACACAGCCATCCAGCAATATTGATAGATTTGATTATGTTAGATACCTGCTCATAAATAGAACCTGACACTGTTGTAGAGCTCAACATGATTTGCAGATTTAGTTATGTTTTTCATTGAATGAGCTCCTTGACCTACCTACCTACAGCTGTGGAGGGCTGGATAATTCTGGTGACAGGTGTCCATGAGGAGGCTCAAGAAGATGATCTTCATGAGACATTTTCAGAATACGGAGAGATAAAAAATCTCCATCTCAATCTTGATCGTCGAACTGGGTTTGTCAAGGTTTGCACCTTTTCATGTTGATATGTTCTGTGCTGACTATATTGGTGAACTGGAGGTATTGGCTTGAACTTAGACATTCCTTCAGGTGCTATTCATATAGGCTTTACTGTGGGTGTAGTTGCTCTTTTCTCTGCCAGATGTATCTGGTGCTTATGTGATTAGTGTCAGTGCAGGGTTATGCTTTGGTTGAATACGAGACAAAGAAGGAGGCACAGGAAGCCATTGACAATCTGAATGGGAAGCAGCTCCTCACACAAACCATTTTTGTGAATTGGGCATTCAGTACTGGCCCACTTCATCGTCGGAATGTCCGTAGAAGGTGAGTCAGTCATCAAACATGTTAATTTTGTCACAGTAGCACAAGTAAGCAATTTGGCAAATTCTAGGGAGGATGACAATCTACTATGGCATCTGTTGAAATAATGTCAAAAGGTGTCCCAATTTGAGCATTTTCTCAATTGTGATCTTGTTCATGTCACTGTTTTAAGCCTACACATGCAGACCGTTTGTGACTGGAACTTGGTGGAAGAGGGGGTGTGAAGAATCAATTGCTCAGTAAAATGGGTAGATAGGTTCTGGTAGTGGTTTTTGGAGTTTGTTGATGTGTATTGACATCCCATCTTCTGGTATCTCTCCACACAGATCACCACGTGGACACAGATCACGCAGTCCTGTTAGACGGCGGTACTGAGGAGGTCAGCAAACTGTTGGACAGGTGTGGAGGCCACCTTTCGAAGAGAATTATGGGATAAAGAAAGTGGGATCACTGTGTCAGTACTTTCCAATCAATGAGCAATGCTCCTGTAATGCTGGAACTCTACTATCTGATAGTTATTTGTGGCACAAGTTCTGCTTTCATGCGCTAGTGTGGAAATACTAGCTTTCATGGTTCCTATCAGCTCAACATGGCAGTTTCAGTGTGGATTTTGCCAGTAGGTCCTCCTGTTAGGGAGGTTAGAGGACTTGACATGTCAACTTCTACTGGGGTGACCTTCAATTTGTTCCTACACGGTATGTTGGTGTACTCAGTGTCTTAACTCCTATGAGCTGGAAAATCAGCCATTTTTGTTGTGCACACAGACTGTACTGGATGTGTAATGCTGGTTTTCTAAACTGTGGTCAGTTTCCAGGACTGGCACTCATTTTTCTTTTGATTTCAGTAAAGAAAGGAGAGTCAACTATACATGTACAAGGAGAATGACAACCCTTTGTGACACCATATGTGCAACCTACATGTGCTAGAGGAAAAAAGTAGAAAATGTTGTACCCGAGCAGGGGTTGTTTTGTCTATTACCATGGTATCTATCGTGATTTTAACACCTGGTCATTGATGGCATTGGATCTAATATGTGCTGTGTTACTACTTGCAACAAGCAAAAGCATTTTGTATCAAGTCCCAGTTGTCAATATCAAGTGTCCATGCCCAAGTATTGCAGATCTCTTTTATGATGGATGCAAGTTTGAAGCATGTACAGGAGCTCAAGTGAGTACTCAATATCTCTGTTGCGTAAGCATCCTGGTTGGAACTTTGGATGACTATTTTTTGTTAACTAAAGTAAGCTTGAACAAGAGTGAGCTTTCTGCAGTAAGCAATTGCTGAACCCATATGTTTAACATGCCAAAATAGCAGTATATATAATAGATAACAATTCTATCTCAGTTTCTTTTTCCACTTCTTAAGATATTCTTTTTCTCATAAAATGCTATCATATGGAAATTCGGTTCCCTGAGTGCTGTTCCTTACAGTGAGGAGCTACAGACATGATTCATCTCTGCCTGAAGAAATCACAGTGATGAATTGGAAGCCTTCAAATCAACACAAATATGTACATTGCAATCAGTTTGTTTCTCTCTGCATGGGCAATTGAGTGAAGTTGTGGAGTTGTTATATACCTCAGTAAATAGAACGGCACTTTGCACAATTTTTTGTGCAGAAGTGTTTGCTCCACTGCTGCTTTGATTTCAAACTGTAAAGCAACAAAATGAGTACAATGTGTCAGCGGCAATTATGATCCTCTCAGAGATTATTGAATCTTTGGTGCTGATCAGTTTGCTGCAATTGTCAAGGCTGAACTCAGTGGATAGAGAGTGAAGCATGGGTGGACCTGAAAGTATTGACAACAGGATTGCTTACAAGTAATTTGAGGCATGGATGTTGTCCACCAGAGCTGCCAATTGGGCCAACACTCCCATCGGAGGAAGAATGAATTTTGCTGGGGCATGTCAGGAGTTTTGTGGCACAATCTTTTGTGGGTGAAGTTGTGAGAATACTGGTGGCATGGAGTTTTGCAGCAAAATCTTTTGTGGGCAAAGTTGTGAGCATACTGGAGGAGATATGAAAACCCTGGCTTTTTTCTCACATGAAACAGCTGTCATAGATGTTCATGGAGATTAGAGCTTCTCTGCATGCCGATTCCCTCTCTGACCAGATCCGTGACTCCTCTGTCTCCCCACTTTCCAGCTTAGTGTTGAATGTGTTTAACTTCAAGGGTCCTCTAGAGCACACCTGTATGACATTACACACCTGACTTTATGTCTTGCAGATTTGTAACTGCAAGAAGGCGACTGGCACAAGAGTGAAGAACAAACTCTGCTGACTTCTGTTTTTTTTCCTACTGCCCAGAATGTTCCATTTTGAAAGCATGGAGGAAGGCCCACGGATTGAAGACCAGAAAGACCAACAGATTGAAAAGCAACAAAAGATTCCAGGAAATGAAGAACTTCTCAACATCCAGGCAAGGGAAGTTATGGGGAGAGAGAGAGAGAGAGAGAGAGAGAGAGAGAGAGAGAGAGAGAGAGATTGACCTGAGGGCAGCGGTCAGATGCTACCCAAAGGTCAGAAATCGAAGGCTCTCTGGGTCGTGTGGAGAGATATTGCTGATCAACTTGCTTTCCCACTCTCCTGTCCCCTCATATACCATGACTCAGTGTTCCAGGTTAAAAGCACAGAAGGAGAGAGAAGTAGCCAGAATGGGACAGAGATCCCATCCTTGGTTGAAGTGTGCATTAACTCTAGAGCTTTTCTTCTTCTTCTTCTTGATGTATTTCAGTTTCTGGATTCCTACACAAAGAATTCACCAATGTGAGGCTATTAAATATCAGAAGTCAAACCTGGGAGCCAAGAGTGGAGCACGAATAGTCGAAGAATCAGGAACAGCAGCAGGGTCATCTGCAATCTTGCAAAGATTGACATACTCTTCTCGAATCTTCTTTTTCTCACATCTCTCTTTCCTGAAAAGAGGGTACTTCACAGAAGTTTGAAGTTGCTCCTCTTTCTCATCATTGTCATCACCATGCTTGTGCACACCCTCAAGACACATTCTGCTTCTGGTGAAATCATCTGCCTCCTCAAGTAATACTCCTCTCTCCCTTGCCATCTGCAATTCAACAAAATCATCAACAAGCAAAAAATTGCACAAGCAATTCAGTGTTTCAAATCTCCTCAAGGTCTCTGTGTTTTGCTGCTGGAGACGGTGAAATTTGCAAACAATTGAATTCTGTTTGGGACATGGACAGAGAGAGAGTGATAACAGGTTTGGGAGGGAGAAGATGGGTGGGGAGTTGAGTTTGCCTGTAAACCATTGTCGCGTTTTTGTCTGTGCTCTGGCTGCAGCTTGGCTGACAAGAATGCCGAAGGATTTGACGTCTCAGGAGTCTTGATGGCTCTTCCCATGTGTACATTTGCATTCAACTTCCCATTGTTGAACTGCATCCTCAGTGTTTGATAATGCACACCATGTTGTTTCTGATTTGCAGCATATGTCTTGCCACTCTGGGCTTGCTCTTTCTTTTGTGCCTTGAGTAGACTCCATGCTTTCTTTGGGTCAAAAGTCTCTGCTCGAATCGCCTGCCGAAACAAAAACCCAATTCTCAAACCTGAGAGCCCTCTTCTGTGATGAGAAGAAGAATGCAGGCTCAACAAAAGAAGCTCAACAAAGAAGAAGCTGGAGAAGAGGCTGGAGAAGTGAATAATGAAGATGGATTTCTTGGATCTTCTTGGGCATGTTTGGAAAGGAAGGGTGCTTTTTTCGTAGCACTACTTGCCTCCAGTTTTGCAATGATCCTTGCAGTAGAGAGCATGCTGGGTGTCTTGGAAGAAGAGTAGTAGGCCGTGCCTTGCTGCTCCTCCTCGCATTTCTGAGGAGGAGGAGTAGCAACAACAACACCCTTCTTAAATCCTGTGCCCTCATCCCATCGCTGATGATGATGAGCAGCAGCCAGGACGCTTTGTGGGCCTGAAGGATCCAAGCAACTTCGCAGATGACAACAGTCTCTGCGATGACTGCCGCTGCAGTCCTCTTCTTTGCAGCAACTGCTGCGGCGAGTCCACAACCCATTGGTCTCATCTGTGGACAAGAACAGCAATGGCAACACAGAAGAGAGCTTCTTCTTGCTCTTGTTGGTGGCCCCTCGCTGTCGTTGTTGTTGCAGCTGCTGCTCGTCGTCGTCGTCGTCCTCTCCCTTTCCCCTGTTCATCCCTGTACAGAACCGCGGTTTCCTCTTGGGTGCTGGTGGTGATGGAGCTCGCTTCTTCTTTTTCTTCTTCTTCTTCTGGTGCAGCTTCAAGGGTTGCCGGAAGGAGCTCGAGATTGTGTGCTCCTCCGCGTCGTCCAAGAAGCTCGTGTTCGGCATACTCGCAAAGACGCCGCACCCACGCCGCCGCAGCAGCTGCTGCTCCCTTGTCTCGCGCTTGCGGAGCGGGTACCGCTGCGCTTTGACGATCCACACTGGTCCATTATCCTGCAACCCAATGCCACTATCATCATCCTCCCTTCCTCCTCGCAACCGTGATCGCTCCGCCCCTAAGGAAACCGCCGCTGTCACATGCTGCTGCTTCTCCATGCCGTCGTAGTCGTCTTGCTGATGGAGCAGAGTTTCTGTGTCGCAATTGGGGAATGGGTCTTGCCACAGACGATGATGATCTTGCAACGGATCTTGGTATGTTTCTTGGTGTAACTCATCTTCTCCTGTTGCTCTGCAGTTTTGTCTCCAACAGGAAGTCTCGGAAGAAGAAGAAGAAGGTTGCTTTTGGTGGTGCTGGTGCTTGATTTTCTCTGTACCCATCATCTCAAGAAGACGCCCACTCCCTTGCTGCTGGGTCTTGATGACCTCTTGTTGATCATCACAGTCTACTGTGCTGCTACAAGAAGAGCTCCAAGTCTCAGCAGATGTTGTACCCATTTTCTGCACACCTTCTTGTGCTTGCTTCTTCATCTTCTTCTTTGCTGCATCATCAACACACTTGACTGGAGTGCAATGATCCACTGTGTCTACTACCACACCTCCACTATCCCAAGGATTCGTGGGAGGGGGGTCTCGACAATCAATCCATGGATTGACATGCTCTTGACCAAAACTTGGGTGAGTGCAAGCTCCTTGTTCCTGTGAAGAAGAAGAAGAATCTTGTGATGTTCTGTGATCTGTGGTGAATTGGAGATGTTGATGGAGATGATGGCTTGGAACAACACTATTAGTCCTCCTTTTGTCAGCAAGAAGAGCATCATCATCATCATCATCATCATCTCCTGGTGTGTTTTGAGCACCTTGACTGATGCCTCTCCATGTAAGACAGTTGTCGTCTTGGTGAAGAAGCTTTTGTTTGTCTTGTTTTTTGGAGGATCGTTTTTGGATCAATGGAGAAGGCACATGAGGAGGAGTAGGAGGGTCACATTCCTTTAGATTTTTGCATTTCTTTAGGGTTGTTGAATTCTCCTTCCTTTCGTCTCCTCCTCCTGCTTCTACTCCTCCTCCTCCTCCTGCTGCTCCTGCTCCTGCTCCTGCTCCTGCTGCCGCCTCCACTGTTGCTGAACTCCTACTTGGTGTCTTTATTGAATTATCCCAAGCAGGTTTGGGAGACTTTTTGCAACTCATTTTTTTGCAGTTTTGCTCTTCTCCTGCAAAAGGGTTGTTTTACTTAGAGTTTGAGAGCTAAAAAAAGCACAAAAAATTACAAAAGCTGAAACAGATGTCCAAGTTACCAGATGTTTGCTAATAAAAAAACTATCCTTCTCTAATGCATGACACCTAGTGTGACATATAGGTACTAGAGAATGTGTGAGCTCACACCTAGGGCTGTTTTTCCTGGCATGTAAAGGACCATAGATATGTAGGTTGTAAACTAGCATTTGCAGGTAGGAAAATGACCAAATCAGCTGTGGCAGCTGATTCTGGCATTTAAAATTTTCATTAAAACTTAGCCAAATTGGCATGTATGGTCCTAACAAAAGCTAATCTTTTTTGTTGAAAAGCAGATCTGGGTGGGTTACTAATTGAGTGGGTTGTTGAGGTACAAATTTCATTGTTGACAATATAACATGTTTGATTTGTTTTCTTCACATACCTGAACCACCTTTGAATCTTTCAACCTCTTTTGTACTATGCTTTTTTGGTTTGTTGGAGATTTTTTTGCTTCCTGTGACAATAATGATTCTTGGTGAAGTTTGCTTCTCTTCAATCTCACAATCGAATCCCGAGATAGTAGTTGCCATTGGTTTTGTGGTAGAATGTAGTTTCTTGCTAGTGTCTTGGATGTCTTCCTTTACTATCATGCTGTCTTCCAAGTTACTGCATTTCTTTTCTTGTATTCTGTTTTTTTCCAAGGTATTAGCCAAATATATGTGATACATGTCATGATCAATAAATGATTGAAATGTATATATATATATATAATCATATGACCAAATGGACAGCTATTTGTTTATACATGAGAAGGATAGCTTTTTAAAAAAATAAAAATTTATGGTTTCTGTTGGTTTTTGTGTGAAATTTTTTGGATTGAATTGGTCATGAGACTGCAAGTTTGGAGGGTAATTGGCATTGTATGTGATTAGTTTTATTATCTGTTTCATCAATCCAACAGGACTCCTTAGTAACAGTGCTGTTAGGAGTTCATTACACCTGCAAACATTGTTGTTTCCGCCCACTGGATGTTTTGTGTCTTGTGCCCAACTCACTGTTTTGATCCCATTCCTTTTGAAAGGTTCGTCGCTGCTTGGAAGTTCGAGCTTTGGCAAGAGGAAAGCCTCAACACCTTGACTGGTGCAAACCAAAAGAAAATGCGAAGAAGCCAAAATGTCCTTTGACATTTTTTCCGCATTCTTGTCACAAGCTTTATTAACAGGATGATTTTGATCTTGTGCAGAAGTTGATGGGTGGTAGAAGATGCAAGAGCCAATTCGAGATTTGAAGCCTAGAGAAGCAACACAACTCCAGTTTGAAGTTTCATACAAATGCACATGCTCAAGGAGTTCATTTGGGTTGTGATTCCAAATAGTAGTGTCCAGTTCATTGGAATTCAAAAGTTGTGAAGCTCCTGCTGCAAGTAGCTGTCCATCTGCTCGGAAACTTAAGCATACAATGGATCCATCTGTTGAGATTCGAGTCCAAGCAGGAATCCAGCCATGAGAGCCATTGAATCGCATCCATACTCTAAGACAACCTTCTGTAGTTCCGACAGCCATTAGTTCTTGGGGAACTGTATTTGCTGCTGAAACATTATTGGGTGGTGAGTAAGCCAAATCATCATCAGTGTGTAAACCAAACATTTCTGTTTGATCACGACATGATGATTTCTCTTCATCTTCATTCAAGGGTTTTCGTACATATGGCAAATCACATGTGTGTAAACCAAACATTTGCGTTCGGTCAGGACATGATATTTTCTCTTCATCATTAGAGTGTTTACCTGCACCATCAGAAGAAGAATCCCACCCCGCCCACATCCTATTATTATTCTGTAGAGTTCAAGTGTTATGGAATCTTTTTGATGTATGAATGTTGATCATTAATGTTGAAGCCATATATCATAACATATGGGTTTGTGCATTGAATTTTGCTATCATTGAAACCACTGGGTGTGCATACAAATGCTTGTCGAACTATTTTATGATCTTTCAGTTTTTGGATGCTAATAGCCACTTGACCTAATCTTTGAGGCACTTTTGTTCCTTTTCCTTCAAGTTTATTTTGGTGGTGTCCATTGAGATGGTAAGGAAGAGAGAGCTTCAAAATGATGCAAAGATTGGTTACAAATTGTACCATTAAAGAGGGTGGGAAACACATGCATTATTCATAATCACATGCATGTTGTTTATGTATGTAAATGTGGATTTATAGCAAAGCCATCTGTAGCTCATTTTACCAGGTTTGACTTGTGCAGAATTCAATGAGTATATGGCAACTGCAGAGATTGATGCTGAAGTCGAAGATAGTAACATTTCTGTGTATATCAATTGCAACTTTGAAGAGATCCTTGTCTCATGTTCAAGGTCAAGAGATGGCTTCTCCATGTCCCAAAGCCGAAGAACTCCATCTCCACATCCCATAACAACTTCCCCTCCTTGGCCAACGAACATCAAAATGTTGGCATAGGGCCAAGATGTTTGGATTTCCTTAGTGCATACACCACAAAATTTCCTTGGTTGTCTATTGGAAATTGATTCAAGACCTTGGTTTTCAATAGCTCCTCCTTGAGAGGAATTTATACTTGTTTGACAAAGCATTGCACCATCTGCAAGTCGCCAAATGCGAATTGAGCCATCCAATGCCGAAGAAACCATAATTAAACCATCGAATCTAACAGATATGCACAATATGCTTGAAGAATGGCGGCCTATACAAAACACTTTACTACTACAATTTGCAAAGTCTTGTGTTGAAACCTCCTCCTCACTTGCATGGTTTCCATGGATGACAAAAGGAGGGCCTTTTGGCAAATATGCAAATAAAATCCTATTTGAATTGACTTGGAAGAATATGATCTCTCGAGGTCGACCTGGTATGAATTCAAAATTGCCCCATTGGACATCTACAGCTTTCAACGGTAATATGTTGTTGTTGGTAGTTGGACAATATGGCTTTTGGTTTGATGTCCAACTATTGTTGAAAGAACTTGGATCACCTCCATAACGAAGATGCAATTGGAAAGTTGCCAAAGAACAAAGGTGATGATCAACAGTGTCAATGTTGTGGCAATTAAGACTGTATGTTTGTAAAATGCCATTCGTTCTTATAGTAGCCAAACACAATGTATCATTCATGTCCCATTGTGCTACTCCTGTGAAAGTGTTTCTTCGTGCATCATAATGCAAAGGAGATGCACATGATGAAGTCACAATGTTTTTGGAATCTAAACACATTGATGGATATGGGATACGCAATAACACCAACTCTGGTGTCATGTTGCCATTAATTGAACTCTAATCCCGAAACTTGTGTCCAAGTCATATAATTCATCTAATTGGCATAAAATACATACATATTATTAATCTACAACCTTTTGTGGGTCAAGAAAAAGTAGAAAAACCTAATCTATGAACAATTTTGAACCCAATTAATTTCCTCCCCTTGTGGGCATACTCAAAATTGCCACCACAAATCTAACTCTAATAAATTTCAATAAATTGTCACAACCTTTTAGACTTGGGATGTTGTAATGCATCTTGTTTATTCTTGATTGTAGACTAATGACTGGATCCTATAGTGGTGAATGAGTTTATGAGATAACAAAAATGTGAAGTGATAAAGAAAACAACACACAATAAAAAAGACATCCTTTTCAAAGTCTTACAAATGTCTAATTGAGTTCAACAACATAAAAACGAAATCAACATTTGTGAATTACATATGCCTTGGCAATTGTATGCGATAAAAAAATTCAAGTCAATGGTATTTTAATTACCTACACAAAATGTTCCAAATGGTTGTTTAACAATCATCTATGCTTGCGTAGTTTGCCTAATGGAAGTGAACATGCTAGTGTCCACCAAAGATCATTTTACATGAAAATGGGTTGAATTAGATGATAGGACAAGTTTGATTTTTGAGACTTTTATGAGATACAACACTAAGTGTGTTTCACCTTACAAGAAACAATAATTACCTTGAAGTAATCTACAATTAGGGATTCGACCAATGTGAGCAAAATGCAACTATGATTATGATTGATTGAGCTTGAACCTTGACGTTGTCCAAACATTATGATCTTATTGAATACTTACAACTTTTTGTTAAATGAGCATGTGTGATGCAAAATCTCAATCCAAGGGGACTAGGTGTGATACAAGTTGAAAAACACCATGGAATGAGGAGAAGGTTTCCATGACATGTCTCTTTAACCCCCTTCCAAAATGTTTTAGAAACATAACTAAATGAGTAGGTACTAAACATGAATAATCACATGCATCCAAAATTCCAACGTTTGTATGTCAACGTTTCATCCAAATTCCAATAGCATATGAAGATACATATGATAAATTCATGGCAATTGGAATTGTTTTAAACCTTTCGTGTATTTTTTTTTCTTGATGGAAGAAAGTTAAATTATCTTCCATTGTGAAAAATCATAATAATAACAATATCAAATTTTGATTGTATCTCATACTTTTACATTCCCTAGTAGTTATTTCAAAATAAAACAAATTAAAATTTTCCAAAGAAGAGGTCATATATGGGAAACCCACTTGCACCTTAATTTATAGAGTGAAAATGTTGGATTATCAAACCCCTTTTCACATGGCAAAACTACAAACTTATGAAAGGAAACTAAAATTATTTGAAAAGTGTTCCCATTTGTATTACTATGCTTATTGTGATGCTCAAGGGCTCCCCTAATAATGCATACTTTCCTTGAATCTATGTGGTTGCCATATTGTCTTTCCATGCATGCATAAACTCATATTATGCATTTGATACCCTTTGTGTGATATTGTGACAAGGATTTTTAATATTTTCATGTAATTAATGATTAAAAAAGATCAAGAACCTTATCAATATTTTTGACATGATAGTTAAATAATTTTAATTTTATAACTATTAAACCAACTCCAAATTCTTTTGTAAATCCATTTCATTTGTTCCAATCACACACATTTTTGCACATTTCAATTCATTTGGTACATATAAAATAGTCTAAATCTGAACCTATATTTCAAAATGAGTTTCACTAATAGTTGGTATTGAATTTAACCTTGTAATAATTAATTATTGAAGTTTCTTACAAAAAAATGCCATCACATCCTTTTGATTATGTTTCATTAGATTAAATTTATTTTTAACAAATAATTGTTCTTTTCCAAATTGTACCCAATTTGTAGAGGTTAACCATAAATGTGCTATCAACATTTTACCTTATTATTATAAATTCATAAGGTTTCTTGAATGCATTGAATTTTTGGGCTTAATAATTTGTCATTTTGGTTTTTGTTGTGTTCGCAATTTGTTTTAAGATCTTTTTATTGAAATGTGAAGCAAAATAGGGGGAACAAGCCTTAATAAGTGATGAGTTCCATCTTTTTTTTCTCCCACATTGCAAGTCACCATCAATTTTTTAAACATTGTTTCAAGATGTCCACACTAGTGAATTTTTTTGGGTGATTTATAGCCACTTCCCTACATGCCAAGGGAGATAGGGATTTTGTAGTGCAATTTTTCGGGAAGAAAAAAGACTCAAAATAGCCAGATTTGGCAACAAAATGTTATTGTTTTTGCCATCTTGCTCCTATTAGGTTTGGGGTTGTAGCCATCTCGATAGTTGATTATGAATACAAAATTGCCACATCCAATAGTGGACATTATTCCTCTTACCAACAAACACTTGAGTCATGACATGGGTTGCCATCACCAAGGTGGCCATCACTGAGACAACTTCTATTTTCTTTTGTCACCAAACATTCAATTTAACACAAGTACATTTCATTTTAAGGGGTTGCTCACCTAACTCTCGCCTTCCAATCTTTGATTTTCAATAGTCACTTTAGCTTTTTAGATTTATGAGCAATGGGTGGCATGGCTTCAATGCTTACAAGTTACAACTTGCCATTGAAGGTTGTTGTTTTAACCTTCAATGCTTGTGTTTGCAATGTGCATGATGTAAGGAGCCAAGAATCAAGACCATTGATAGTTCGAGATTCGAAACTTGGCACTTGAAAATCAAGACATCACTTGATGCTCATTGCTTAGTTTTGAAGCAACAAGTTGGATAATATGGCATTGTATCATTTAACATTCAACATTCAACATTCAACATTGAGATTTACAGTTCATGATCTTGAGATGTAACTTACGATGGCAAATCTTGATATGCTACAATTATGTAACAACAACAATGGGCAATGTGTGCGCGTCATGTTTCATCATTGATAAAGTAAGTATTGATTTTCAATTGTTTAGAATTTTATTTTTCTCCTGGAATTTGCATTGTGCAACATGGATCTTACATTATGCAATTATGTTATACTCCACAATCCAATGTGCACTATGCACTATGCACTATGCAATCAAAAAATCTTCTAAGTTTTGGACTATAATTTCAGACCTCATTGCAATTCTTCGAATTTGGATTCTAATGAACTTGTTGTTCAATGTTCATGTTTTGTGTTATTTGTTCATGCTTGTTGATTAAGGCTCTGGAATTTAGACTATGAATTGTGTTGTGTTTTCTAGAGCTTGTGTTTTTTTTGTCATTTTGTTGGTGTTAGATTGGTAGCTTTGGCACTTCCAAGTTTCCATGGTTCCTTGCAACCACATGCCAATTTCAAATATAAATCGTTTTGAGGAGCTTTAATCCTTGAATTTTTTAACCATGCATCTTCTTCTTTTGGTAATGTTGTGTTTACACATAACACATTATGGGTTTTTTGACTGGTTAAAAAAATGATGCGGCTACAATTGTAACTACTTAATCACAAAAATCATTATGTAGTTGAGATGTCATGTGATGTCATGGTTTATGGTTAATTTCTAGCCCATACTCTTGTTTTTCAATTGGCATTGAAAGACATGAATTTTGAAGTTTGAACCCATGTATCACACAAGTGAAAACAAAAATTCATTTTCAAAAGCAATATTATAAAGAATTGAGAAATAATTTTGTTCATGAAAAATGTCATGTTATGTTTTGACAACTTATGGCCTCACCTAAACCATAGTTATGTGGTTCATGGTGATCATTATCCCCTTGTACCTCATCACCATCATTTGATGCATTCATGTTATGATCATCATCACTATGTCTATCACATAAATAAGATGTATTAGTGGTGTGCACTTCCATTGTCATTGCCTTCCCCACATGCCTCACCAAACATTTCATGCATCACTAACTATCATTGTTTATAATCTTGTCCATATTAGGATAACCTTGGTCATCAACTTCCTCCCCAACAAATGTCTTGGCCACCTTGTTGTGATGTTTTTGCCCCATGTGGTCCTCTTGATGTGAGGCAATGTTGTTATGACCTTCTTGAGTCATGAAGGTGGTTGAGGTGCCATTGGTGGCCTCTTTGCCTACTTGATCTATTAATAAATGTTATTATAGCAACCATTTGTGGGCCAATCCAAATGAACCGTTGATGTTCGTTTTAAATATGTGCTAAGAGGAACAATATTAGAATCATATTCGCAATCCAAATGTTGATGGGTATGATCCTACACATACCCACATCTTTGTCATTTGTGGGTGTTGTGTAAAGGGTGTTATTGATGTTATGTTGTGGGTGTTGTTGGCCATGTCATTCATTGTTTGATACTTGAAGGTTTTGTGGGACATGCATTAATGGTACATGGATGGATGGTTCCATGGCAAGAACTTGGTTAACTTTTTTTGTGGCTTTTGGTGGGATGGTGTTTTTTACATCCCCAATGTTCTTGCCATCCGTGTGCCCAACATTTCCAATAGTGCCAAAATTGGTTGGTATAGTAATCATAATGTCACTGATAGGGAAATTTACATTTTGTGCCTCTTGAAATGGGTTATAATTGGACCTTTCCAATACCCTTCATTGGTCAAAAATTGAGCAAAAGCAACATAGCTCTTAGATTGACATTGAACTCCTCTTTGTTAACAAATGTGTATGGATCATTAACATTGATTTCCTTGGCTTAATTTAGGCGCATTATTGTTGGCGTCCCCAAAGATGTTTTCAACATTGTTTCCATCCACTCCACCAAACAATTGTTCATCAAAATTATCCTAAAAATCCAACTAAATACCTTGTGAACTTTGTGCTAGCTTTTTTATCCTTTGAGTCTTGGCAATATCCTTTTCTTGAAACCTCCTATCAAGAAAAATGAGTGTTATAGTTGTAAATATAATAAAATATTTTCCCAACATCTCTAAATTAACTATAATTCTCATACATTCACCATCCCCAAAGTAATTCCCAACTTCTTTTGTTTTAATTTCATGATTTTAGAGATAAAAAAACATTGTAAATCAAAGCTTTGAATCAAAATAAATTTTGAACTCTAGGTCATATTCTACAAAAATCCATACCTTGTCATTTGCCTCCCCTTGTTTATAAAAATAAAGTTCATCTCCTATGGCCCATTCATTAGTTTCTTTCACAAATGTAATCACCTAGGTTAACTCATAAAACAAATAAAACAATTGCATTGATATTTCTTCTTTTCTTATATTTTCTTGCTATTTTTTTAGAATTTTTGTTGTTTTAGTGACCCAAAAAACTTGCATGCAAATTTTGTTAAAATATGTGTCAAAGTTGTTGTTTTCCTTCCATATTTTAAAAGTATTGCTTTCATAATATTAATGTAAGAATCAAGAAAAGTTTAATTGGAAAAAAACTATGTAATTGTTTATTTGTTTGGTCTAAAACAACCATATTAGATATCAATGCCCTACCGAATTTGGATTTAATCATAATGTTCAAGTGGAATCTAAATGTTTAATGGATATAACCCATTTTTTATAAAATTATTGAGATATTCCATGAAAAGCTAGGATGCAATATGCCATTCCATTTGTTGTTTATTTTTAGACTACAATTAAATATTGGCAGTAGTGTTCACACTAATATCATGTTTCCTAATTGCTACATGTTGTTGTTATGTTGATTTTTTAAATTTACATTTTATTAATCATTTTGAAGGGCAAACAATTGGAACAAATGTAATTTTTTTTTGTTGAATTGAACTCTCCAAATGTTTGTAACCTTGTTGTCTCGTTCAAGCATCATCTCGAGGGTGGTTACATTGACAACATCCTTGAATGTTGTTTTCTAGGGCAAATATTAGGTTAGAAGGTCTCCATCTCCAAGATGTTAATTGACAAGTTGGGGGTGGAGTGAGCCTAGGGAAAATTTGGAAATTTTTAAAATCATGTTTGACCATGTTAGGCACGTTGTTGACTAAACAATAATGGCTTGCCATGTATATGATGTGAACTATTGCAAAATCATGACCAGTGCAATTTGCGACATGTAATTTGAAAACATCAAAGCACAACAAATGATGTGGACAAAGTTCAATGAAACAATGGTCAAGCACATATATCCCATACCAAACTTCAAAGGTTCATGGTGGACAATGTGTAAGCAAATTGGAATGTTGTCATAATCATTTACGGTTTTAGGGGCACGAATGTCAGGATGGTCGACAAAGAACATACATGTTTATTCCACTAAAGTCAATTGCTTGACGTGCATACTAAAAAACTAATCAAATTTTAGTTGTAGGATCAATGTAAGGCATGTTGCCATGAATACAAAAATGCTAACTCCTTAAAAGGCCGACACTCAATATGCGATGATTCATTGTTGGTGGCTTTCATCCAACATTGCATGTGAAACTAGAGTTCGCAAGCTTAGCAATTGGTTTAGTTTTGACATTTTCATGTTAAACAATAAGGGGGGGGTGGGGGGGTTCATGGTTCATGTAATAATTTCTTTTGTATATTATGTATAATGATTTTATTTTGTCTTATGAATTGTTGAACTTATGGACTAATTTTTTTTTTTTCGTACAGTAAATTCTCTCTAAACTAATACTGTGTAAACTAATATTCTCTCTAAACTAATATGCGGGCATAGGCCCATGGCGGGCCTCATACTTAATCTAATAAATTTCCATAAACTAATATTCAATATTTTTTTCTGGTCCCATAACATTTTATTAACTAATACATCATACATATGGCACCAAAAAAATGATGAAATCAGAGGAAACACCTTCGAAGGAGGGTATTTTGAAAGTACCTAGAATGCAATTTTCCACAACCTCACTTTCTGCCAAGATTTCTACCACTCATGTCATATGATCTTCTATGTGCTTCTTTGATCCTCCACCAAGCTCCACAAGGTTCCGTTACCTTCCCCAATGATCCATGACCTTCTACTAACCTCCATGACCTTCCATGTTGCTCTGGCAGGTTCCGGAATGATTTTTGTTACCCCCCATATAATTTGTGTAAACTAATATCCTCCATAAACTAATATCTTCCGGCTGGTCCCAAGGATATTAGTTTAGAGAGAGTTTATTGTATATGTAAAAGTTTAATGACATCAAGTGGGTGGACATGCCGACTTGCAATCTTACTAAAACTGTGCATAACATCTAGCTACAACCAATTAGGAAAATCCAACACCTCCTTGTACATAATGACATGCAACAACTATGTTCATGCTTTTAAACAATCCACATTATATTGATGTTATTTGCAAGGTGGTCCATTTGGCCATGGTCTTGACAATCTAGTGGATTGCTATTGAAACGGGTCTACATGTTGGGGGATCCTAATAAACTTGTAAGAGTTGTTGCCAATTATGCCTTTAGGTCCTTATTCACAACATAGATTCCTCGCACAAGGAGGTGTTTAGTTCAACCAAGCACAACGATGATTTTTCTTTTGAGGAAAATGATGACTTGCATAGGTTGGATCGTGTTAATTTTTCTCGTCCATGTGTGGCCATTCCCCCAAGTCAACCCAATAGTGTCAATGACCTTCAAGTCCATGGGCCATCATGTAGTTCACATACTATGTATTTTATAGTTTCTCAAGATGGGTTAGTGGTGAGAAAAATTATATGTGCGGATGGCATGTGGAATATTGATTAATGCCCACTTAGTTTTTAAAGTGGCGTGTTTTGCATTGCAAAAAAATACAAGTGTCAAATGCAAAGCAAAGATCAATACATATAAAACAACAAGTGGGATTCTAACTCCATGTTATTTTGGGTTTTGGGTTCAATTTTGAATTGAAGTTTTGCAACACCATAAGCACATGTTTGTTTTAATGATTAAAACTATTGTGTGGGTGGGTATGTGTGAAAGTTCATGGTTGTTAGGTCACAAATATCAATTGTATGGATGATTCATCACGGTGTTAACCCAATTCAGGTAAAGGATCATGTTTAGAAAAGGTTGGGTTTCCCTTCCACTTTGAACATAAGAACAACCTTTAAAATTTATTTGGAGGTGAACCTTCTACTACAAAAAATTGCCAAATGCCTATTATTTGCCCACAAAATTTTGTTAGGCCTATAAATGTAAGTAGTTGGCTTAAATTTTGTAATGACAAAAAGGTGGGAAGGCCTCAACATTTAAATTAACATAACAACACACTAATAACTAAAAGGCTAGTTAATTCCCAATGACTATTTTTTCCCCTATAGATGTCTAACCATTGGGGTATAGACAAATCTACAACACTATCTAAGCACAAATGTTACGATGTGACAATTGAAAATTACGTAGGTTGCTCATGCATATATTTTGGTGTAATGTTAACAATTTCTTTGGGTGGGCATGGGGCATGGGTGCAATGTAAACACTTGTATCATATCTTACAAAACATAATGTATTGTGGGAAAATTGAAGAGTTCATTCATTATCCCACATGGAGTTTGGATGAGGTTCAACATTTGTTGGTGCAAGCTAATGCATGTGAAAGCTAATGATACATGACAATAAAGTTGCATTTGCATCAATTTTCTTGTGCCTTTTTCATTTACACTATTTATAAGAATATATGTATGAAAGTATAATTGACCATGTTAGAGTTAGTAGAGAAATTTGGAGAATTATGTAGGAAAAAAATTATGTGATCAAAAAATTCAATTTTGAACTATGTTTTAGTTCTATCATTTGAAGGAACTAAATTGTTTCAGTGGTGGTGAATGCTTAAAAGGTAGTGCATTAATTAGACTCTACAACAAGATTTGGTGACATTTTGAACCTTTTTGCTGCATTTGTGACCAAATTCATTTATTTAAAATCTTGAATCTAATCTAACATTTTCATTTTTCAAAACCTTCCCATGTTAATGTTGTAAATCAAAAACATCGTTTGAATACAACCATTAACAAAGTAGTTCATGTTCTACGTTGGACCCTTATCCATGTGACAAAATATTTCAAACTTCATCAAGGAATATTATGCCACATCACATAATTTGAATCCACGTGGCATGAAAATATTCCAAGAATAATCATTGATTTGCCATGTAGAGGCGTAGCCAGCCTCTCAAGTCAACATAGGCTCGCCCTAAAAAGTCATCATCATTGACTGTATGAGGAGGCTGGGCCCTTGGCAAATCTAGCCCTAGCCTTTGGCAAATCTAGCATAGGCCTAGGCATTTCGGGCAATCCCAGCATAGGCAGCACCTATGTGTGCCTATGCCGTAGCTACACCTCTGTTGCCATGGGATATGCTCCAAAGATTCTTTCTTGTTCTCTTGAGCTTGTTCATCTTTCACCGTTCATTATTGTTGTTTGTTTGGATACCTTACCATCTTCATTTTCAACAATTGAGCCAACTTTTCCAAATAAGTTTTTTGGTGAATTTTCATATTGTGTTGATAAAAAATATAATAAAATACAAAGGTTTTTTTTTGGGGAAAAACAACCACATGGCACCATATTTACACAATGATTGGTATTCATCACCAAAACCTGGGCATGCTTTTGAAGAAACTTTATTTAATTGTTTGACCTTTAACCAAATGCGGTTCATTGTTTTTGTGGATGACCATTAGTGCACCTACTTGACAAAACTTAAAAAAAAAACCATAACTCCCAAATGTATCATTGTTTTTTTATTCATGTTTCACATGAAAAGGTTTTGAAAACAAATGAAACTCAAATCAATTCTAGAATGGCACGTGCGCATTGGAGCAAAGTTTTTTGGAATAGGAATATTTCATCATGGTGATGAATGGAGACACTTGACAACAAATTATTTTAAAAAGAAAAATGTGTTTTTTCTTAATTTTCAAGAATGAACATTTAATTTGCTGTTTTGAATAAAGTTATCCACAAAAGATAGTTAAAACTTAAAAGGAAAACTTTGGGTTTCACCAAAAATTGAGGATGCTAGTCAAAATGGGATTATGCCAAAAGAAAATAATAGAGGATGAAATTTAAGACAATTTGAGTTCATTTTGTATCTTATGTTTTGCTTATGTTACCTAAGACCCTACTTAGGTTATGGGATATTTGAGATGGATTTAGGAAATTACACATCTAACCTATCTAAAGTGTTAACTAAGTAATTCCTAAGTTAGGGGATACATAAGGATTACTTAAGGGCTACCTAGAGGGTTACTTAAGGAGATATTTAAGGACTACTTAAATTATGGGATACCCAAGAGCTAATTAGGGAATTATGTAAGTCCTATCCAAGGGACTGCCTAAGGATTTTATAGGGACACACCTAGGTACCTACCTAGGTTTTAGGACACCTACAAGTTACTTAGGGGGCTATGTAAAACATATGAAGGGGCTATCAAAAACTTACCTTAAGGCTATACAAAATCTAGCTAAAAGGCTACCTAAGGACTACTTAGGGGGCTACATAGTATATCAAAAAAACTATTTAAAGACTATCTAGGAAACACCTAAAGGTATACCTATGTTATGGAATACTTAAGGGCAATTTAAGAACTTACATAGAGCTTACCAATGAGGTGAAAACACACCACAATGCACTCTTTTAAAAATTATAGTTTCAATTTTTTTGGTTTAATCAAATCTTGTTATATGTAATTCAAATAAATTTGATAAATATGATAAAAATAAAATGAGAAATTAAAACTTATATTACAATTCTCTTAATTACAAAAAAAAAGACCAAAATATCAATATTTGATTCAAGTTGGACTTTGCAATGTAGGACACATCTAGGATCACAATCCAAATAACCATGGTTGTGAACTTTTTGCTTTTAGTGAAATTGGAGAAATGTGTATAATTTTGGACCCTTGCACATTGAAAAGTTATAACACTTTAGATGAAAATAGCAAGTAAGAAAAACGTCCCCTATTTTTTAAAGTTTTAAAATAAAAAACTTAATAATTACTAAATCTTGTAAAGTCCATTTTGTAAAGTACTTTTTTCAAAGAACAAAAGTTAAGTGAAAGAAAATAATTTTTTTTTGAAATATTCTGAAATATTTTACTTTTCTCTATGAAATCTTGAAAATAAAATAAATTTTCCACATTGAATTGTTGAACTTCCCACAGACCTAAGGTAAAGTACCTTTACCTTTGATGAAACCAACAAGCTCCAACCCCAATTACTCTTTGGAAACAATTTGGAAGACAATGTAGGCTTGTCACTTTGGGCCATGGCTTAAAAGCACCACCCTCATAAGCCAATGCCCTTTACATGATCAATTCAAGTTAATGTGTGTGAACTGGAACAATTTCACATTATGTGAACTAAAGTAAATTTCTTTTGTATCGAAGGAAAGTAGGAAAAACTTGAGAGGTACAAAATGTTATGTCAAATTTCTTTTCTTTTTATGGATTCAAAAAAAACGAGGTAAAACTTACAATACCATCAATTTTGGTGGTAGTTTAGTTTCATCTTGTCTTTCCTTTTTCCTGAGCGCCTCCAGTACTGTTACATATATTTTCACTGCTCCTACGTGTACAGCTAGTACTATTACTCTCAAACCATGTGCACTAAATGCTGAGATTTAGTATTTCGTACCCAGATTTAATAAAAATTTCCTTACTTTGCGGATATCACTGAAAGAAGGGTACTGTTACATATATTTTCACTGCTCCTACGTGTACAGCTAATATTATTACTCTCGAACCTTGTGCACTAAATGCCGAGAATCAGTATTTCATACAACCCAGATTTAATAAAAATTTCTTTACTTTGCAGATATCGCTGAAAGAAGGGTACTGTTACATATATTTTCACTGCTCCTATGTGTAGAGCTAGTATTATTACTCTCGAACCTTGTGCACTAAATGCTGAGAATCAGTATTTCATACAACCCAGATTTAATAAAATTTCTTTACTTTGCAGATATCACTGAATGAAAGAAGGGTTTTGGTTGTAAAAGGAGGCCCAAAGATCGGGTGAAGACTGTGTACTGTTGGGGATATCTCTATTATAATCAATCAAAACCAGATTTCAAATTTCTTTGGGTTGGCATGGTTTTCAAGTTTTAATACATTCCAATCTGATGTAAAGCACAAACCAAAGGAATTTGTTGAGCCTACAATCATGCATGTAAAAAGGGAGGTTATTATGTATCGTTAGGTAACCAGCAAAAGGGTTGAAGGTTACCAAATATAGTTGAGGCGCATATGTATCAAGACTATGTGAATTAGTAGTAATCCACGGCCTTTCAAAGGTAACCGATTTTCAAGTGAGTCCAAGCATGCACAAATCACTCTATGAGTAGACATGGAGGAAAGCGAATATGGTTGTGAGCCAATTTCCGAAGGTTATGGGTAGTAATTCGCAACGTGAAAACCAATCAGAGAATCAAGATTTTTATGAGGGATGGTTATGTCGTATGGGACTAGTGTTCAATGTTGTATATGTTATCATTGAGTGTTTCAAGGAAAGAATGGAAGAAACTACCCACACTTAGTCATAACAAGAATTCCTCCATACATACATATAGTCGTGAGTCATTATGCCTAGTGTGACTACTCGCAAATGTATGCCATAATAGTAGGCCACAACTACCTCTAATATGGCCACATAGTGGGTTTTTGATTATTATCAATAATTGGAAAATATTAAATGAAATGTGGTGGTTATTAATATGTGAAAATATTGTATGAATTGTGCTCCTTATGAGAGATGTGAAGATATATTAAATAAAACGTGGTCCTTGTCAATAAGTGCAAATGTGCAAACAAACATTACTTAGAGGAAATGTGGTCATAATTGATAGGTACACACAAATGTATAGACATGGTCGTCTAAAGCTTTTGCATGACATGTTTTGTGCCCCACGTTAAACCCTAAATCCCTAAACCTACCTTTTACAAACTTTCAAACCTTTATCATCCAACTTTTGGATGTATTCACATTTCAATACATTTCTTTTGATGAATAAAGATGGATAAGAAGATGCATTGCAATTTAGAGGGGTCTTTTTTGGTCATGAAATTTTGCCACTTGGTGACCCAAAAAATAAAATAAAGGGAGGGAGGGGGCTGCAACATGTACAAAGGATTTTTTGGGGGAGAAGATAAATCTCAAACTCACCATTTTAAGAATTTTTTGGGGGGTTTCTTCCCAATATGTTCCCAAGAAGTTCTCTCCAAGACATTCCCAATGGCATCTCAATATTTTTTAGACACAAATTACAACTCTACTTTCATGAATATATTACTTGTAAAGGGGTGCATGGGAAGCATTACACATTGTATGTGGAAATGCAATAGGTTTCTACCCACATGTAAATTGGAAAATGAAGATGGACAACGGAGTCTTGAAAATCTAGAAGGACAATTTAGTCTAGAAGGATTCTTGAAGAGAGAAGACAATGACGAAGAAACTCCCCATGTAAGTAACCTCGAAGAAACATGAAGGTTGAAAATACATTTGAAAAAGTCGACCATGAAACCTAAACCCTAAACCCACCTAAACCCTCCCTTTTAAACATGCAATTCATTCTTTGTTGGAGTACATTGTGGTCAATAGCACCTACAGGTTGGGATGGTTGGGACCTACCTTCACCTAATGGGCCACCTTCAAGTGATTATTATGAGCATGAGTTTTCATCACTAGACCTTCTTGACGTTACTAGAACCTACCCAAACCAACCCAAGTAAGTATTAGTGTGTGCCACTAGTAAGGAAATTGACTACAAGATTCAATTATAGTGGGCACCCTAAATGCACCTTTCTTATGTTGATAAATGAATTTGGCCAATGGAGAGATTTAAAAAATAATAATTTAATTTTTTTTGGAAAATAGAAATTCTTTTATAAATTATTTTATTTTATTTTATTTTATTTTGGAAAATGAAGAGATTTGGGAAGTTTGACATAAAATTCTCCTTTACAGGAACCAAAAAAAAAGAAAAAAAGAAAAAAGAAAAAAAGACCCAGTCCATGAATTGACCATCCACCATTGGGGTAAGGCTAGGGTAAGCACATTGCAGTGTATGCAGCGCATTTTTGGGGTCCTAAATGTTTTTTTTCAAAAAAAAAAGCCTCGGTGAGGTATTTGCGCGAGCGCGTCTGTTTGGGGTCCAACGAGCAAACAGGGAAATTGCAGCAGCAGACTAGGAAAGTGGGAAGAAGAAGAAGAAGAAGAGGAGGAGGAGGAGGAAGAGGACGACGACGACGACGAAGATGATGATGACGAGGGTGATGATGAAGACCATGATGAAAGATGGTGATGATTCAGAAGATGCAGATGATGGTGAAGACATGAGTGTAAAGAAAGATTTTGGTGAACAAGATGGTGATGATGATGACTGTAAAGAAGATTTTTAGTGAAGATGGTGATGGTGAACAAGATGGTGATGGTGAAGATATGACTGGAAAGAAGGATTTTAGTGAAGATGGTGATGGTGAACAAGATGGTGATGATGATGGTGATTAGGAGTTTTTGGTATTAGTTACCGGAAATTCATATCAAGACTCTTGAATCTTTCTTTCTAGCGGGTAGGCTAGCATGCATGTATGTCTCGGCAGTCTCGCAAATAGCAAACGCGTCAGAAGTCAGAACCAAAGTAAACATAAAGGAACCCGAAAGGGAAAAATTAAAAAAAAAAGAAAAAAAAAGAAAAAAAGCAAGGCGTGGGGGAAAGTGGGGCGGGAGCGAATACAGAGACCGGGGGAGGGATTCAAAGTCTCTGTTTGCGGTTTTGTCGTCGTTCGTCGTTGCTGTTTCTTGCGCATGCACATTTTTTCTTTATCTTGACGAAGAGCTATTTTTCTTTGAGCCCCCCCCGCCCCCGCTCCTCATTCTACTTTGTTCTAAGAAGAAAGATTTTTCATGTAGCTCTCTCTCTCTCTCTCTCTCTCTCTGCTTGCGTTGCTTCGCTTGTCAGGAAATTCTTTTTCCTCGGACTCGACTTTATCAGATTTGGATTCATGTTCAAGCTCCTCCTGAGTCCTCATCACGCTTTGCTTGTTACCTAAACGTCTAACATTCAGATCCGTGCTCCATGGAGTGACGCTAAAGACAGCGTGCAGGAGAAAAGAAAGGAAGGAAGAAAGAAAAGTTTCAAAACACAAGTAAACAGAGCTACTGCACCACTGCGAGGTGTGGACAAAAGAACGATTGATCTCCTCCTCTTCCTCCTAGATCTTTGGAGCCTGCCTGGAGTTTTTCTCTTCGAATGAGCCTTTCGCACTACAAGCAAGCCGAACCAAACAGGCAAGTAACTTCCGCTTCCTCATGTTTGTTCTTTTTTCCCAAATCCATTTGTTCTTTTGAGAAGTTTTGTTTTGTGAGAAACAAAAATGCTTCCGGAAGTCGAAAGGAAACGCGAAGAGACAGAAAGGGTAGTGTATACGCTACGGTTGTTAGACGCCTTTTTCAACGAGATTTGTTTGATGATAGCGAGAGAAGAAGGAAGTGTTTGGTAAAAGAAGGAAACATGAGCGCCAGCAGATCTACCACTAAGGTGTAATGTAAGGAAAGGAGGAGCAAGCACATAGATGGTCTCAGTTCCACATGCATCCAGACAGACAGACGGAAAAGGAGTCGATGAGAAGCTTTTGGTCACAGGGAGAGTGGATTCTTCTTTTGTTTTGGGCTACAGAGATGAGAGATTAGAGAGACACCCTTGGTTGTTGTCGCCAGTCTCAACACGCGATCAAAAAACAAACGGCACATGAGATTCAAAGGTCCGACACTCTACAGAATGATGCCAATAGAGAATGTTGATGTCTTCGGATTTTCTCAGGAGGGGATGATCTTGATCTACTCATTGTTCTGAGCCACGCTTCTATTTGCTGAGTGGAAGTGTGACTGAATGTGAGAAGCTGGTGATGCATTTTAGGGTTTTTAAAAACTTTTTAAGCTGTAGAAGAAGGATGCACATTACTCTGATCTGAATCTTGTAACAGGCCACCTCACTTCAGGTTTCAGAATAATGCAATCCAAAATCAGACAAAATTTGGTTCTGATTCTGTTTAGAGTGGCCATTTGAAGCGACACTTTCCATCAGATTCTTGGAGCAAACAGCAGTCATAGATTGGAAATAAGATTCAACTGATACCCAAAGTTTCTTTCAGCTATTTCTCTCTGACAGTTACTTATTTTACTTGGTGATCATGATTTTTTCAGGTGAAGGACTACTGAAAAATAGCTATGAGAAGGACAGAGTTTGTTTTGTTGTGCCTATTACTAGGAGCATTTCGGTGCAATGATGTTTCTGCAGTTGGTCAGGTCAGCATGCATTTGCTGCTTTTTAATACTTACTCACTGAGCAGAAGAACTGGGTCATTAGAAGTCAAAAACCAAGTTGTAATGATTGCAGTTGTGACTCATCTGGACATTTGCTATGGTGAAAATCTTCTTTGGTCCAAGTCTTCAAATGACTCAATGTTGTGAAGTCAATTAGGGGAAGTCATCTTGTTCTCAATTGCAGTGCCTGTAACTAGTAGGGTTTTATCTTCTAATGCAAGTTCATCTGTGGAAGCAGATCAGCAATGTGTGCAAAACAGATGCAGACTGTGGGCAAGGTCTGAATTGCTTTCAATGTGCAGCAGCTAATGCCACTGCACCACCAATTTGTACCCGCTCCCTAGCAACCCCTATCTCCTCCTTTGTAAAGGTTTGCATCCTGCATGCAGTTAATGGTAATTATGCAGCATTCAGGAATCAAGGGTGAGGTTCTAGAGTTTCAGGTTTGCATTTTCTGGTGCATGATGTAAGCTTCTTTATGATTGATCTCTAGGGTTTTGCATTTCCGTAGGATCTGCAGTCTCTTGGATTTGAGGCATGATTCATGCTGGTGCAGAACACGACCCTGCCATTCAATCAATATGCATGGATCACAACACATAATTCATATGCCATCGAAGGTGTTGATCCAGGTTTAAGTAGCTTCAACTTAGCCCCGAGGAATCAGGAAGACAGTGTTGCCAGCCAGCTGAATGTAAGAATGACTAACTACGCCATTTATGCTTTGTGCTGGCTCAAAAGATGCTCTCTGTGGTTTAGGTTGCATGGAACTTGAGATAGATTACACCCCCATTGTCCTCTAATGACCAGGCTGTAAACTGAAGTCATCGCTCATCCCAATGATGAAGGACTATCAATTTCAAAATACTACTATACTGAACAAAAATTTCAATTGAACCTTTCACAATTCAGTAGAGAAGAACAAGTTCTTTTGTTTTCTGGTAAGAAGATTTAGCCACTTCCCATTTGAGGCACACCCAAGCTCAATGAGTTAAATCAAAGATTCTCATACACTTTGAAAAGTGAGATGTACAGGGAGAAGAAGCTTAGATGAGCACTTGAACACAATATTGTAGCATGATTACATTCTTATCCTAGTCTGAAAGCAATCAAAACCGAAAGAACTTTTCTGTTGAGGATTTGTGTGTGTAGAACCATGAACACAAGAACTTGAAGGCAAAACTCTTAAGATTGTACTATGTGATGGGAAAAATTCTGTTGGTTATTTTTATCCAAAACATGCCTTATTATTTTACAGTTTTGGGAAGTAAATTTCGTTGTCATCATTTAGCTTACAAAATTCCTCAAGCTGTCTGTCCATTTGCTTATTTGCTGTAAACTCAGTCCCAATTATGCCACTCCCAATTCAGGCATCCAGTCCCCTAAACTCCTAGTGTTAGACAAAGACCAGAATTTCTTGCTATTTTCTTCATCATCCAGTGTCTTCTTGGTATATTTATGGATGTCATTGAGTGGTGGAATCAGAATAAGAGTGATGCTGACAAGAACAGAAGGTGGGGGTGCAGAATGGAGTGAGGGGGCTGATGCTTGACATGTATGATTTCATGAATGATATATGGTTATGTCATTCATATCAAGGCGAATGTTACAACTTCACTGCCATTGTAAGTCTCTTTTCATTCTCTTCATGTACTCTGCTGTAGGCTTTGTGACAAAAGTGTCAGAAGTTTCCTTTTGTAAATTCAATTAGAAATGTGAAAGTTTCAAATTCAGAGTGCTTCTTCGTGTCCAGGTACATGGTTGTTTTTAGGTTTATGAGTTCAAAACAGAGTTGAGATACTGGGTAGGAGGGGATTCTGGGCAAATGTGCAATGTTAAATATCCTGATGATTTTGGTACCTAGATGACAATGCTTCAAGCTCTAGCAAAAAGTTTCACTTGATTGAAATTCATCCTGGCTATGGTCCACAACTGTTTGAACTTGGCCTTATGGACTTATCTCGATCCTTTGGTTTGGCACCTGTTGTACATCCGTAGGAGATGTTCTGGAAACCTACATCTTTGAATGCCAAGTTGTGCTGCAAAGTTTACTAAAGGACTTTGAAACCTGTATGTTCCGTGTTGGATGCAACAGTCACCTGTCAATGACACATTGACAGCAATCGAAACATTTTTGGCTGCAAATCCAGACGAGATTGTAACAATCTTCATTGAAGATTATGTGCAAGAACCTAATGGTCTCACAAATGCATTCACAAAGGCAGGCTTAATGAAGTATATGTTTCCACTGGCAAAGATGCCTGCAAATGGTGGAAATTGGCCAACAGTTGACTCCATGATTGCAAACAATGAGCGACTACTTGTGTTCACATCCATTGAATCTAAACAAGCAACTGAAGGCATTGCTTATCAATGGAACTTTGTGGTTGAAAATCAATGTGAGTACACCCATACATTAGCATCTGAGACCGACAAGTCGGTGCAGTAAATGAAAGGCCTTGAATGTGGCTCGCTGGCTGCCATGAACTTTTAATTTTGAATGGTCAGATCTCTTTGTAAATACCTCCTTTACTGCTGGGTAATTTCATTTATGGTTTCTGGAAGTCATTTTCTGTTTCACTCAGGAAACTTCCTTGAAACAGGGTCTTACCTGAGAAGGGTTGGGGGGGGGGTTAAGGACAGGCCTCTGAACAGTGCCCAGGCAGAGGTCTAAGCATGATTTGAACAGGATTTCTGCTAGAATGGGTTGGAGGTGATATGAGAATGTGACTAACAGAGTCAAAGTGGATGGGTTACAGATGGATCATTGCTTCAGAACTGTCCAAATCGAGGAGAATCACAACCCATGAATTCTACGAGCCGCTCTCTGGTTCTGGAAAATTACTTTCCAAATGGACCAAATGGATCATTTGCATGTGTGGATAACTCAGCTGACCTTTTGCACGTTCTAGGAGTCTGCCATACAGCAGCAAGAAACCGGTGGTCGAACTTCGTAGCTGTTGACTTTTACATGGTATTTTGTCTCTCTACTCTATCCTAAGTCCTGATGTTTTTTGCTGTTACATCCATTTATAACAGGGTCAAGTAAAGTTGTCGACATGAAATGCAGATTTATCTAAATAATTGATTAGAGATGCACATGAGGTGACACATCAGAGTTTGATCTACAAGACTGAGTCTAAGATCAACAGGGATCTGGTGGAGGGTTCAGTGGAAGTTCGATATTAGAGACAAGGAAAGCCTAGAATATCTTGAGCCCATATAAGGTTATGCTATCCTAAATGGCATTTTCTTGGTACATTGTGTTTATTTGCAGAGATGTACAGGTGGAGGAGTATTTCAAGCTGTAGATGAGCTCAATGGCCAGCTGGAGTGCGGCTGTACTGACATCCATTACTGTAAGGTAGGCCATTGGACATACTAATGCTTGATGAGACAGTCACCATTATTTGGTATAACTGAACCCAGGTTCCTGTGCAGCCCATCATCTGTTAATTGCCACCCATGGAACATGAGGGTTAATTGCACAGGTAGGAACACCCTGTTGATAAAGTTTGCAAACACTTCACAAGATAACTTAGAAATGAAGATCTATAGTGAATATGGATACATGTATATCCTGTGAAGAGCCAGGTAGGAACAAAGAACTAGGTTTTATCATACTTGGAGTTTATTTTGAACCAAGGCTGCAGCATGGTTGATTTGTGCTTGATGAGAAAAATATTCCAAAGGGATTGAAAGGTTAGAAGCTTTTGCACTCTGATTGAAAGACAAAGTCACAACATCTGTGGTAAAGAAAATGGACTGTGATTTGATTTAGAGCCCAAGCAGATAATACCAATATGATGAAAAAAAATTCTTGAGCAATTTTATGCTATGGTTACAGGCAGGTAATGCTCCAGGCGTATGTGTGCAATCTGCACCGGCCCCTGCTGGTCCCCGATCCCTGGTACCAGTAACATCTGCCCCTCCAACTCCTGGTGCTGCATCCTCTCCCGAATCCAATGCTGCTGCCTCACTTTATTCATCAACATCATTCATTTCATTAACTTTGTGCCTGGCAATTTTGCTTGTCTGGCACTAGGCAGAGTTATAGATGTTTCTACTACAAACTTCAGACCATTTTTTTGATGGCATTAATTGATGAAATTCATAGTTAAACTGGTTTTTTAGCAACTTTGATTCATGCTTCACTGCCACACGCCTCTATTCACTGGTGTAATTCATTTGCAATGTGAAATTGCCAAGTGCAGGTCTAAGCAGCTGTCATAAATAGTGTATATCTGGACTCTGATGTCAAATACTATTGTATGCAAATTGGTAAATGGCAAAGGTTGAACCCAGTCTACTTAGCATTTTGCTAACCAATAAGACTCTTCAAACTTCTTCCTTGACTGAAGTTGTGGCCCAACTGACATGGCCAAGAAGTTCTGAGAACAGATTCACAGGAAGGCTAATCTCTCCGAACAAGACCTCTGGTGCTCAAAATGCACCTACCTTTGGGACATGTGTGAGGCAATGATGTTGTGGGAATGATTTTGAGGTATGTTTGGTGTAAGTTGTTTGGTTGATGGTTCTGTGTGCGGCTGAGGACAGTGACAGAGAAATCCAGGTTATGAATCTTTGGAGGCTTCAGAAAGACAAAAAAAGAGGAGATGCTTTGGCATTGATGCAGGCATTTCATCTTGGAGAGAAGTGCAGCAGTACATGATGGTTCTTGGTGTGTGCATGTGTGTGCATAAATGTGTGTGCAAACTGCTGATTGCTTGGTGATCAAACATGAAACACCACAAAAGTTCTGCTGAGGGGAGCCACTGAGGGAGTAGAAGGGCAGTTTTTGATAGGGCCTTGCACTTCTCTAGGTGATGATGGATCGATCCGAAGCTGCTTGATGGGGGCATTAGAGCAAAATTTCTGCTGCATTTTCATAATTTTCATTCTGCTTGTTAGTTGTGTAAAGCTGCACACAAGTTGTCCAATTTGAGCATCTGAGTTCTTCAATTTCCTCACTGTGTTTTGTTTTTAATTTTCTGACCAAAAAAGAAAGTCGCCAAAAAGGAAAAAAAAAAAAGAGAAAAGTTCGCCCAAAATGTTCTCAGCCATGCAACAACTATTCAGTAGCCAAAATGAAGAGCATAAATCCATATTTATGGATGGAGACAAAAAACGAAAAGAGGATGAATGAATGTGTCAATCCGCAAAATGGATGGCATTCTCGACTCCAAGAAGGTAAAAGGGCTTTTTGGTGGGACGTTTCTTGCTCTGTGGGTTGTCATTCATCCGTGGCGGGCGGTGCACAACGATCCTCTACTTTGCTCCGTAACAGGTTGCAGCTGGCGACTTCGCAGTCGGGAGCACCAAGCTCACCGTCCAGTTACGTACGTGGGAGCGTTGGACGCCGGCGCTTGGCATCGACATCTGCCAGGTGTTGGATACTAGACTATCAGGTGGCGACACAAACTGCACAGTTGGTTGTTTTTGGTGTGTCCGCGTGTGTGTGTGTGTGTTGTATTAGCTGCTGGACTTCTTCTGGTCGTGCGGATACTGGAACGACAACACAAGTGACGAAGCAGCAAATTCGAGCAAACGAAGGAAAATCAATTGGAACTATAGAACAGGTTCGAGAATTCCTTTCTTGTTCAAGTATTTTCTTTGTTTCCTTTCAGCAATAAGATCGCTGCAGAACTTTGACATTGATAGAATCAGGAAGGATTTCCAATAGTCTTCTGAATCGTGAAGGGATTTGCAATAGTTTGCAGAATCGGGAAGGATTTGTGATAGTTTGCAGAATCGGGACACATCGGGAAGTACCTGCGATAATCTGTATAATCGGAAACGATTTGCGATAGTCTTTGGAATCGGGAAGGAGGATTTGCACAAAGAATGGCGGACCTGAATCACGTAGCCAATGGTACGTCGCATGAAGGCTTGACGAAGCCTGTCACGTACGCCGATGTGTTCGGGGCATCGGGGAAGATAGGCGAAGAGGCTGTGACGAACGAGGATGCGGCGCTCATGCAAAGTGCGGAGACCGTTACCCTCGGCAAGACACAGAAGGGAGGCGCTGCGGCGACGATGCAAGCCGCGGCGCAGTTGAACGTTTCGGAGGGCCTTGTTGGTACGGACGCGCACTCGAGCGTCGCCGAACAGGGTGTCAGTGTTGTGGAGATGTTGATCCCAGGTACGCGTATGATGAAGATAATATGGCAACGAGAATCTGATCCTAGTAGATCCGTTTTTCACGATGTGCTGAGAAGTTTTGTGGCTCCACTTTGTGGACTGGGACCGCGCTGTAGCAGCCACAGCTTCGGAGTTGCGAAGCTGTCCCAGGAAAACTGCTCTTCTACGCGATGTCACAGATCCAAGACCTCTGATCTCAAGAGCTTGTCGATGTTCTTGCAGGTGCACAAATAGATACGGAATTCCTGGGAGAGCAGCCGGTGATGGGAGCGGTGAAGCCATTGCCGACCGATCCTCTCATTGCTTCAGGGGAAGCTGTGACTATTGGCGAGGTAGGCAATGCATGCATGGTGTGGGAGCAGTGCCAGAGTAGTTTCCTCGTGTGTAGCAAATTTTAGCTAGCATGTGTTGTTGTTGTTGTTGTTGTTTGAGGAGTCTTGAATTACGATTTGTGTTTTGTAACTATTGCAACACTCGATGGCAATGACAACAGGCTCTAGAAGCTGCAGCTGTAGGAGCCGGGGATAAGCCTGTACAACCGAGCGATGCTCGCGCAATTCAGAGCGCAGAAGCACGTGCTACAGGCATTCCTGGAGGCATTCCAGGTGGTCTCGCAGCTTTTGCTCAGTCTGCCGCTGAGCTAAATCCCCGCGTCACTGATTCTGAGAAGACGACTATCTCCGATATCCTCATGGTATGTATGTGTTTTCCAGGAACCCTGTCATCTTTCTAGAGTGTTCTCTGCATTTCTGTAGATGCTAATGTAGATGAGAATGGAGGTAAAGGAAGAAGCATGCAAGATGCTGCAGTGATTGAAGCTCTGTCTGTACTCATGTTGCAGGATGCAAGTATTGATCTGCCAGTTGACAAAGTGGTGACACAAGAAGATGCTTCGAAAGTGCTGGATGCTGAATTGCGGAACTCCCCGACAGGACAGCCGCAACCAGGAGGAGTAGCTGCCGCGATGCAAGCAGCGGCAGATCTGAATGAGCGTGCAGGTTTGGTGGCACCATCTAATACAGGGGGACGAAGAGCGTTTCCCAAGGAAGATATCCCTGCAGTTGAGAATGGGACGTCATCATCACCCACACATACAGGACCGGAGGAGGATCTTCTAGAGGCGGAGACTGCAGAAGCAGCAACAATACCATTACCTCCTACTCCTGCAGATGGGACACCAGCAGCAGCAGCTACAGAAGAAGAAGAAGAAGCAACCGAGCCATTGCTCACAAAACCCCTGAAACAAGATGTAGGACTGGAAGCACCAGAAGGAGCACCTAAAGATATTGATCAAGCAGCAGCAGCTGCCACATGAGAGATGCACCTGAAGAAGATCAAACGCCAAACTCAAAGCTCACTTCCCAAGGGAGGAGTTTCATCATCATCTACCCACTCAATGGATTCCTTGGTAAGTGGAGTGAGACATGCATATATATGTACACACCCATATATAGTCAGAGTTCATTATAGTGGTCTTGCTAGCACAGACTTGAACTCTGTGCGCAGCATCTGCAGATGCACTATATGTGCATCTCAGCTCGTTTCAAACAAGCTGAGGCAGGTTTAGTATTATGTAATCTGGTTCATCTTTTCCTTCAAATCTCAGAGACTCAAAAACACTTTGTACAGCTACAGTTGTACAATGCCATTTGGGTAGCAGCTTCTTACAAACAGGAGGTCTTAGTAATAATTATAAATCTCTGGTCATTTTGTTTCTTGCTTGCACAGATTGTAACTCTCTCATGTGCACAGCTAAAGATGCAAATATCATTTTGTGCGGAGGCAGCAGCTTCTTTAGCAGCAGCTGCAGATGCATTAAATTTGTGTGCCAGCTTCTTACAACACAAAGAGGAAGATTGCAGGAAGATTAATAATCATTTGAAATAAATAGGATGATATGAATTCACATAGTTTTTGGGCACAACTTGCTGCTGATGATTAGAGAATCTGCAGTCCCCTTCTTTCTCTCTCTTTTGTACTTGGTTGTGATCTGACAGTACATCTTTTTGACTGTGAGTGAATAATTTATCATAGTCAAAATCAATTTCATTTGCATGTTTCTTCCTTCAATTCATGTGTTTTTTTTTCCTTTCTTCACAAATTTCCCAAAATTTAACATTGGAAGATATGTATGGGACACATTTATGTTCATACCCAGTTTTACGGTCTTTATTCGAGGAACTCTTTAGGTTTTCTATTGCCCCAAAGCCTAATGGAGGTGCATGTGTAAATTTTGGGTGCACCCATGCAATTGATGGGGTTGTTTTGAAATCTACCCAACTACTTGTTGTTGGGGTTTCTTCTCAAAACATGAATATTGGATATAACTCATGTTTTTTTGGGTTGTCACTGGCCTTTTTGTCTGACAGAGGTTTCATATCACTATGAAATGTAAAAAACAAATGTAAAAGACAATATATATGACTAATTTTTAAAATGAAATTTGTTTGATAAACATACAAAAAATTAGCTTCAATTCCTTTAAATCTTATGAAAATGAAATTCTTAAAAAATTGGTTTTGAAAGATTAGGAAGAATTGATTAACATAAAACACATCAATTTTTAAGTAAATTAAATAAATTATATAAAATTCGTTTATAAAATACAGATGTTGTTAATTAATTTGATATTATTGTTAAAAAAATGTTTGTATTATTATTACCCTTTTTATGTTAAATTTTTTATTATTACCCTAAGACAGTAGACATGCATGTATGATTTTAGGTTTTACCAAGCATGTATGGGGCAAACACAACCTAGTTTTTAGGTTGGGCAAAGTGCCAGGACCTCATTAGATGCCACTTTTGGTTCTGCCAGTTCAACTTGTGACCTTTGGATCACACAAAAGCTTTGCAGTTGATTCACACAAGATTGAGAGTTAACACCAGCAAAGATGAGGAGGAGAATTGAGCATAAACAAAGATGGACATGAAGAGTGCAAATGTGTGAAGACCTTGGAAACAGTGACGGGAATAACATGATCACACAAAATTGTAAATCCTTTGTTTGTCCTCTCTCTCTGAAAACAGAGTTTTGGTGGGTTATAGATTGATTTTGGTATGCAAAAAGCTTTCCTGCTGGTGGAAAGGAAGAAGCAAATGGATTGTAATTGTGAATTAGCTACCTGACATATCATGTGCATACCACCTTGTTACTATACCATGAATGCAGTTGTGTGGGAAAGGATATAGAGCAAGTTAATTGAAGGAAAAAAAAAAAAAAAAACCTAATAATATGAAAGTAAAGCTTCTAGCAGCTAAACCATGGTGGTGCAAACACCACCCTTCACTGTCCAAATAACATTGTTCTCAGAGAGAGAGACAGAGAGACAGAGAAAGCTAGAAACACTATTTGGAAGTTGTTTGTAACACACCCAGTAATGCTAAAACTGCAGAAGAGTGATCATTAGTTGGATCATAATCATCAGCCAGTTGCAAAAGCAGTTGGATGCTGCTGCTGCTGCAAGCTTGATTGATTAATTCATTGATCAGAGAGGATATTGATGGTAGGATTTTTGTTGCTTATGTCAAAAAATCAAAAGGGAATTTGGATCAACAACTTATATGTCTTTCTCTATCTATTATCTTGGTTCAGTCACTGTTAATGACATTTCCTTAGAAACTGGGCTGTCATGGGGTTTACTTGGTATTTCTGTGTCTGGAGTTGTTGATCCAATTAAACTCCAAAGATCATTCACCGATACTGGATATTGAGAAGATTCTAGATGTGGCTCCAAAATAGCCAATATCACCTGCAGACAGCAGAAAACACACCAAAAGAACACCGACACCTGTTTGTATCAGAAAAAACCTGTCAACAAAATTATCTAGATTTGCATGCTTGAGGTCTAAACCACATCTAAGGGATCATCCTTGATTGATGTGATGGATAATCTAGGATCTCCAATTAATGAATATATAATTGTTATTTAAATACTAGAAACATCATCATCTTTGTAGGAATTATTTAGATTATAAAAAAGCCTTCATTAATTAATTAATTAATTAAGAAAGAGTTACCTTCATTGAAGGTCAGGATTCTTTCTCATAAGCTGCACACATGATAGCCAGCTCTGCCATGTCTTAATAGATGTCCCGGGGATAATTACCTTCTAGCTGTGCATCTACTATGGTCTCCGTCCCTCCTTTTGTAGCCTTGGTGTAGCCTGGATCAAGAATCAATAGCAGAACACATATCAGAGAAAACTATATAATAAAATTTTAATAAGCAGCACCTTGAGAGAATGTAAAACCCAGCTGCCACTAAAGACACAAATTTTGCAGCACACTCAATAACATTTGGTAAAGGGTTTATATGTATGTGTATTCATTCATAGCAGTAAATTCTCGGATTCATTAATTCCATCATCATTCCTCTTAGAGATTTAACTCTGGATAATTTGTAACTCATGTATGTGGCCCCGAATTTCAGACTGGCTGGCTGACAAGCACATGTATGTATGTACCCATTGAACTAGATTATTGAGTTCAGTCCCCTTGGCTGATTTCATTGATAGCTCTTTGACCAGTTATAAACTCCAAGAGAAGAACCACACCATAGCTATAACCATCACTGGCCAGCGTGAGTTGCCATTTCATGAAGTATTGTGGATCAATATACCTGAGCCAAAGACGCCCATCAGATCAACTGGCAAATTTCATGATTTTATTCAAACTTAATAACCAACCCTTCATCAGGGATGCCCGAGAGAGGTCCAAATTTTCTCTGACTGTCACTGGAAAGAAATCAAGCTCAAAAAGGTTAATACAAAACCACAGCTTGTAGAAATACATACATGCATACATGTTTATTTATATACCTATATTTACAAATATTTACAAAAGTTAGTGGAATATTGTAACCCTTATTAGTGTGGAACCTTTTTTATGCAATTGCCATTTTTTCTCAAGATTGTTAACTAAAGTTGCTTAAAGCTATCAAAAACATTTATTGTGAATGTAGTAAACAAATTAAATACCCATTGAAATCATATTAAAAAGAAATATTATCTTGGTAATGATGGTTAGATCTAAAATTGCATCACAAACTTTATGGGACACAATTTGGCAATAATAGTCGTGTGAAATATGTTTTTCATAGGTTCGTATGGAATAGATACAAATGTCATTCATTTACTTATATTATTTGAACATCAATGCTATGTGCATTGTTTAAACATGAATGTCATATGCCTATTTGTATTGCTTAATCATAGATGTTGTATGTCTATTTGTGTTGTTTACTCACAAAAGTTGTGCACACAACTTTCATATTTAAATAATGCACAACATTTGTGTTTAAACAATACGAACCTATGAAATAACAAATTTCACACAGATTTGGAACAAACCCATGAAGCCTATAAAATTGTGATGTAGTTTTTTCAAATTAGTTAGCTAAATGTGCCACAATTTCAACTACATTGATGTGGTTATCAATGGTTGAGTGGGTCAATATGGATGTAAATTGGCAAATTATGCAAGTTGGTTCTCATTGTAATATCAATGTTCATGTTTCATTATACATTTTGAAATTTGTTTATAAAAACTTAGTTTGAATAACTATATGATGTACAAATTCATTTTGCAAACTCTAAAAAATCATAAAAGCCATGGACTTTTGAAGGTGAAACTATGTAGTGTAATATTCCTATCTTTTTTTCATATGAACTTTGAAATGGTCCATTGATTTATATAGATATTTTGTAAGGACTTGAAATTAGTTAAACAATATATCAACAAAAGAAATTTAAAGGATTTCACACTATTTCAATTGTAGGTGTTTTTTTTATTGGATAAATAGTTTTTTACAAAATCCATATCATTTTGGAAAACATTTATTTTATTTTGGATTTGTAGGCAAATGTACACAACAATGATCTATAGGTGGGATTGAACACAAATGGAAAAACAATGTTCATAATCAATGCATTATTGTTCCTTAATCATTTGAAGGTTTTAAAAAAGAAGAAGGAAATGGACTTATTTTAAATGTGTTATGTGCCTCTATTTGGTCCATTCAATCATTCATATGCCCAGTGATATGATTTGAAATGTCATTGTCATGCTTCACATGGAAGTTCATAAAATTTCTATTAAAGTAGTTGTAATTTTTCAGTAATATTTTTTTCATGGACCATGCATAAACATCACCACATTTGTCGTGAGGTCTTGCATGTCATTAGTTCACATAAAACTTGGTCTCAACACATGAATAAATGATAGATGGTAATTCATTTTTGTGATCGGTCCATTTGTTCTTATCATCAACTTTTTTTTAGATGTTTGAACCATTAAACGTGTTTAAAAAAAATTGGTTTGTAGCATGACACTCATTTGGAATGTCCACATACCAAAAGTATCTTCGTTGAACTTGTCAAAATGTCTCAAATCCCTTACTTTGGTTAGATGTTTTGTGATCATTAGATGTTTATTGATTATATATTAATACATTTGGTAGATTTTTAAATCCATTTTTTTGTTGTTTGGGTAATAAATGCAAGTTCATGTAAATTTTACCACCACAAGTTTAGGAATTAATAGGATGTAAAATTTAATCAATTATGCCAAGAATTTATCCTGACAAATATTGCCAATAAGACATGTTAAACCTTTTAAAATGTCACAAAGTTGTTTAAAGTTTAGAAAAATTCTTAGCATGCATAACACAAGCTTGTTTTCCTTTTTTAAGCATGTTTTTATTGCAAGATAGTAAATTTTCATTTTAATTTAAATCAAATAAATAAATAAATAATCCAAGTTAGATTCCTAAGCAAGTAATAAAACATTCTAGAAATTTCAACATCGTGCCCTCAACCAATGCATACCTAATATGTTAGTCAAGAAAGCCAAATATGTTAAAATCCACCCAAAACCGAGGTCATCCCAAACAATTTTGAAGACAAAAAATTTCCAAGCTTGAAAATGCCATCTTGCATTATCTCACATAAATGGGCCCTAGTCCATGCAAATTAGGATCAAAATTTGCTTATTGTTAGATTTCAAAATCTAGATAATCTTTCAATGTTGTCAATGTTTCAACCATTTTTATGGTTATATCACCCTGGGCCAACTTGTAGCAACTTCAAAACATGTATTTACACATCAAGAAAAAATGAAAAGATGCATTTGTTAGGTGATTTATTACAAGTCATTCAATTTTGGACATTCACAACATGCAAAAGAAAAATAGAAAACCGACCTTAGCAAATATAAGAATAAGAACACAAGGATTGTGACCAACAAGGTGATTATATTTCTTTAGGATCTTGTTGTGTCCAAATATGAAAACAAATCAACAATTATGTAATTGAAAGTTACATATGATAATTGTTCACATGTGAAGTAAAGGTTATGTTGACCACAACATGTGGAAAAAGGTTGCATTTCTTCTTTAGACAACTTATGAATGAAAGGTGTTTTTATCTTAGCGTTAAAGTAATGATAATAAGTTCAAAGTTTTATATTTTGTTATAAGGATCTTCAATAATTGAGTATGATTTTTTTTTTTTCCCAAAGAATAAAATATTTGTCATCATTGGTTGAACAATTATCATTTGGCATTAGGTTGACCACCTCTAATTTCCACCAATATTTCAAAATTTGAATATTCGATCCATTTATGGGAGTTGTATTAGAATTGTAAATAACATTGTTTTACATTTTTGTTTTAAATGTAATTTTTTGGAATGATCATATACTATATATACATTAAAAAAAATTGATGGTTAAAATCCAATTATTTATACTTTACTGATCATTTCTTATGTGTGAAACTTATTTTCAAATTTGTTACAATTAAACAAAGACGTGGACCATGTCAAAACAAGTTTTAAATGTATGACCATCGAACTTGACTAGTGATTGGCTAATATGGAAGTTTGACTTGTAGATTGGTTAATACAATCATGAGATTTTAAAAAAAAACCATGTTCATTGGTAAATGTCTTACATGATTATAAAATTCGATTGTGAAGGCCTTCGTAATTAGAATCTAATGTAGTTGTGGATTGATTGTTTAACAACACAATGAGTCAAACAAGGCAAATGCATACCATGTAGGGTCCCATGCAAATGCAAATTGCATTAAAAAACGACAACACACAAGGTATAGAGGGTGAAAACACACTACAACATTCTTGTTATGTAGTTGCATTGTAGTGTTTGTTTAAGTGATGCATATTTGAGCCTAAACCACGTCAAAATTAAGGAGTTTCACAATATCTTTTCATATTATAATTTATGGTAGAACATAATTTAAGAACGAGAATATATATATATATATATATATTAAAATTAATTATATTATGGTGAGTTGGAATAGATTAGTATGAAAAAACTTGTAACTATATATTAAATAATGAAAATATATTCAAAATGTGATTGAAATGATTTTTAACCTTTATGAAATTTGTGATATCCATTTCAACATGTGATTCCAGATAGTTTGAACCATGTTAATGAACCATTTGAAAATTTTGATAATTTTCATGTCACAATGGGGTTGTTTCAAGCCATCCACCATAAATGTGTGATAAAGACATTTTGACAAGCAATCAAATGGGAGGAGACAATTAAGTTTTTTTCAAATTTTGCAAGTAGCTCCACTAGCAAGGATCCCCAAGAATGTTCGACATTAAATGGCACCTACCTTAAGTGGGTTGTAACAATTTTACAAAAGTGTTACTACAAGTGGCAACCTATCTAGGAAGTGCATGGGTCCAAATGTGATTTATTTAATTATTTATACTTACAAAATTGGCCAAAAAATCCTTGAAAATCACAATTTGTTTTACTCTTTTTTTCAATTTTTGAAAACCATTTGCCAAGTTGTGAAAACTCACCAAAAAGAAAAAAAAATGGTGACAAGTATTGTCAAAAGGATTCCTTTCTTTATGTTTTAAAAATGCGTATATGGATTAATAATGGAATTAAATATTAGTGAAATTTGAAATTTAAAAAGGAGTATACTAAAAAATTTGGACAAAGTATTTTTGCTAAGTCAATTAAAGGGGGTGCACAAAGGATCACATGAGTCAAAACCTTATAGATCATACCTCCAATTAACTAGGACCTAGATAACTCTTAACATGCACCTTACATGGCTTGAACCAAAACAAATTGATGAGTTACAATCATGACCTAATGGATAGATTAAATTTTCCCAAAAACAAATCAATTGTTCATGACTAGTAGTGTGAAGTAATGCAAACTTCAAGTTGGTGAAGAACTTTGAAAATCACAAAACAAATGTTGTTTCCATCTTTTAAGCAAGGAAAGTTGTAATAAAACCCCACCCTATATATTCATTTCACCAAGGCATTACCATGTGCAAGTGCATATTCCATAGGAAAAAAGAGAAGAGAACACGAACCAAGATCCATTTCCCACAACTCATCAACATCCATCATGTTGGGTAAAGGAAGTACCACTCCTATGTAAAGTTTGAACTTCATTTTTTATGCCTACTTGTCCAAGAAACTTTGCCAAACTTGCAAATCAAATAATGTACAACTTCCATCCCTTATAATTGTTGAATGATGTTTGAGTTTTACAAGTTCTTTTAGATCATATGGTAAATAGTGTATATATATATATTGGGTCTTTTATCAATTACTATAAGGTTGGTGAGGAAGCCACCCTTTTTCTCAAAACAAATACAATTTTTTTTCCATTACCTTGGTCTCCTTTTGGCTTTTATCTTGCAAAAAACCACTTATAGTCCATGTGGATGCAGACTACAATTGAAGGGTTAGGATTTTGAAAATGAAATACTTCTATAATGAGGATGAATACTCAATGAGGATATTCTGGAAAATGGGTATTCTGTCTTAACCACAATCTTGTGCAATTCTTCTGCTCATCAAGTATGCTAATGATCCTAACACAGCCACTCTTGTTGTCTAGTATATTCTTCACAATATCACTCTGATGGATTCAATGTCTCCACTCATGATAGATATTATAAATGACATCAGGAATCGGGTAAAAATCATACCCACCTTTACAAGTGGTTGTGGGTTCAATTCCTACCAGGTCAAGAGCATGACCTAGTAGGAATTGAGAGCATTGATCTAGTAGAGGAGAATTGAAAGCAATCAACTGCTGATGTTGAAATTGAAAGCATAAACATGCCTACATGGGGTTTTTGGTTTTGGGGGTGAACGATGGGTCAGAGCTACTCACAGAGTTTTGTCCAAACTGCATTTGCTATCATCAGCATGTGTTGGGGTCACTAAGGGTGTTGATTCAAGATTACCAAGGATCTCTCCAGGGAATTGGCTGAATTTTGGAGCAGCTTCCAGTTGTGGGTCCAAAATGCTTAATACCATCTGCATGTATCCACATCTTGATGTCAGAAGACTATTACCCTATGCTCTCCTGTGGCTTGTACAAGCAAGAAATATTATTACACACCAACAAGCTACAGGTCATCATGATTTTGAATGCTTCTATCCCCTACCTAACCACAAACCTCAACTTTGTGCTCCAATTTTGGGACCCTGTAGTTGGTTGATTGTTTGGCTATTGACTGAATTTCCAGAATTTTTTTTCTTTAAGCCACAGAAATACCTTCAGAAAAAGGCTTAAAAAGGACTACAGAGCAAAGGACTACATGACAAAGACAAAACAAGAACAAGAAAACAACAAATGCACAATGCAGTGTGAACAACAGTGACAAGTCTCTCAATTCTTCAGGGACCATCAACAGTATCATGTATGATAGTGACTTCACTATTACAACTTCCCCACTGACTTCTTCAGCTCCCTACAGTAGCTATAGGTCAGTGCAAACACTAACCTATGTACTGAGTTTCTGCTGCAGGTCTGGAAGCAACAGGAAGATTCAACCATGATACTGGCTAGCAACAATCAACAACACAAGGAGAAAACACAAAGCAGACTCACGGAAAAGAAGACAAAACATGCAGAAAAAGTCTGCAGAGGAAAAATAGACCAAGTGGGCTTACGAGAAGCTCCCAACTTACAAGACTCTATACAGAATCATTTGGAATACTCCAAATGCTGAAATTCTGAAAATGAGTTTTACTTTATTAAGCAACCCTCTAGTCCTTGTTAACAGAATACTTAGAGGGTGGCCTAAGAGGGTGGCCTTTAAGACTGACAATCTGAGAGACAAAGAAAATTTTAGAACTATAAATCATTTTAATTAACATGACAAACCTGTCTGCAAGTTTCAAGGTGGGGAGAAGGAAGAGAAAAGTGAACAGCAAATCAATTAAGATTAAGTTTGTTCCCTAACTTGATGATAGCTCTATGGCAAGTCACAAGTTCCAAGAGAACCGCACCAGAGTTATAGAAACCCCTGGGATGTTGTGAGCTGCTTCTGTGCAGACTGTTGTGGATCAAGCTACCTGTAAAAGACCTAGAACAGCAGCTCAGTACATGGCACATGCATATCTCACAGGTTAATTCAACCAATTCACATTAGTGAAGGCACCCTACATCATCAAGTTCCTGGGTATCACTGGAGGCTCCTGTTTACACATAGAAGATCAGTGTACCCCCTGATTTAGCGACTTCCAAGAATCAATGAACTCTGAAAACTAGCCACCTCACATCACTAGGGGCCTTGCACATGGTAATCCAGTCTACTTTTCCTTCCTGCAACAGCTTAGCTTCCAATTTGTAGCACTGCAGCCTACCTCTTTCACCCATCCACCAAAGTTTATTATTCTCTTCTGCAGATACACCCTATTACAATATATACTGAATCTGTACTAATTCTTTGGTTATAGGAGATTCTTGTCCAATTGATGTGCAATAGATGCAGCGATGGAACTTACTGCAAAGGATCAGAGATAGTCCAAACATTCTGTACTACAATTTTAGCCACATTTCTTCTCCTGCACATTCATATGCAATATAAGTAAGGTCAGTAATGATCCTAACCAATTATAGGCAGCTTTTGGTCAAGTCTGATACCATCCAAGACTTAATTCAGGTACTCAAATCATTTACATATGGTAAAGATGGTCATGGAGGTTCCCATTTGTTGTTTACTTGAACACCAAAGTCTGCATCCATCAAAAGTTTCAGCCAGGGTCCAGAGATAATACACCCAAACATAGACTTCTATTGTTGATAATCAGAGTGATATCCAACTTCAAAATTTACTGTCTTCATGCTTCACCCACATTTAGTGGATGATGAAACCCCTTTATGCAGTTAATTGCAGATAGAACAGCACGTTCAACTCTAGGCATAAATCCTGCAAGTGATACAGTACAACAGAAGAAGTCCTCATCCAAAGTCAACCACAATTGGAGTTAAAGTAAACCAGAAGCCCCTGCTTTTTGCAGGCACTGACAACCTAAAAGAGAAATAAAGCATCTTCTACCAACCCTCACTGGCAACAGATGACATTGTGTATGTGGATCATCAAAACCACAACAGTTTCTTCCAGAGAAGTGCAAAGTAGCTCTGCTTGTGCTCATCTTCATTGGAAATGTGACAAAGGAGAAAAAAGAAGGTCCATTGCCCACGGGTTTGAGAACCTACAAAATGCAAGGACTCATAGAGGAAATGGGGATTAGTCCCTTGAAGAACTACAAAACTGAAAACTGAATCTAATTCTCAAAATAAAAGGAGTGTATGGCACAGTCATCAGTCAAGCCAACGGAGGCTCAGATACCCAAGATGGTCTGGTGTTTTTCAGAGGATTGCGGAGAATCCGGAGATGGGAAGTAGACATGCCCATGTGTTGTTGAGTGTAGAATTCAGAGAAGTCAAGACGGAAGGATAGGAACTTCAGGTCAACATGCTGTTGAGCTGGTAGCTGTGCTATGAAGCCTTCGAGAAGGGAAGAATACTCCACTGCAAGCCCATCCATCTCCTCCCCCATGCTTCCAAGAAAATCCCCTGATAGATGTGCTGTTGATAGCCTTCTCTGCCCATCGCGGGCTTTTGGAGCATCTCTCTTTGCCTTCTCCCTCAATGCTATGTCACTCCTGTCACAGTGTAACCTCACCAAACATCAGACTAGTGCCTTCAAGCAATCAAAGATATTGCCAATGATTACCAAAATGGAAGTCCTTACACATAAAGTCTTCTTCTATTGAGTGACCCTTTGAGTTGACCTCCACAATGTTCTGAAAACAATACCTTTTGCCTCGAACATTAGGAGTTGTCTAAAAAGCATGAGCATAAAATAGTGCCAGGAAGGAAGTTACCTAGCTTGAACTTCTCGAGCATTTTCATACAGGCGGTCAGCTAGGCCTCTGAAGCGAAGAATTAGGTCAAAGAGTGCAAACAGCGTCTTGCAAAGAAGCTGAGAGCGTTCACCCAGAAGTGCTTTTTCCAGAATAGAGCCTAAGTACTTGTCATGGGCAGCAATGAGTTCGTCAAGATCATGCGCCTCCTCCATCTCTTCCAAAAAATTTGCCCATGAATACTCAAGCACCTCAAACATGATGTAATACTGGAGATTTGTCACAAAATGATTCATTTCATTCCTAAGAGTTTGACACCGCCGCAACACTACAGTTAACTGAGATTGGCCTCCACCTTCTTCATTTAAAGAGAGGCGTGCGATTGCACAGTTGGGCTTCATTGTCTGCCATGTAGCACTTAAAGCATGCTCCACCCGCTTCAGTCTCCAAAGAAAGTTAAAAATTTTCAGGTACTTGCCCATAACTTCTTCTGTGAACAGTGTAGTGAGAGGATCACGGACACTATAATCAAGAGAGAAGACATCCCAACCCCTGTCTCCATCACTGTGCGGCATCATACGCACACGTAACCGGTCCAAGACATCACTGTCATCATACTGAGCATTTGACGCTCTCACTGCACTTTCTAGAGTGCCTGAAAGTTTGAAAGAACTAAGAGTGTTAGCAGGCATCACAAGCTCAGGCCCGACAAGGTCCATCAAGTACTGGATAAAATCGCCTTGACCTAGAAGCAAGTACCTCTTGATTGCCAAGCAGTGGTCTCGGAACCGATACCGATTGTACATGATTTGGATGAGATGTTTATCAATCCGTCCTGCTGCCTCAACGACAAGAGCTTCGAGAGCTTCAGTTTCACCATACCCAAGGCTGCCACCACTGGCTGAAGCTCCGGCAGCAGCAACAGCATCAGCAGCTGATTGTGCCCAGCCTTGGTCAGAGCAGCAGACACGAAGGAAGTTGATGGATTTACCGGTCCTCAAAATCCGTTGTGCTAGAGGCTCAGGGATAAAGGAAGGAAGCATAGCAGTCTGGAGCTGATAACCCTCCCTCCACAAAAGCTCTGCCTTCACAGCTTGTGCAACTACAAAGAACTCACCATAGTAGTCATCTACCTCACCTTCCAGCACCCACCTACAAAAGACATTTGGAGTGAAGTCAGAGAACACAGCTGCATAAGATTCTTTTCCTGCTGATGAAAGCACTACACTATCAAGAAGAAAATCTCATGAAGTGTGTTCACATATCAGCTACAAACAGAAACAATCGTTGGACTTAAGTTTCCGTCATGGATTGGACTCATGGACAGGAGCTTCAGATGAGAGATTGTGGCTTAAGAGAATGTCATACCTGCGAACCATCTCAAAGAGAGGTGAGCAGACCTGCCTCAGGAGGCGCCTCAAGAAAGTTCGAACTAAAGGATCTCCATGTTGGGCATGCATATGAATCGCACCTGCCATAGCACCTCCACGTAAAGTTTTGCAGTCATCTACCAGTACTGCCATCAACCTCATTCTCACCAGTGGCTCTGCTAGCCACACAGACAACCGCCGCAAAGACAAGTAACTCCCAGTGGACTTCATGCCCTCAGAAGTCAACATGAAAGGCACAGGGTTATGGACCTGTCCCTCAAGCACGGCCATGAGCCTGTAGTAATCAGAGAGCTCTTCTTGCAGTGCAGCACAAAATGCCTGCCCCACAGTGCCTATCGCCTCCAATGGCCCATCTTCTAAGCTCTCAGAGATGTGGTTCTTTACTCTCTGGAAGAGCCAGCCTACTTCACAGAGCCTTCGGACTAGGGTTCTGGTTGCTCTAGGAACCCGGAATGTTTCTTCAATGAGGAAACCATCTGCATCTTTGTTGAACTTCACATACTTCCCATCAATCCCTTGACAAGCATACACAACGTCCCGTACAAGTGCCATCTCTGTTACCTCTGTTTCCGTCTGATGAATTTCCACATACTCTGCCACTGCTGCTGCCCTAACATCACCATCATTTTTAGAGAGAATCAAGACACCAGATGACGGCTCTATAGCTTGTGAATGCTGCTGAGAACGAAGCTCCTCCGCCGCCGGCGCAACAGGTGTTTGTTGTTCCCCTAAGGAGAAGAAGTTGTTGGAACGAGAAACGTTTTCGGGAAGTGCCGGCAAACCCCCGCGAACAGCAGGAGCTGAGAGAGTGGAAGTGTAAGGGAATGCGGTACCTCTTGTCTCTGCTCTCTCTCTCCTTTGATCATCGGATATGGCTCGAAGAAGGTACAACAAAGACCACCGATTCTCCAAGCTTCCAGGACCGCTCTGCAACGACAACCTTCGATGCAAATCTGCAAATGTTAGGGCGTCTGAGGATCTATTTTCTTGCACAAGCTGTCTCTTGATTGCTTCCGCCATAGCACCTTCATCGTTTGCAAGCGACGGCGATATTCTACTCCCTATGATACGCATTGCGTAACGATGAGCTCGATCAACAATCGACTCCGATACAACAGCAGCAGCAGCGCCGCTTCCTTTTCGAAGAAGTCCTCCGCTAGAACCATTGGAGGAGACGACATTCGAGCTGCTATTCTTCTCTCTCCCGCCGCCTCCTCCTCCTCTATTGACGACTGGAAAGATTCGAACAACAAGCTGCCTTACGAGATCCGACACAACATCTCCATCCATTATCACCACTGCTGCTGCTGCTACTACTACTACTGCTGTTTCTTCTTCTTCTTCTTCTTCTTCCGGCTTACTGGCATTTGTTGCTTAGAGCTTTCTTGTCCCCCCGCGTCCAAGAGACAAACGGCCTGAAGCCTCCCCTCCAAATTTTTTGCAGCAGCTACCGGAAAAAAAAAAAAACAAGACACTTCAGATACACAACACCAAAAAAAAAAACTAATAACATAACACAAGACAGTCGTCACTCATTCTTGTGTGTCCTTTCCCTCTCTCAAAACACCACAACACGATGACTGTCCTTTCTCGACAACATCTGTGTCGTTTCTTTCTCTCACGAAACGCTACGACATCGATTGATGATGATACCTGCGTCATTCTTCACCTCTCCCCCCCAAAAAAAAACACAAACAAACAAAAAAAACAAAGCAGCCTGCCTGCCTGCCTGCCGGTGGAAGAAACAAAGAAAGCAAGCTAGCAAGCAAGCGAGTAAGAAAGAGAGAAGAAGAGGTGAGCTTGAGAAGAAAGGGGTTGCTTTGGTTTTTGGTTTGTTTTGGCTTGTTTCTTGTTCCCGTTTGAAATGCCAAACAAAACACAACACAAATACAACCCTAAAACCCTACATCACAGCTTTTTTGAGGAGCTTATTTTATTTTATTATTATTTATTATTTATTATTTAATTTTTAATTTAATAAAAAATTACATAATTTTTTAGGGTTGATGAATGTGGGTTGGTTTGGGTTCATTATGTCCAACATGGGTGACTTTATGATGTATGACCCAATTTTGATGAATGGGTGGATGCATGGTTGGGTGGGTTCAATATGTCCAATAGGTATGATCCATGGATGATGGGTACCCACTTTGGCATGTAAGAACTCTAAGAATCATCATCATCATCATCAGTTCAAAAAAATTTGACTAGTAAGAATTGAATTGGCATCGAGTTTTCGGTGGTTTTATTGAGATGTCTGGAATTGGATTTGGAATTACGATGAGAGTAGAACAACCCATAAGCGATCATTTTAAGCACTCAAGCTAAGCTGGATCCAAGGGGAGGGCTCCATTGTTTATGGTGTCCAAACAAAACTTGAACCCCTCCTATTGATGCATCTGTTACACCAAAAATCATCAAAAATGAATTAGAATTTAAAAAGTTAAAATATTCTTGGACATTTATTATTTTCTTTCACAATTTTTTGATATTCGAGAAAAATTGTTTCTGAATTTTCAAAAAAAATTTGAAAACAATATAATTATTAGCATTGGACCCTTTTTTCACCCCAAGGGCCAGTAGCCACAAGGTATAATAGGGTGCTTAGAACCCTAATGCAGCGTCAATGGAGTGCCTCACACTTCTTGAAAAACTGTTTATCACATATTTGTTACACTCTTCTCTAGCAAGTGTATATCTTTGGCTGTGCTTTTTTACCAAGCCTCAGCAAAAACTGAGCAAATTATGCAGGAGAAAAACCATTTTCCTCAGCCAAGCGAGAGCATGTGTTGATTTTTCTTCATTCAATTTTACTTTGCAGGTCACATACTGAGCACCAGTGAGGATTGCTCTTAGAGCGTCTTCACTACCGCCCATTGCAACTACTTGTTCAATTTGACCACTATTTGATTTATTATCATCATGCACAACAGCATGTGACCTGCAAAAGCATTTATTACACACATCCAAGTTTTAGTTACTGGGTTCTTTTCAAACCCCACCCATCAAAACTGAAACTGCAAATAGGTGGGAAACTACTAATAGCAACAACCCATTGGACCAATCAAACTATCTACCCAATTAGAAACAGGGAATAGTCAATAAAATATGATTAGACTCTTTCTAAGGCTCCTCCATGGCTCTCAAAGATGTGCAATTTTTGAGGGTCTGAGGATGAGGAGTCTTCAAGTGGGTTCACTAGATTTGACTAATGAACCTCATCTAAGATTTCTTCTGGTGTTGGTGGGGGATGTTCCTAGGACTCTAACCACTCTTTACAGGATTCTCTCAAGGCTCACCAAAACTCTGTCCTCACAATTGCTGTAAATAGGGTGGGTGTTCTTAGGAATAGAATTTCCATCCAAGCAATGAGAAGTCCTATCATGGAGTGAATGGGCGTCCATTTTTGTTGCCCCAAGTTAATGGATGGGCATGTGTAGATTTTGGGTGCACCCATCTGATTGATGGGTTGTTTTGAAGTCTACCAGATTTGCTTGTTGGGTTTCTTCTCAAAAATAGGAATGGTGTGTAATTGGTTCAATTTTCAGGTTGTCACTTGCCTTTTTGTGTCATGAGGTTTCATATCATTATGAAATGTAAAAACAATTCATATGACTAATTTTTTAAATGAAGTTTTGTTTGATAAATATACAAATAATTCGCTTCAATTCTTTAAAATCTTATTAAAATGTGATTCTTAAAAAATTGATTTGAAAGATTATGCAATAATTGATTAAAATAAAACACGTCAATTTTAAATTAACTTAAATTTTAAATATAAAATTCGTTTTTGAGATATAAATGTTTAAAACTAATTTGATGCTATTTTTAAAAAATCAATAACACTTTGATGAAAATTTAATAACAAAAATTATAATGAAATTATTTTTTATATGTTGTTGTTGCATTTTATGTTATGTTATAAAAATTTATAATTGCCTTCAGATAGTAGAGATGTATGTATGATTTTAGGTTTTACCAAGCATGTATGGGGCATGTATGGAGAGAGGGGAACTTTTGCTTTTGAAGTTGTGTTTGGTGTGGAGAGTGGAGTGTTCACTTTCCATCCAAGTTTTTTTTTTCCCTCTTCTTCTCATGGGATGGAGAGTGAAAGCAAAGAGTTCCCAAGTTCCCGACGTGTTCCTCAAAGAGTTCCCAATAGTATCTCACTTCTATCCCATAAGCTTTGGCAAATGTTGTCCTCCTTTCATCCATGTAGGTGGTCCAAAGGGGGAGAACTCTATAGTTCAAAATAAAACCTTCTATTTGGAGAGCCTATTTTTTATTTTTTTTTTTTGGGAGGAGTGATTGGCCAATCAAATTGGCTCATTGCAAAAATAAAAATAAAAATAAATGTTGAACTTGGGAGGCACCTCATCTAATTAATGCAAAGCACAATAGGTAGGGTGTTCAAAGCAAAGCAAGAGCCTAAAACATGAGCCTAAACCTAAACCTAAAACATATGGATATCATGAGATGTATGAGGGATAGGGTCCTTATGCCTACTCATGGGTGTAAGGTCCCTCTCCCTCTTAAGGACTTATATAGGCATAATATCCATCCCACTCTTGAGGAGAAGGTCTCTCCACTTTTGTAGGAGGGATATTTCATGGATATATAAGGTGCCTTCCAAATGCACTAGGAACTTTTTCAAATGCTTTATGTGTATGATGTATAGGGTAAGGCTTGGAACGGGGAGTTTCAAAAATAATTATTTGCCCAAGGTGAAACTAAGGGGCAATTATTTCTAGACCTCCCCGACTCCAACAACATTACCATGCATAAAACATGATGCACCTTTTCAAAATAAAATAAAATTCTCGTGATACCTCGTGATACCTAACATCATCATAGGAAAAAAAAATTTACAACATGTATGTTTGAAAATTAAATGTTTGCTCTTGTGAGAATTTTGTATAGGAAATGGGTATGCAAATAAACCCTTCTAGAGTTGAAACCTTGACCTGTGATAGGCCAAGGGTTAGGGATTGAAACTCCCCAAAGGTCTATTTATAGACCATTCACCTATGTAAAGAAATGGCAAGGTTTTTTCTTTCAACCTTCTTTACGCATTCAATGATAGTTTTCGAAAAAATTATCAAAAATTTGGATGCTCTTTCTATTCAAGAAGAAAGTAAGATGTTTCAACTAATTTGTGAGCTCACCTTTTGTTTATATTTAATATGAGGTTTGGTTAAATTTTTGTATGAAAAATGATGTTATTTTTGTTTAAGAGCTACTTTGAATTGCAAAAGATTTGATTTTGAAAAGAATTCCCTTGTTTCTCTACTTACTACTAGGGTGGTTTTTAAGGTTTCGCCAAGATATCTTTGAAATCTAGTGCATTGATGTTTTACATGGTGTTCTACTAAATTTGCATAAATGCATTGTAAATTATCTTATGGATGATGTAATTTCTAAAGAATTTCAAAAAACCTGTTTGCATGTGGTTTGTTGTTTTGGGCCTAATGAAAATCTAAGTCCTCACCTTCTTTTCTTAGCCTCAAACTTAGATTGGAGAAAGAGTGATGAAGTTTGGTTCATTTTTTTCATGTTGGCTATAAATCAGCTTCGGTTTATTGTTGATACCTTGACATTTGACAAAAAAAAAATCTTGTTTAACAAGATTGGAAGAGGGGGTGAACTTACACAAATAAAGGAGGCTTTCGTTTCACAAGATATGGGATGAAGGTGATGAATCATCAAAAACCTAATTTCATATGAGAAATCAATTCTTCCTCCTTTTCATTTTTTTGGGGTTTTTTGGTCTCGAATGGTTTCATTCTAGTCTTCATTGTGGTTTGCATTTGCTTTTTTCAAAAGTATAATAAAAATCAACAAACATCTTCAAGATAGATAGAGTTTTGCAACACATAATCAATAGTGAATTGAAGGGAACTTGCCTCCTTTGTTATGATGAAATTTTTCAACAAGGAGAAAGAGATGTGTGAAAATATAAAGGTAAGTTCTATTTCTCGTTTTTTCATTTTTGGGTCTTCATGTATTTTTTTCTTCTTCTATTGTTGGATTTTGATTATTTTTTTGGTGTGTAGGCCATAATAACTCAATGGTTGCTACTAATATTTATGTTCATGCGAGAATGATCAAGTTTATTTATTTAATTTATAGTTTTGTTTGTTTGTTTGTTTGTGTTTATTTCTAATGGTTTTATTGTTTTTAATAAGAGGTTCCTATTGAAGATCTTGATATGACACCTTTTGATTCTTTTGTTCCCGTTGACAATAATTTAGGAACTATTGTTGTTGCTATGGTTGCTATTGAAATTGAGAGTTTTTTTTTTCCCTCTATTGTTGATGTTTCAAAATCAAGAGATTTTATTAATGATGATGTTCAAAAAGAGGTCATGGTGTCAGTTTAGAAATTAGGTAGATTTCATGTTGACGATGATGATGGCATTTAGAATCAAGTGCTTGATTTTGAGCTTCTTAAGCAAAGAGATCAACTTGGCATAATTCCATGGGTGGCAACCAATTTCATGTTCTCAATGTCAACAAAACTTCAAGTCATATGTTCAACCATTTACAAAATTGCTTGATAATCATTAATTTTGTGGTTGATTCAAAGTTTGATCAAAAATTAATTTTGGGTTTTGCGATGCAATAGATAACGCAATCTAATTTTTTTAGTCTACCAAGGTGTTACTCTTTCCTTTTTTTTCAATTATTGAGGTGAATTGGAGGTTGTGATTCATATCATGATACCTTTACATATTTGCAAATTTTCATAGTTTAGTGACTTCACTTGGAGCTTGTGACATTTTTTAGATTAATAATTAGATCCTCTTTTTTTTTTTTTGATGCCATAGCTACTCTCACATGAATGTTAACACTGAATTCTTGCTTGATGTTTTGGTATTCAATTTGAACTTCAGAGTTTGGAATTCTGTTTTCCATCTCCTTTTTTTGTGGAGCCCCCAGGGGTTTCCCTCTCTTTGTGGCATGTGTATACATAATACTAGCATTTTGTGTGAACCCAAAAACCACAGGCAGCCAAGAATTACAAAGCTCTTTTCCAGTAGGAGCACACTCAAGGAAAAATGACTGACAACCAGGTGAGTACATTTAGTTGTATGCAAATAAATCAATTCTATCACAGTTCAATTTTTCTCTCCCCGGTTTGATACCTCACAAATCAAGTCATATAAGTTAGGCCCGGTAAGTAGCTGGATTCATCATCAGATTGTGGACATAAATGTGTGAGAGTTGGAATGGAAAAACCTCCTCACAGACAAAGCTTTGTATATTGTTGGACATGGCATTCATGATGAGGGCAACACTGAAAATTTATGTCACATGAGTGGAATGTGAAAGTCTTGCATTGCCAATGTAGTCTCTGGCTTCCCCCTCAGAGAGACCCATGTCATTGATCAAGCTGCGGGCAACAGCTTGCTCATATGCTGCTGCAGGTACGTTTTCTTCAAGGTCCCCAGATCTAAATTTCTCCATGTCCTCCAAAGAACACCTGATATGTTCAAGACAAAATCATTCTCTTATGGAAAAGTTCAAATGCAATCAGACCTGATCTCTCTTACTGTGTACATTAAGTCCATGGCACAAGATAGAGTGATCATAATACACACATCCCATGACAGTACTATAAAGTTAGCTCCAGGAGCAAGAGACTCACGTGAAACTGAGGATGGGAATGCCATCCTCATCCCCCAAGTATATGATGGTTCCATAACATCTGTCCTGCAAAAAGCAATAAACCAATAGAAAGATCATCATAGTGGTCAGAGTGACAGACACCTTCTAAGTGATGATGGAAGATGAATCATATCAGGTCCCCCACACTGACCACAAAAACAGGAGCAAGGCAGCTTGCTGAGACAGTTTCTCAACCTAGGATATGAACATGTTATTGGACAAATACCTCAAAAATGGTGTGAGATCTTGCTGGCTGACCATTTCTCACACTTCGAATGAGGTCAGTGTCTATGGTAAATTGCTGATTTTCCATGTGCGTAATACTGTTTTCTTGAAAAAAAATGTCCTTGAACTGCTCCAGACTGCTCCCAACAAGTCACTGAATAAGACATCTATTGCAATCCAGCAAGCCTCATCATTGTCCTTGATGGTGCAAGATTGGGAGATTGTGACAATCACAGACTGTGCATGCCATTTCTGCAGACTATACTGCCCTCAATTGATTCCTATGGATACTGTTTTGTAGCTGTGTCACTACTAGTGCTCAATTACATTACTTGTAATAAACGCCAGAGGTTTTGAGGGCTTACGTGATTTTGTAGACATGGACATAGGTTTTGACATCCTCTTCAGGAAGTGGGTCAATAAAGGCAACCCCTCCAATACCCCAGGTGTATGAATGTTTGCAACCAAAAAACAGTTGATTGGATACTGTCAACCAGAGGGATGCTCTAGGAGGAGATGGATCCTTGCATCCAATGCAATCCTTTACCATGCCTTCTACCTGAAACCACCATTCCAAAAGGGGAAGATCAAATCAAATTACTTACCCTGAAAAAGCTGGACAAACTTCCCAATCTTCATCTATTTGGCAATAAACCTTAATTTTGTGGTGATCAAGGGGCCTCTTTGCTATGCACCTGACCACCTTCAATGTAGCACATGAACTGCGGTAGCCACATGTTGGAACCGTAGCAGGCATACCACACATAGTGGGTCTCAATACCCTCACTTGCAGCAAAAGTCTTCCCTTTGCTACTCCCAACAGTTGAAGGATGCACAATCTCTGAGCTGTGAGCAACTTCAGTTGCAACATTGTAGCCATTCTCATCATTATCAACACCATTTGTTGTGCTTGTAAGAACAATGGCATCCATAGATTGACCTTTCACTTCTTTACTTGATCCTGGTTTTGTTGTTTCCTCTATGTTTTGCGAAGGTCCCTTTCTAGCTTCCTCATCTGCATCAATCAACCACCAACATTGCAAATCAAGAAGGCATGAGCAAATGGTCAACACACAACCAAAATTGACATTCCTGTTACAATACGCAGACAGAGGACTCACCCCCTTCTTCAGTGCTAATGTCTTCTGAAGGATCATAGGCCCATACCACTGAAGAGTTTTGTCCACTCTCATTGTTGCTCTGTACTATTTGCTCCATTTCAGGTTTCCATCTGCCTTCCTCAGAATCCTTATCCAACAGTGTCATCTCCCCCATTTCACTAAAATTTCTCTCTAGTCGTACTTCAAAATCGGTCCAAGTTTTATGACCAGGAACATCTGGCTGCTCAGATGACATTGCTGCATCCAGGTTTACAGGCTGTCTCACCCATGGAGTACTTGGCTCCAATAAAAGCTTGGCCCCACCAGTCACCACTTGACCCTCTGTTGATAACTTGGCAAGAAGCTCAATGAGATCTGTAATTGGCTTCTGCTCTGAGACTGAATATTCAATATTGGGTTCCTCCTCTCCCAGCTTTCTTTCTCTGAAAGATAACAATTCTCTGGCCACAGCCAAACTGTCTGATTCCTGCACATGGGAATGAAGACATTTCAACCTAATTATTCAGAGAGGGAAATTGGCCGTCAAGGACAATTTGATTCTAAAAGCCACAATTGTAAGAAGACACACACCCTACTACATTCTTTGAAGATGAGAATGAAAATAGATCTGCAACAGGTCTTGGACTAGATACCTTTTGATCTGTGCTGAAAACAGACCAGTATTGCTGAAGCTCATTCTGTACCTGCAAATGAAATCCAATAATGCTAATTTTAACGTGATGATAATGCACTGGAAGGAAGTTCTTCATGCAGTCAGCTGCTGCTGCAAGACAACAGGGGAAGGACCTAAATGTGAAGTGTGTCACAATTACATGTCCAAGACCTTCAGATGGAGTTCATTAGCCACAGTGCATCCTGATACTTCAACCATGTGGAGAGAGACTGGGAAGTCATGATGCAAAAGAGAGCAAAAAATGATTCTGATATAGGATGAGAAATTAGGTGAACAGAAAATCTCAAGAATGGCATTCCTTTGGCATTAGTTCCAGTGCTCAAGTCCGACAGAATATCCACCATGCATCAGTTTTTGACTTCCAAATCAGACCATGACCTCTGCAGATGGTGGGTTGAAGCAGGGTCTGAGAATCATACACTTTCAATTAGAGGCAAAGTTGGTCCCAAAAGATTGCTCAAATGAGTAGGGTTCTCTGGGAATACATCACCCAACAACGCATGCATGCAAGCTAGATAGGAGTTGGAGGTGGACGTTAGATTGTAGCCTCCCTCCAATGCAATCACAACCCGACCTTCAGCTACCTCCATCAACTGGACCCCCAAAATTTCTAGTTAGGAGAACCACACAAGTGTCACCAACAAACCTACTCTACTTTCCTTCTCTTTCCCCTGACTCCCACAAGCCTGCCAACAAGTGGGGCAAAAGCAACCTGCTTAGTCATCTTGTAATATGCACTTGGTGTGACTCGACATCCACCCAGTGGGTCTCCTTCCGCTGCAACACATCACCTGAGAGTAAGAGTCAAATCTGTTGCCAATATTTCAGACCTCTGCATGCAACCAAGGACTATGGCTAGGTTGACATGGTTATTTGTTGTGGTGGAGGTTGGTCAGAGTGAGTGTGTTTCATGTATGGAGTCCTACACTGACCAGAATCAAAACCCGCAGAGATCAAGACCATGTCAGGGTTATATTCGTGGGCAACAGGCATGAGCACATGCTCCCACACTGCCAAGTAATCAGCATCTCCAAATTGGCCATGTGGCCATGGAACATTGATATTATAACCTGCCCCTCCGTCTGCTCCAAGATGGTCATAATTGCCCTCATCTCCTGGTGGGTAAAAGGAGCCTTTGTCAAACCTAGACCATATCATGAAAAATCACACGAAATGAGAGATCAATTGCCAATAATAGTTTTGTGCGACCTTCCCTCTGATATGAACTGATCATTGTCTGTCCACTCTTGACTTCATTTACCATGTGCAAAAGTGCACAGCATATTTGATGAAGAAGGCGTACCTATGAACAGAAAAGTACAAGACTTGGGGATCACTCCAGAACATGTGTTGGGTACCATTGCCATGATGTATATCCCAGTCTACTATCAGCAACTTTTGCACTCCTAGTTCTTTCTGAACATAATCAACAGAGGAGAAACTCTTGGTAAGAACACAAAAGCACTTGCGATGGAGCACGAAGGGACCACCTTTCTTTGCATCTTTGAAAGTGCTTTCTTCTTCCTGCTTTTAGTTTCTCTTAATCCTCTTGTGAACTAAGTAATACCTTTTTATGAACAAGGAGATGTGCAGCAACAGCAACATTATTAAAGAGGCAGAAGCCCATTGCTGCATCAGCCTCTGCATGGTGCCCAGGTGGTCTCACAATTGCAGCTCCTGCTTTCAGCTTCCCTTGTGCTACCTGATCAGCAACCTGCAAAATGGGATAGTTCACAGGACTGTGGGTACTTCCTTGCACATGAGCAAAGTTCTATTTCAGAGCAATATCCCCAAATTCCAAGACTGTGTAACAGTAAAAAACCTTAGTAGATGTGAAAAGCAATGCAAGACAGATCAAAAAACACAAGGGTGGATCACAACCTCAATGACTGATCCAGCAGCCAAAAGGGCTGACTTGGAGGAACCGTTGTTGAAGAAGATTGAATCATAACGACTTGCCAGTGCTTTGCGCCGATGCTTACCATAGCTCTTGCTGCTCACTGCTTTCATCAGTTCAACATGATTCTGAGTGTGCACACTGCTCAGTTCCTCATTTGTTGCTTCCCTTGCTTCCACCTTCACACATCTGTGTGCCCCACCACAAAGATCCCAGAAAAGATGAGAGTGAAGAATGTGAATCCATAGCCAATCAGATGTGGTAATACACAGTCAAATTTGAAACACATCTCAAGTGAAAGAAGAGGTAATAAGCACCAAGATCCTGAGAAAAAGCAATATGCATTGGTCAGCTCAATCTGACCCATGCAAACAAAAGCTCAATGACATTCACGTAATGCTTTGAAACATGCCAAAATCAGTTCAAATTGCTGAAGAGATTCATCAAATTCTGTTGTACAATCTTTCAACCAAGTTCAGCTGAATGCAATCTCAAACAGTGAAATTCCTCACTTTCTTTGGACACAATTTCACCAACTGCAGCCATGCCAATCTCAAACCTGACTGAGATCTTGGTAGTCCACCAGAGAAGAGTTTAAAACCTCAAAAGAGCAAACTATGAAAGGATCCACAGAGTCACAAATTGGAGGCTTTTCTGGCAGGAGATCGAGCTCCTCAGAGCCTAGCCGAAGACAGCAAAGATAGTTCCAGAAAAAATTCACAAAAAAATTATTTAAAAAAAAAATTACATTCTACTAGGAGCTTGCACAATTCTCCAAGCCATTTGAAGAGGGGGAAAATAACTTAATTAATTAATTAATTATAAAAAATCTTCTCTGTTTCTGGTGAAACAAAGAATCATCACATCAGTAATGTAGAAATTTTGTGTGATGAAATGGAGAGAAAAGAAAAAAGAAAGGAAGAAACCTGTCGACAACGCCTGCAGTTGTCAAGCGTTGGTAGATGGAGGTGATACGCGCAGGTTGTTCGGGATGCTTTCGGTCGCTCTCGTTCTCGTGCGCGCACATTCGGGAATCATACACCAGCCCTACTCCACTAGCTGCCATCTCCAAATGCTTCAGAGTCTCAAAGCTTGTACACACAGGCTGATAATAGATTAAAAAAACAACTAAACCTGCACACGGAATTGACAGATACAGACAGTTGGATTGGCGTAATAAGTTTCCTGCATGCGCTTCGAAAGCTCTCCCAACTTCCGACAATCAAATCGTTGATCTCTTTGTTCGCAACATCTCCCAAAAAGCACGCCGTCATCGAAAGCTCTGAGCACACACACGATTTTATCAACGAAAAGGAAAACGTTCTACCAAAGAGGGAGGAGACGAAGTGGCTTTAACGCTCGCCCTACGGATAGGTACGTAGGCAGGCTATGTAGTATGTATTCTATATGTATGTATGTATAGGAGAAAGGGCCTGTGCTCAAGTCCTTTTCCTACGTAAATCAGAGCTGGGATTTTTTCACTCTTTAGAAATAGTGCAGGCTGGCTGGTACCTTCCGCTGGTCAGAAGATCCCAGTACAGCCTCGCACCAACCTTCCACCGCAGAAGATCCCGCTTAGGGAAAAGAGGTTTCTTCAGACAAGTTAAGGGAGCTGAAAATACAAAGGAAAAATCCAGGCATGCTTTACGTATGTGTAGGTATGTAGGTGAAGTGTATACCTGTATACATAAACACAAGAGGTTTCTTCAGACACGTTAAGGGAGCTGGAAATACAAAGGAAAAATCCAGGCAGTGCTTTACGTATGTATAGGTATGTAGGTGAAGTGTATATCTGTATACATAAACACAAGAGGTTTCTTCTGACAGGTTAAGGGAGCTGGAAATACAAAGGAAAAATCCAGGCAGTGTATTACATATGTGTAGGTATGTAGGTGAAGTGTATACCTGTATACATAAACACAAGAGGTTTCTTCAGACAGGTTTGAGGGAGCTGAAAACACAAAGGAAAAATCCAGGCAGTGCTTTATGTATGTATAGGTATGTAGGTGAAGTGTATATCTGTATACATAAACACATGCTGTCACCTTAGGCTGGTTTTTTTCTGTACAATTTGAGATGGGATTTTTCATGATGCACACAGAGTATGTTGTGAAACTATGAATGAGTTTGTTGCTTGTTTTTTTTTTTTGGTCAATTCTTTTGTAGGAAACACCATATTTGCAATGTGTAGCTTCTTTATTTTTGGGGTGCTTAACCCAAGGTGCATTTAATTCCTTGGTACTCTTGGGAGATTTGGGGGGTGTACCTCTCTTTTGCTTTTGATGCAAAATTTGGAGGCTTTTTTGGTATGTAATGAGGATGTGACTGACATGATTTTTGTAATCTTATGGGATTGCTAAGTTTACTTTCATAGAGGGTAGTAAGTAAAGGGGGCTACATTCTCCTTCAAATCAAACATGTCCGATTGCAAGAGTTAGACTCACCAAGATCCCTTTTGAGCATCTATAAGGAAGAGCTGTTTGATGTATTAGCCATTAGCTATGATGCATAAATAGTGAGTTAATTAGTGCTCAATCATTCCTTATAAAGAAGAGTTTAGACTTTTGAGAGCTCTTTAGCAAGATTGCATGATCATTAGAATGAAAGTCGTCCCATCAAACAAAATGTGTTTGAGACATCCTTTGATTTGTAAGTAGTGTACATAAACCCTATCGTTGCACCTTTAAAGACATTTTAAATTATTCTCCTGATACAGAAACATTTCTTACTGAAATTTGGCATATATAGCTCCTTATCTTACGTTGACCCAGAAACCCAATCCTTAGAACCTGCAAACTTAATACATTTGTGAAAACTTATAGCTTACAACTAATTGATATAATTTGAGCTCACCATTTTCCATTTACCCAATGATCTGTGATCACACACTTCCATTGCATACCTCATTGCAGAGGGAAAGCCCTATTATCATATTCCATCATGCACACCAAGAGCCTACCATCGCACACCTTATGCCCAGGATTACTATCTAATTTACATGAACCCAAATGGTGTTGTGCAAGGATAGCAAACACAAGTCTACAACAATAGGGTTTCTGTGTGCAAGGATAGGGTACGAACAATGTGCTGCAACAATGAAATTGGTGTGTAATAATAAGGGAACTGTGGTGATAGGTCCCTCTATCAATGGCAAAGTATGGGAGGCTGACACTTGACTATCCCCAGCATCTCCCATGATGTCCTCTAGGCTAAGGGATGATTCTTATGACACTCCTGATATTTGACCTTACTTTCAGAAAAGAAGAACAGTGTATTGGAGAATATCTTATGACAGAATCACTTGGGCCACGCCCATGAAAGCCCATGTGCATAAAATGGCTAGAGCTCAAATGAAAACATTGGATACAAAAAATGGGTAGAAAGTACCTATCCTATGACTTGCTGGGACTAATCCACATTAGTAGATTCATTCACCATTTGATCCAGGTCATAGGAACCCCTACCCACATACAATAACCCATATCACTTGCCTTCTTGACCAACATGTAGGTTCAAATCTGTTATCAGAACTTGAAAAGAACTCAAGACATACAGAGTCCGAGAAATAAAAGGAGCCAAGATTTGCAATGCAAAGAGCTTCTGATGAAAATGTGCTGACCTGCAGTTGATTCTCTCCAACTCTGGAAGTTTTGACCTGTTTGATACTGGCCTCCACAAATGGTATAAGTTTTTCAAGGCCTGCCAATTTCACTACTGCTGCTCATCACTCCACATTTTATCTCGTGTCCATGCTTATTATTTTTTTCTGAGTGTATATTCTCAGACTTGGAGATGGAGGAACCCCAACCTTCTTTTCCTGAGAACAACAGTGTGCTTCCATTCTCAATTCCTTTCAAGCCATGTAAGAATATCTATGAGAACAGACAAAGCAGGTACCATCCATCATCTGTACAAAGTTAACCTCCCAGGCAGGGCAGGGCAGGGTAGAGTGGTGAAGCGTGGGCACTATACAGCACCTTTCAAATGAGTTGTCTCCTTTAAACACCCCAAAAACATGGAGTCGTCCATGGATTTGAAGATATTTTCCTTCGAAGATGGAGAACATGAATATGAACAACTTTAGTACTGTTTTCGCCGTGGTCTCTTGCTGAGCTCCAAATACTTGCCGCCCATGAGCTGTAAAACTCCCTCCCACAGTCCTGAAGTTGAAGTCGATGTGATCAAGTCAGAACTACAAGCTGCCACACACCATAGTCCTGCAGCAATCTCCTTCTTCAACTGGTCAGTGCCCCAGCCAGAATAGCCAAAAAAGAATCGAAAGCCCTGTGGGAGAGACCGGTTTCCCCTCTTCGCAAACTCTGCCACAGGCTCCAAGCCCTCAGATGTTCCACAATATACCCCTGGAATCACTTCTTGGTACCCCTGTATGCCACTAGTACCATGCAGCAGAAGGAACACCTCTGTATCCATTGGACCTCCAAGATGTGCCTGAGGCCCAAACCTTCCATTTCAGTCGCACAATGACAGAGAGAACTGTGCAGAAAGCTGACACATTGATATCGACAACTAAAGAACATGAACACTGAGGAGCATGTGGCATCTCTTCAAGTTCAGAGTTCAAAGCAAGCAGGATTCAGCAGTGTGAAAATAATAAAAAATCACAACTACCTTGGAAGTCTTACAGCCATTGGGCTTCCACACCCTTGCAGCAAATATGGAAAAAAACATCTGTGTGTGTATGTGCCAGAGGGCATCCCAATGATATATCACTGCTCTATGGAAGCTACATGGTGTGTCAGAGGGCCAGAAGAAAAGTTATACCTGACAGTTGCCAAAATGTTTGACCAAAGCCCGGTCTTTTGGTTTGATGTCCTTGATGCGCCGCAATAGGGGTCTGTTCAGAATCAACCCATATGGACCCTCTCTGGGATTACTTGAGCCTGGGCTCAAGAGCAATATCACAGTTCTTTCAAAGTTCTGTTGCCCATCCAGTTTCTCAGTTGCTATGAGCACACACCCTGCTTCTGGTGCCAGGATTGGATGTGCCCATCGCTTTGCTGCAGGCATCATAGAACCCTCAGCACCAATGCTTTTATTTCCAGGCTTCTCTGACTGAACAAGCTGTGCACGAAATGCACGCCAATCCATTTCCACCGGACTACCACCATTCTGCTCATGTCCATGAAAAGTACAAGTTGTAAGCTGACGTATTAACACTCCATCACTGAGTCATGAAATACTTCACATTTTCAAAGGAAGCTGTAACTGCATATACAATATCCACAACCAGTAGTACCTAGGACAGACCTACCATGGGGAAGATACTCTCATACGCAACTTCTACCAGACAAAATTTGGGATCACAAAGACCAAAGTGCTGGCATTCAAATGTGCAGCATCAAGTCCTTGCATTTGCAGAAGATGCAAACATCTGACACAAACTTGGTATCTACGCTGGACATATGTACATAATGAATTGTAAGTATGAAATTGAAAACACCAGTAGCAACTGAAGCTTGGAACTTGAACTATTTAAACTCCCACCCTGCCTCCAATCAGCAGTTTAGGGTTATGCAAAAAGAGTCCTGCATGTATGAATCTGTGACTGTTTGAACTACACTCAAAGAAATACTAGACTGGTGACTTCTTCTAAATGGAGCTAAAGGCCTGGGAAACCATGAGAAAATAACCCGTCACTGACCAACACAAGACTAAAGATCCTGGCACAGTAATCTGCACAATTATCTGATACAGAAAGTGGTGGTGACAGTATAGTGAAAAGATGTACTCGGAACTGTGAGTCAGCAGTCCTCTCAGAGGATGGTGTTTGCTCAGGTACAGATTTTGGATCTTCTTCATCAGGTGCTGCTTTGCCAGCACTGCCCTGCCCAGCGGCTGTACATACATGCCCTGCACACAAGGATACAAAAATAAACATCTGCTTTGCATACCTATTACTATCAGGTATTTGTTAGGTTTAGTGGAAGAGAAGAAAAAATAAATTGAAGTGTAACAAAAACTGATGTCAAAATGGTGATGTGCAAAGTAGCAACCTTTTTACACCTTTATGTGCAAAAAATCATTTTTGCAGCTAACCATTCCTGCCAAGAACCCTACCTCTGGCAGAGATGTCCATGCTCCAATCCTAGGGATTGAAGTCAAAATTGGGAAAAAAAGAGAGAAGAAAGGCTCTCATCAGAAGACATGCTCTTGTCTAATTCCTCTTGTCTCCAAAATTGACCTGTAGATATGAATCACAACCATAATTGGGCAGACAATGCAGGGCTCCAAAGGTGCTCCATTTCATAAAAAAACATGCTGTCATGAGATGAATCAATTTGCAGCAAAGGTTTCTTCCTTTGGGGAGCGGATACATACCCTACAATTTCCCAACAAATGCATGCCACCATAGAAGTTCTTGAATATTTGTAAGACTAGGTCAACACTGCACCTTTGTCACCACCAGCAACAAGGAGATTCTTTCATAAAGAAAATGCAGCCGCAATTTCAGACAAAAATATTCTTAACCGTGTGCACAAGAATTGTAATAGCAGCAACAACAACATGCGATCTACTTTCAGACCCTATCTACAACGACTATCATCATTCCATACACACTTGGATCATCTTCCGCAAGATCCATACAAATTTCTGAAGGTGAAGTCGCAAACCGACTGATCGATGACATTGAATATAGTGGAGGCTTTTGCCTTGTCGAGAGCTTCAGAGAAATTTGGCACCGCTTTTCCAAATGTCCTCGGCAAAGAGATCAAGAAAGAGAAGTGCACAAAGACCAAAAGAGGGAAACAACAAAAACTGCTTTGATGATGATAGAGCTCTAAAGGCTGTCTCATTGAAGAGGGAGGGAGGGAAGAAGCAGCAGGACACGCAAAATGACAAAATAGCGAAACGAAATAAGGGAGCGACCGGGGGAGAGAGAGAGAGTAGGGAGAGGAGGAGAAACAGACAGACAGAAAGAAAGAAAGAAAGAAAGAAAGAAAAGACCTACTCCAAAGGTGCAGTGGTTGTTCTTTGATCCTGAACGACTGCAAGGCGGATATCCGTTTGCCAGCATCGGAAAGTGCGCCCGGAGGTCCATCGGAAGAAAGACGAGAACTGCTCCACGGTTTATCGACGGATTGATGAGCGAATGCATCGGAAGAAACACGACAACTGCTCCATGATTTATCGACGGATTGATGTGCCGCAAAAGCGAACGGAACGGCGCAGTGCTGTTGTTGTTGTTGTTGCTGTCTTTTTTTGAGGCGGCGGTTGTTGTGCGCAGCAGCAGCAGGAGCGATAGGATGAGACAGAAGAGAGTCCTGGCAGGGCGATTTCAGCAGCGGCGGCATTGCAGCCGTGTGCAGAAGCAAATCCACCATCGCTGCGACGGAGGAGGAGGAAGAGGAGAGGAAGAAGAGGAGAACTGGAGTACAAACAAAGCAAAAGCAAAGGCAAAGGCAATAGGCCGGCAAGCAGCACTGGGGGTACCTAACTAACGCTCTCATTGGCGGCCACTGCCGGACATACGCTCTTATTGGTCGACACCTCGGGACATACGCTCTCATTGGTCGACACCTCGGGACGTCCGCTCTCATTGGTCGGCGCTGGAGGTGCGAATCTCCCGTTTTCCCATATTCTGGGGCGACTCTCAAGTAACTGGAAACTAAAATTAAAAAGCATCCGTCCGTTCATCTACGCCACATCGGACGGTCCGCATGCTCCCAAGTGCCGTGCCGGGGGGGCCGGGTGGGGGGAACACCCGAACAACCCGCCCCGCCCCCCCAACCACCCGGCAGCCCCAATATTCCGCGCGAATATTCTCTGCGTGATCCTCCTTCCCAACTTCTGGATTGGGACAAACTACAGTTTCCATCCAATGGATGGAATATTTTAAAATACCCTGTTTTCAACGGATGAGATTTCTTTTCAAACTCAAGTCAGCTCTGGCCAATATATATTATTTTTATATTATTATTATTATTATTATTATTTATCTTGGGTGTGGTGCCTTGGATAAATAGAAAAATAGAATAGTGATACACCAATTAGTTTATTTTTAAATTTTTAAATTGGAGTTTTATTATATTTGAAGGGTAGATTTTTCTCTTTTTTTTAAGTGTAAAATGGTACCAATAAAACTAAGTCATTACATCACATGAGATTCAAGGATGAATTGGATCAAAAGAAAAGCAACTATGTATTATTATTATTATTATTATTATTATTACATTTATTCTTGTAATTCTAATTTTTCCTGGTACATAAATATATTCAATTGAATTTACATATATATTTTACATACCTGGGTACATCTATTTTTGCAACTACCTAGGCTAGTTCAGCAGCAAGGTTTTAGGGTTTCCCTAAACCCTAAACCTAATAATTCATCAACTTTGTTTTGGGTCAGTTTGTTCCATAGTAAAACTTCCATAGTGCTAATGATTTTCAATTCAACATTATGCCAAATAATGAAGCTATTTTGTGAAGACCCAAGACATGGAAGATCCATGTTTTACTTAATTTTGTGTTCACTATGAAATTGGTGAGGCAAAGGACCATCGCAAAGTTGTCCAATGAGAAACTTATCCTTTAAATTGCATAAAAATTTTAAAAGCCAAAGGAGTTTGGAGTTTCTTTATATGATATGATATGATCAAATAAATAAATAAATAAATAAAAATTCTTCCAAAAGAAAATTGGAAGTAGGTAAGAAATAACTAAAATTTATCAATGTGGAAAAGAAAACATTTGAAGAAACAACCTTCACACATAAAAAACTAACTAGTAGATCATCCAATGACTTTCCATTGCAAGGGTGAACTTGTGGTTAATGACACACCAATGGATTTATACTTGCAAATTTTTTACTTTGTTCATTTGGTAGTATATAATTAGCCCAACATCCATACATTGCCCCAAATCGTTTTGTCTCACCCATCCCCATAGTTACGTTACATCCCAACAAAATTCAATTCATTCATATCTCAATCAAATTCTTGAATCCAATTATAATGGCCAAGCCTAATTGGATGCAAGCCTTATTTGTTTCAACAAGATATCATGTGTCTTGGCTATTGTCACACCACACATTTCATGTCGAGGTGTATGACTTCATTGGTGCCCAACTTGAAATCATATCATGCATATTGTGTTATTGGTCACATTTATGCATGTTATGTATTGGCTCCCAAAATATTAACAATTGTAAATAGACACAAATCCATCTTTTGGAGTTGTATTTGATGTATTATGTGTTTTCCAAGCATCCAATGTTTGTTTCAATGTCAAAAAGCACATGCTCATATCAAGTGATTTCTTTGAAGTAACATGTCAACTATAGACATTTGTCTTGCAAATGACAATACAATGGCAATCATGCATGAAGAGTTTGCAAATTCACCCCCCAAGAGCATCATCATGGGGCAATATGATGAAATCGAATCATTGTGCTTAAGACTTGGTTACAAAACTTGATTCCAATACATGGGATTAAAAGAAACCTCCCAAACAACCCAAGTCAAGTCACATCATGGTCTTAAAAGAATTGGTGTTTATGAAGTAATTTGCTAAGTTAAACATTGTCAAAAGGAGGGTTGCTTCTTCAATAGTATAAGTTTACATTTAAAGCAACTCATCATCATTTGAAACATTTGCAAATACAAACCAAAGTAACTACCTTATAATGTTACTAAAGCTTGTGCAACTCAACAATTCATTGATGATAATGTCTTAAATTTGGATAGGGTGGATTTAGAGGTCAAAGGATGATCATGTCACAAACATATATTCTTATCACAAAATCCAAAAAGGATTCCAAGAACAATATTCAAAGGATTTTTGGGAACTTTTCAAAATTTTGTGATGTTTGCAATCCCAATCATCTTGTTGGTTGCATGCTAGCAATTGGAGATAGCCAACAAAATGTGAAAGAAAATGTGCATGAAAATCAAAGGCCACTCATGTGACCCACTAGTGCAACTACATTGGGCCACATCATTTGTAATAGATTTGGACAAATCTTAGACCATCTAATTTTGTTGTATATTAAATGATTATAAAATGTGAAAGACCTTCGGAAAGATAAGTTAATATAATATTTAAAACCCAAGTTGATGTGTAGAAATCATGGCATGGGATTCTTATGCATTTGTATCAATATGGATTGATGAGGTGGGGGCACATCTAATGGCCTTTGTTAACTTGGTTAATTTTCCTCATTCCCATGCTTTTTGAGACTTTTAGTGACAATCTTAAGATAAAAAGACACACCTTCAAAACAACCCAATGCAAATGAAAGGGAACAAACATGGGCATTCCAATACATACACCATGTTTCACTAAATATCCTCAACACCCAAGACTTGACCATTAACATCGATTCCATCCAAGCCAAGTCGTGGATTTGATATCTTCACAATTGGATTGTTGTTTTGCAGCTGAAAACACACTTACATGCTTGCTGCTTATGCATCCTATTGCATGACCCTGGATTTTATGCATCTGCCGGCATTGATACTTATCAACGTCCCTTCCATTGGCCTCACAACAGAGAAATATTTCTCGGCTTGTGCCTGTGACAAAAAAAACACCTTACTAAATTCAAATCCAATATATATAACGAAAACAGATTGAAAGATGTAATTGGGTTGCATGCATTTTTCTGATTATATAAATCTCTGAAGTCTTGCAATATGGCATGTTCATATCCTTCCTATTCTCATTGATGACATTTGAAGTTGTTGTATTGCACAATCTTCAGCCAGTACGTTCATTGCTCAAAGTGCATCAAGACATATAAAATCATTCCATCCCATGCTTACTTCAATCCAAATTATTTCTAGAAATACCCACATTACTATTCTGGAAAGATTGGACATGCTTTAATGCTTATCGAAGTTGAGATCAAGACAAGTTCTCACTTTTCCTTGCTCTGAAGTTCCTATTCGGGGATCAGTACCTCCTTCTTGAAAGAACCCTTTAAGTCCTTTACTCACCTGCATAAACATCATGTCATTTCATTGCGCACCCATTGATGATCTGATATATGATAAGCAAACTGGTGCATGCCTTACAGTGGGCGCAACTTGTAACAATAGATCATCAACACATGGCAAGTGATTTGTAGGTCCAAAAGGATAGCAAATTGCCTAAGTGCTTTAGCACTAGAACATAATAATAAGCATGGTTAATTATCACAGTGCAAATTATGAAAGAAACATAATCTATAGTTCTTCAAAGACTTTTTATATATGCAAGGATCAAGCTCATCATATAACGTCGTGGATTTGTGTAGAGGAGGTAGGTGCATACGGTAACAATTTCACCGAGAAATGGTTGTTTCACAATGGGCTTGCGGACCTTCATCTTGGCACGCTCCTTTTGGCAAATCATGTTAGTGTAGCCACTTGTTGTGCGGTATTTGCTATTGTAGGTTTGGTCCAAATTCTTCATAAAACCATCTGTTATGTTTGACTCCACCTGCTCTTCATAACGAAAACAATGAAATCATCAAACCAATTTTACACCAATAATAACAAAAGTTCAAACTAATTTTTGTAGCCTTGCCAGAAACAATTTTTGAAATCTACTACATGACAAGCTCCAACAACCATCAATTGAATTGTTGCTTCTTTGTTGCTTGCTTTTATGAAAGGCCAAACCGAAGAAATGGAAAAAATAAAATTACACCTGTGGCTTAAAACCACCATAGCCAACATCTTTGCCACCCCATAAGTCTCTTGAGTATTGGTCCAAATCATACAACAACATTCGGTCCTTCTCCGTGGGTCTTGGCAACCCAATGTCATTTGCTGCAGATGATTCATTGAGTGATAAATAGCCTCCATAGCCAGCAAGGTGCTTCCCCCGTTGCAGCTCTTCTTTCCAAATACGTTCCTCAATATTTCTTACCTAATCAAACAACTTTTTTTTTTTTTTAAAGTATGAATATGAAAAATGGATATGTTGATAACATCAAATTACCATTTTTTTCTTTTTGTTGTAGATTGCATGAAGGAATTAAAACTAAAATTCCCAAACATCCCAAACACCCAAGTTATTCCTTTTAGTTTTAGAAGGGAATTATGTTTCACCGTATCAAAATATGTCACTTGTAAGAAATATTGTGGTGTAGAGGTGCAATTAGGTATGAACAACAAACCTTCCGACAAAGCATCTCCATTATGAGAGTAGTAGAATGGTATATTGGAAATGAATTGTTCAAAGGTAATAAAGCTCCCAACTTGTGGATTCAAAGGATCACCTCCACCATGACCACCAAGAAGGCAAAACCCATAAGAGCATGGAAAGGTGGGCTTGGGGTTAGGGAGGCATGAGCAGTTAACATGAGATTCAACTGAAAGGGTAATTGGCAATGCCATCTGAAACTGGTGAAACCTCTGGGATCAGCTGAAAATACTTCAAACTGGGATTGTTCCACCACTAGTGCTTGGCCACCTACTTGCACCCCATATATATGATTGATACAATTCCAACCACTTGGTCTACTTTGGGTTGATGCAAAATTGAGTTCACAAATGAGATGGGCAACATTGAGAATGCAATTTTGGAGAGCTTACTAGGATTGAATGGCAAAACATATGGTGAGTGGGAACATAATTGGGAATTAAAACATCATTAATTGATGAACTTATCATCATCATCTTGGAAATTAACCTCTTTGGGAGCATCAAAATCAGGGAGAGAGATTTGTGGGAACACCATTTGGGTACAATAATTAAATTGATTGGAACAACTTTTGGTTGTGGTTGGGAGCTTTCAAAATTTTGTGAAGGTTGAAAAATGGCTTCCATTTTATTTTGAATGGTGTCTCGACCATGGACATTAGTGCAAAAACCAATTTTGGATTTGGTTTGCATTAGAGTCTCAAAATCTAATTAGGAATTTGATTTTTTGGATTTCAACTTCATATTATGTGGACAATAAAGTTATCTGTAAGATCACCTTCTCTTTCACCCCCTTATCCCCTCTTTCAGTGGTATTTGCAACGTAAGCAAATTTTATTTACCCTCAATATGAAATGCTGAAACTCAATATTTAATGCACAAGGTTCTAGAGTTATTTTAGTAGTTGTACAGGTAGGAACAGTGAAAATATATGTAGTAGCAGTGGAAGCGCTCAGGAAAAAGGAAAGGAAAGAGAGGAATATGAAACTCAGTTTACCATCAAAATTGGTGGAAAAACTAATTTGGGTCCCAGATATGCATTTGATGCCCTATTATGCCGAAACTGGCTGTTCTTGGCCTCTAATCGCTTGACTTTACAAGTAACTTTAATATCATGTGGATTTATAGAGGAAATTTTGGGAACTGAAAAATGAAACATTTATTACATGAACTAAGTAATTGGACACCATTTGTGGGCGAGAAGGATTGTTGACAAAAAATGATAGCAAATTTCGAAGAATTGCAAATGAACAATTTGATTGAAATATAGGGACCACCAATTTTAATCAATTACAATCTTCGAGTTGTTCCATTTGCCAAAATGCTTGGTTTCTTCTTTTGTTAGTTTGATTCTTGCAAAATTGCATCATCAAACTACCACCCTTTCTAGTTAGTGAGCTATTGCATTCTTAGATATAAAATTGCAGCATGAAGCTTCAAGCTCAAAAACAGCAAGTATAAAGACACCAGTGAGTCCTTCCCATTCCTCGTATAACAATGGAAAGGCTCAAATTACTTGATTGAGTTATAGTTTTGTTAAATCTTCAAGTATGTTGGATGTTGATTCATCGTACATTGGGTTGGATTTTTGAAAAGGGCATGACTTATAGATTGCAGATCTCATGCATCGCCAGACTTATAAACCACAAAAAAAGTCCTCAATGGTGCTGAATGGTGCCGAATGGTGTTGCCATATTATGAAGCAAGTTATCAGCTTGTCGTTGGCTACCTAACACAATATGATGATGATGAATCTTCTTTTCATCATATTCTGGACATGTTGCCCCATCTCCTGAGTGCATCGTGCACTCACACCCTTCTACAACTGCATCTGCCATACTTAGAGAGACCAAGCATCCATTTGTGATGAATTCAACCATTTGTTTTCAACTTTTTTTAATTTCTGTAAAGCTTAATGTGCAAATATAGAACTCAGAAGAGAAACTACACAAGTGCAATACAAATATGATTCCTTGCAACTACATGCAAACAAATTTGTGATCACTAACATTTGAGCTATCCCATGTGGGTTCAGGGTTTAGACTAAAGCTTCGAAGGAATATAATCTCACGAAAAAATTCTAGAAAGGTAGAAACCAAGTGCCAAATTGCAAAAACATATTCAATGTACATTGTAATCACTACTATGGGAGTTGAACCCTAGTCTCAAATGAGACTTTGCCAATGTGCAAATAGTAGTGTGCCTACACCCATAACCCACCCCAACCCCAAACCATATCAAGCAAAAGACTCCATCTTTAAACAACAAGCCAAAGAGTATCGTCAAGAATTAAACTAAATCCCAAGCTCTACTTAACATTCCACTTCCACAAGACTCCAGTGGCTACACTTCATAATTGCCAAGCACACTTGCATGGACCTTTCAAGACATGTCTCTTGTGCAATGTGTAAATAATGACTTGCTTGTGCAATGTGTAAATTCAACAAAAAAAGAGAGACAATATTACATTTATTATCCATGCTTAAATCACAACATTAGTTGAAACTTGGTACATAAACAAAATTGCCCCATCAAAAAGGGGAATGGCAAAGGAAAATTAATTGCCTCATACAATAGGCCATCTACATTTAAGCATCAAAACAATATCAAGCTTTTCATGTTCCTCCATTGGGTGATGGCCTTTTCAAGAAGGAATTTTTAATCTTGAAAAATATTTGTACATAAAAACGAATGCACATATCCAAATGGTAAATCAAGTAGTTCTTCAACTTATTTTTCATGACCACTATTACTAAGAAAGAACATCCCTCTTCCATATTTTCAAAGACTTGTACACATGTAGTTTCAACAAGCTTTATGAATTCCAAAAACTTGTGCTCAAGGATGGTACAAGAAATAATCTTGGCCCATATTCAAATGATAGTATTCATAATATAATCCTCCTTCATGATTGGTTCATTGTTTGTACTTATTGTCATATTAAAGAATGAATGTTGAAAATCCAAAACATGGCCATCCATGAGAAATTTCACAAAGACCCCTTTTCCCTTTCCACCTTGCAAGGCTTAGATTAATCAACTTTGATGATAGTCCAATGCTAATGGAAAACATCTCCGACATCATTGGGATGATCAACTTCAAAATTATGTTAAGTGTATGGCACCACTACAAATCATGGGTCTAATTCACTAGATAGTTTCAATAAGCCTCCTATGAAGAGGGATTGATCGACTCCACAATAAATTGCATTTCACCTTTCCTTTTTTCTAATCACTATGTAGTGAACCTAATTGATATTATACACACATATATGTATATATATGTATAGGTTTTGAATAGGTTTTGAATATATACATGTATATATTGGAACATAAATATATAATAAATATATAATAATTTCAACTTTGTAATGGAATATTTAAAAATTAATACAAATTATATTGGTAATTAAATAAATGGTTGAAATGTGAAAAATTAAGTTCTTTACATTTTATGTATGTTAGCCATAAATTATTTTGCATATATAAAAACATGAAAATTTTCAAAGTTCATTCAAATCATGTCATTAAAATTTGGGTATATATACATTTATATTGTGTATATATGTATTATATATAAGGACATAAATATGTAGTTTCAAGTTGGTAATGTGATATTCAAAACCTTAATACATATAATGTTAGTAATTAATGTAAATGGTTGAAATGTGAAAATTAAATTATTTATGTTTTATGTTAGCCATAAATTATTTTGCACAAATAAAATGAAAGATTTCAAAGTCATCAGAAAAATATATATTTTTCAAATTAATCATCAGATTATTTTATTTGTGAAGAAATGTGTTTGGAATTGGTATTAAACAATGACATTCAAATATATTTTTGTTCAAATGATTTGAAATTTGATATGTTTATTTATTATACATGTGTAGACTTTTGGAAAAAATTCAAAAATGGGGTTTCATTTATTTCATTTGAACAAAGTATGAAAAAGAACATACATTTCAAAGTTTGATATTTAACAAAATTTGGTGTGATTTTTATATAGTCAATGTCCAAATATTTATATTATAAAATTAAAAGGTAGTTGGTTTGGCAAAAACAATGGATTGTCTACTTGGAGACTAACGTTCAAACCTAAATCCCAACAACAACTATATGTTGATTGATCATATAAAAGTGTGTAAATACATATAAAAGGTAAAATATGTATTAAATGCAAAATATTCTAATTATAAATATAAATATAACATAAAAAATAAAATAAAAACTAGAATGATAACTAAAAAATATTTATAAATATAACCTAACATGACCAAAAATTATATTTACAAATCTTAAAACATGACAAAAACATTAGTGAATCAAGTATGTTTGTAGCAACTCATTGTCGATCGTTGAAAAAATGAGTGATTTGAATGCACAATAGGCACCCCAATTAACTAAAAACCCTAGGGAATTATTTAGTGAATTAGATTTTGATTTGTTGTAATGTAGTTGGGAATTTTCCCTCCAATTCATGAACTAGAAACTTGGCAAAGTTTTCACAACATTTTTTCCCATGAACAAGGAAATTTTAACTTCAACATAAGTGTAACATCCTTTACTATAAGACCACATCAGTTCACATGATACTTAAAAGGAAAAACCCTCGATAACAAAACAATCAACTTCCTCACCATTTAGGTTTGCACACTAGTTCAAATTTGACACATTGTCATTAGTGAATGTTTCAAAAAAATTCAATTCATCAAATGCAGGGTTATCAAATTTATTGTAAGGATAACTATAGAGCCAATATTTCTTTAGTTAGCAAATCTTCAATGTATCAATAAAATCATACACGAATACATCACAAATCAAGGTATGCACACAATCCAAAAGTGGTAGAATGACATTCCAATCCATAATTTTTTCTAAGTTGCACGATAGATTCAAATTTCACTAGAAGTGTTATTTCTTGAAACATTATCATGCATCTTTGCAACAAAAGGTCAATATCGTTCCATAACACATTTCACAAAAACACATGATGTTGATTGATCTTGTTTTCATATTCTCAACAATTTGATTTTTTTTCTTTATAAATACATCACACAACTTTTAAAATTCAAGATCTTTTTAGGTGAATGGGAAAAAAACCCATACAAATCTAGAAGGAAGACCTTCAATTAAATGACCAAATCCAATCTTGATAAAACCAACACATTTGTGTTGATTTGATGAACGAGTTCCATTAAAAAAAAACCACATTCTCCTTCATTTGTGTGATCACATTGATTTTTACACCTTGAAATATGTTGATGCCACCACAACCCATTGAAATGAGTTTTGTTGAACCCATTCTTTAGCATTAAAATGCTTCATTGAAACAATAGGAATCAAGAGAATTAACATCAAACTTTTGGATTATTAAAACCCCAAAAACCAATACAAAAAGGAAAAGAAGGGTTTTTTTTTCACTTAAAATCACCTAAAAATGATAAAGATTGTTTTTGGGAAAGGGGTTGCATTTATGTTTATTAGCTACAATTTAAAAAGTTCTTGAAAATAATGTCACCAATCTAGTGAAACATGTTTGAATCTACCTAAGGATATTCATCACCTTGGTTTCATCAAGAAATTAAAAATAATAATAATGGCAAGAACATCAAATGAAAAGAGTTTTTAATTGTCCTGTACACACTAATGTGTTATCCACATAAATCAAACATGAGATTTGTTTCCAATCTTAAATAACATACATGTCATAGATATTCAAGATCTATTGTTTATTGTAATGACCTCATTGACACTAATAGTCAAGAGTAGTAACATTTTAGGTGAATTCTAACACAAATTCATTCATGAATTCGATTATACGGGTGCAAGTATGTAAACAAGAACCAGCATGATTACTTTACAAAAAGATAATGAATCCTTTTTTGTTTTTTTTCATTTTTTCATATGAAAGAATTTTTGAATGAAATTTTTTGCAACTTGTTATCAAAAATACATATAGTTGCCCCAATGGATCACATGTTTTGTGTTAATCATTGTTGAATAAATATGAATTTTTCAAAGTGTGTAAATTTTGATAGATTTTGCGTTTTATCTTGAGAATTTATCATAATTTTGAATCATACCAAAATATGTTAACTACTTTAGGGTTTTTTTTTATATCATACAATAAAACTTTATTTTTTTCTATCATGCACATTAGACCTCATTTACATGTGGTAAAGGACTCCTAAAAATTAAATTTTTTAGAAATACTTTCAATTTAAAAAAAAAATTATTCTATATATTTTTAATTGTGAGTGTTTTTTGAACTTGGGTAATAGATTACTATCAGCTACATTTTTTTACCATCAAAACTATGTTATTACTATAGTTACCTAGTCCTTTATAAAATTAACCACAATTTGACACAAACATCTATACAAGTTCAAACATCTTTTTGTGAAACCAAACCCAAAGTTTAATTTAATGAGTTTTTAATTTTAATTTCTAAACATTCATATTAGTCATTTAACACAACTTGGAATGATTAACATAAATTTAAAATGTCAAGAAAAAAAATGTAAAAAAACTCACAGTTTTCACCACTATCTAACATGATTTTTTGTTCCTATTCCTATGCTTGCACCCATACCCCATTCTACATAATCATTCCAATCTCTTTTAAAGGTGTGTTTGACCTTAAGTACATTAAATAGATTCTTAAGACTTTGGACATTGTCATTACCTAACCTTTAAACATCAAATGGTAGAGTCCAAATTCTTTGAAAACCACCCAAAAATGTCATAACATCACCCTTTTTTATTCTTTTATTGGTTTTGTTTCATTATACATATGGACACAAAGTGAATGATATTGATGGTTTTAAAGTGTGGTGGTTTAAAATATTGACTTGAAAATTATTTAACACATTTTGATTTTTTGATAATGATGGGGATCAAAAGATAAGATTCAAATAAGGATTGCCTCCATTTCATTTAAAATGTTACACCTTAAATTTTTTTTGACAATAAATTGATGCCAATTGGACATACTAAGTAAGAAAAAATAAATTATGTTCTAAACCTAAAATACGGTTGTTTTAAAGTTAATGTAGATCCATTCATTGCATGCATGTTGGTTGTTATTATTGACATAGAAAGAACATACGTTAGCCTTTGAACTTGTAACTTTGGTTTTGTGATGGCTTGCATGCTTTCTCAAATTAATGGAATTTAGAAATAAGGAACTTTTCCTTGCCTTCACTTCCAAGCCAATTGCATAATGTACTAGGTGCACATGATTACCTTTGCCATTGACTACATAGTTTGTTTAGGGAAGATGCGCATCCCTTTTTCTTAGAAATGTTGCACACCTTTGTGATCTTGTTTTTTTTCTTCACTATTTGGCTTGAATTTGTAAGCTCTATTAGATCCTTTGGATGCATATGATAGATTGAGAAACACCCATCTTTGGATCAATTTGAACTTCAACATAAAAAACAAGAAAGATGAGCCTAAATTTGAATTTTTTTCATTATCAAATAAAGGAGGTACCATAATAAAAATAGAAAAACTATATGTTGGCCCCACAAAATGCGCACTATTCATTAGCAACCATTGGTCACATAATGCACACAACTTGAAAGGAATAAAAAATCAGTACATAAGAGGAAAAACGGGCATTCACCTTTGGAGTTTGGAGATTAAGTTTTAAGTGCTTAATGAAGGAGAGAGTCTCTAATTTGCATACTCATGTCTTTTGTTCAATGTCTAACTCATGATTGTTCAAGCACAAGCTCTTGGAATCAATGTTACCTTGAAAACTTTGAACAACAATTTGTTCACCACATCAACTTTCACCATCATAAAGCATAACCTTTTTTTACCAAAAGTAAAATTGCACAAACTAACTCTACAAGTCTATATAGCCATAAAGACCCTTCATTACAAAGATCCATAGCAACATTTGCACAATGACTACGCAAAAAAACATGAAATTGTGGCATTGGCAACTATTTCATGTGAAATAGAGTTGGGAAGATGAAAAACTCCTCTCAATTGTGAGCAAGAGTGGTGATGGTAGGTGTAACAAGCTAGGTGGTGTCATTATGTTAGTGTTCAAAACCCTAGCATTTGGCCCAAAAATGTTTTTAAAAAAAAATTTCCAAGCGTACAAGTCATAGGGTCAATTCTGAAATCACTTTTTTGAGACTTTTAAGACATCTTTCCATTATGCTATTGTGATCACAAATTCTAGGATCACATCTATGATCACAACAACTTTCCATTAATTTTTGCCAAGTATTGTGCTCATTGTCACCTCATGAGTCACAACTATATCGATCAATCATTGACCAAATACAAGAGTTGTGAGTCAAACTATAACTCATCACAAAGTGATAATTGTCTTTTTTTTTCTCACAAGAACATGTTCCCAAAGTTCTCAACATTGATTACTACATATTTTCAACGCAATTGCAATTCTTCAATAGAAAACACCAATGTACAAAGCAAAGAAACAAGGACCTATGTCAATGGCTTTGTATTAAGTTGTTATGATCACAAACAAGGACCTACACCAATGACTTTCCATTAAGTTGTTATCATCATAAAACATTATGTGGGTAACTATGATCACGACTTTCCATTATATGCTTTTCTATCAGGTGTGTTGACAATCATCTCACAACTCTACCGACAGATTGCAAGAGCTGTGAGAGCTGTGAATCAAATTTGTGATTCACCAATGAAGTGACATCTGTCCTTTTCTTCATTTAAGAATCTGTGTGTCCAGAGTTCCTACCATGATTAACTTACATATTTTGAACTCACTTGCAGCTCTCTATCGGAAATTGACTGTCCATGCAACAGCAACAAACAAGGCCCTACATCAATGACTTTCCATTAGGCGGCTGCTGCACAGGTGTGTGTGTAACTGGGATCACAGCAACTTAGTGGAAAGAGACCCTTTTAGACACAAAGAAATTGCTGCTAGTGACCCCTCCAGACTTCCACAACTGTGTGCAGAGACTCCAGAGTCCAGAGGTAGGGCATCTGGGTTTGCATACTGTGCCTGTATTGTGAGAACTAGAATTCAGCAAAAAACCTGCAGCCCACCATCATCATTAACATAGTAGTAATAGTACTGCCAGTGAAACTTTTGAGGCACCAGAAATTCAAAGCAAATGGTAGTGTATGCAAAAAGCTCAGCATACTTGACAAACAAGTTGACAATTGCTATTAACTGCTTGTACAAGTTACGTGTTCAAATCTTTCAGCAATAGTTGTATTACTTTCCCGTATCCAATCTCTACTTTGGGTGCTCTTCCACTGTGTGGAAGAAGTGCTGGACCAACCCAAAATTGCACAAAGTCTACTGAAAACTCAGAAAACAGGTCTTTTGTACTCTTTTCAATTTCACAACAGAGAAAGTGAAAGAAAAGCGGAGTATGCAGAAGCAAAGAATGTGATCCTTGCTTTTAGCTGATCAATAGAGTGAATGGGTTACAGTCAAAGAACCCATTCTTCACTGTCTTTTGTTGCTGCCAGAGCCAGTCATGTACGGGGTGATGGTGGGAGGAGGAATCTGATCATTGTCAAAGCCCAAATCCATCACATAGTGCTCCACTATCTTGACTTGTCACCTGCATCTGCCTTGACGTCATCCTGTTTCCGAGCAAAATGTTCTCAGAGTGCAACATAATAAAAATTTGCTCCATTGCTCCTTCTCTTTTTGCCTTCAATATGAAGAAGCATCCCACCCAAAACATATTTTGAAAGGAGTGTGAAGATAGCTGGGTGAGAGAGAACCTAACCTCTCCAAATGTGTTGCAATATTCTTCAACTGTGGAGAGGATTATAACATGGAGAGAGGATCAGATACATACTGGACAATCTTTTGTGGGATCTTGCCATTATTGTTGTGAAGAAAAACTCTGCATTGGAGGGATCAGGATCAAAGGTCTTGCAGAGAATTAATTAAGAACAGCAAGAAAGGCTTCAGGAAGAGGTGGAAGAACAAGAGTGCACATGTACAGAAAAAAATCTGCCAATTGTGAAAGATGAAGATGAGAAGATGAGGTCAAAGCACAAGGGATCTGAACTAGACTAGGAAGGCTTCATTGTCCATGTTTTCTCCATTGCAACGATCCTTGCATTTCTGGCACAGGAAACAGCAGCTACTGATGTTTGCATTTCTTGCACACAAAACAGCTACTTTATCATGAATAAATAACATTTAATACTGATAAATTCATGGAACCTGTGGTGGTAGTAATATGCAGCATTCACCAGGGGATCGATTACTGGCATTTTAATTGCAAGCATGCATTGGGGAGGGATTGACATTCAAAGGAAACAAAGCATCATCATCAGTACTAGAGCTGCATGCATCATGGACAAAGGAGGGAGAAGAAGTACACAAAAATGAAAATGCTTTACAGGCTGGTACCAAAGGTGGTCAGCCTTGTACAATAATGGTCTTCAGCGAACTGTGAGTTTCTGCTGCCCCTCTCCACATAATTCCAGTGCTTTAAGGTTTGAACTATAATCACACACACACAAAAATCCAGTTATGCATCTCCTGTCCAGTTCATCTCCTTTCTAGCAAAAGCTTAAACGTAGAACCTCCATTCACATAGCTTGGTGGTGCAAGATGGATGATGATGATGATGATGATGATGATCCTCACTCAGCAGATTGCTGGCAAATAGTTTTGTGCCTTATCCCCCAATTTTTGTGTAGATCAGCAAAAAACACCAATGGGGTTCGCACTGACACTACTGGTTCTTAGATCAACCCCACTGCACTACTTGGTCTTAGATCAGAAGAAATGGATAATCAAGCACCCATTTCCCTGCATCTGCTTTTTCTGGGCCTGGACTGCCAGTCACTGGAGCAATACACAACAACACAAAAAAACGAGTCTGAGGCTTGGAGTTCCTCAGCCATGGTCAATGATCTCCTACTCAACTAAGAAACTACATCTCATCCATTTCCACAGCTCTCCCAACTGCAGCAACATGTGCCTACAGAGTGAATTACATGAGAAAATTATTGCTCCACTTTCACATGCCAGATGAGGTGATGTTTCCAATGTGTTCCAAATCAACTGTGTATATAATATCTTAGTGCAGGCCATCAGAGCTTGCATTACCACTGGAACTCTGGAGGAAGGTGTTTGTAAAGAGCCCCTGGAGCATAGCATTTTGATTATAACTTGACGCTGGTGGTGATGTATCATGATTATTGTTGGAAATTCCACCAGCACCCAACTGCAATCCCATGCCTCCAGCACCACTCAAATGACCCGTTTCTGACCCTTTCTCTGAACCTCTTCTGGAGACTGCTACATGTGAAGCAAAATGAGTGCCAGTTGCTGAGCCCGACACAAACCCAGCAGCTCCAGAGTTGTTTCCATGAGCACTGAATTCAGCATCCAGTGGAGCATTACCCTCCTCCATCTCGACATCCATGGGTGTAGCGGGAGTGTGGCCTGCAAACAAACTGACATGTCCAAACAGCTTGTCCTTCCTTGAGAAAGTGGTCCCACATGAACACTGCCATTTATCACGACCACAGTGCTTCTCATGTGTTTTCAAATCTGCAACAACAGAAAACTTCTTCAAATTGCACTTGGTGCATGTCAGTATTTTGGGACAATGACTACGGCGGTAGTGATTCTTCACACACAGCATTGTTTTCAGAGGGAGGAACTTGCGGTGCTTCTTGTTTCGCTTGCAACCCACGTAAGGACAAGAGTAGCGCCTGGGACGAACGACAGACGGAAGTTGAGAATTAGAAGCCTTCTCAGGTTTTGCAAGGGCAGCTGGAGTCTTGTACTCATCACCATGGCCACGCATGTGCATTCTCAAGTTGGCATCCCTCTTGAACCCCTTGCCACAAATCTCACAAAAGTGTGTGTGCTCTGCCAGAATCTCCATAGCATCCATCTCCACCAAATCATAGGAGCCTGGGGGTAGGTTTTCAACGACTCCATCATCTTCATCTGCACCAAAAGAAGCATCATGCTCTTCTGGCCTTGCAGTACTCATCCCTTTAGATTCATGATGAGCCCCAACAGCATTATTACCAACCAAGGCACTGGCTGCTGCAGAATTGGACATGCCATGACTGCCTACTTTGACTCCTCCACTTCTTCCAACACCATGTCCATTGCTATGAGGCTTTTCAAGCAGATTTTCCAACTGGACTCGGAGCGTCACTTTTGATGATTCATCTTTGGCCACATGTTGTTGGCCTACTAGTTCCTTATGCCATGCAACTTCTGAACCTGCACTTCCTCCTCCTACTCCTCCATTACCACCAAAACCACTTCTCTCCAACCCATCTGGGCTTAAGAAGCTGTTCCCAAATAGTTTGTTGCCAAGCAAGTCCCCCAAGGAGGTCCCAAGACTTGTTCCTAGTGGACTGTCAAGTCCAGATTGTTGAAAAAAGTTCAAGTTCTGGTTGTTGGTTCCTGCACCCAGAAGCTGGCTCAGCTCCAAATTGGGTACCTTATTAGACTGTTGAACTGCTGCTGGTGGAACATGCTGTGGAAGCATACTGTTGGCTGCTGCCACAAGCTGGGCCAATATACTTGACACGGCAGCAGATGCTGCTTGCTGCTGTGCAATGATCACAGAAGCATTTGACTGACCATGCGCCGATTGTGTCAAGAGAGGCACCAAGGCCTGCAACTGCTGCACTTTCTGCTGGAGCATTGCAAGGCCATTCATAAGCACTTGCACTGACATGCCACCCCCAAGTAAGTGGTTGGTAGTATTGTCTTGCAGACTGCCTTGGTTTGCTGCTGCCAAATGCCCACTGAACTGCTGCTGCTGTTGACCAAAGCTCTGCCCAACATTTGATGGTTGCTGTGAGTTTTGAAACATTTCTGGAGCCCCTCCATTTAGCACCTTTGGTTCCCTTTGATGTGGCTGCAGTTGTTGGTGGTTGTGCTGTGAGCATAGATATAAAGCAACTAGTAAATCAAACTAAGCATCTGTTTGAACATTGCTGAGGGGGAAAAAACTAAAAAAACAGATGTCGAATTAGTATGTCCAAACTAGACAGAAAACCATAGTCCTCATCTGTCTCCATGCAATTCAATCATGTCTCCTAGAGGCAGTTTTTTGGGTGTTTGCTACCTGTGAGTTTCCATTGAGGGGAAACTGGAGAAATGCAGCATTTGAAGACTGATGATGACTTTGTTGTTGCTGTGGGAATGTGAATTTCTTCATCTGTTGACCAAGAAGAGAGAACGCCACCAAGTTGGGAGTCCCGCTGCCACTCAAAGATGATTCCTGAAGAGGACTAGAAAGTGGCAGTCTGGAATCTGACTGACTACCACCACCCTTTATCATATCTCTCTATTTCTTGTCTTTCAACCCCCCCTTTCTTTCACCTCTCTACTTGTCAATGAGCACACTTGAGATGGTTTCACTGTCTTCTGTCAGCTGACTGCAAAGATTCAACACAAAGGAAGCCCAACAAAAATGTGCAAGAAGGAAGGAAATTCTTCCTTCCTTCCTTACTCCTCTCAGCTTGCCTTAAGGCACCCAATTCAATACTTTTCTTGGAGGAGCTTGCTTCGCCATAACAGCAGCACCTTGATCTCATACAAACTTGCCTCTGCATTCAAGCAAATGAGCAAAAGACAAGATGTGAGCTATATGGATGGATTCACAGAACCTCCAAGGACATGATCAGCTACAAATTGCAACCTAAACTGCGTGGGTAAGAGTGTTTTTTTCTCACTGAGAGAGAGAGAGAGAAGAAAAAATTACAGTTCAACAGCCAGAAAAAATTGTTTCGCTATTATCAGTCAGTGAGTCTGTCTGTCTGTTTGCAAGTAGAAACTGAGCCTTCCTCCTGCTTGCTTGCTTATAAACTTCCACACTCTTTCAAGTCTCAAAAAACAAGAGAGAGCCAGTCTTCCAGATACTGAAGCCGAAAAAAAAGGATCTCTAACTCGATCTGCTGCTGCTCCATGCACAAACCCAAAACACCAAAACGGACTGACCACCAACGCCATAAATAAAATGGCAGCAGCCTCCTCTCCTTCCTCCATATCACCAAAAAATAAAAAATAAAAATAACAACAACAACAACGTACCTTTCTCTAACGCTCTCAGAATCATCCTCCTGTCAGCATCGCCTCCATTTCCGAAGCTCAAAATTCTCCAGCCCGCTTTACTGTAGCCACCAGGGTTTGGGATGGGATCACAGACTTCTAGTTATTGTTGTTGTTGTTGTTGTTGTTTGTTTGTTGGCTTGCTTGTTGCTACATACCCCATCACACCAGATTCATAACAAAGGAGTTCCGTCAATTCGAGAGAGAAAGAGAGAGAGAGAGAGCCACTCGTCATCCCCCTACAACAGCAACATCTTCTTCTTTGTTCTTCTTCCGGAACTCCTTTCTTCTTCGATTGATTGCCGGCTGCTGCCCGTGTGTGCGCGCGCGCGAGCGTTGTTGCGCAATCGAAGCTCGCGTGCGCGTTGAAGCCCAAGAGAGCTTCTTCTTCTTTCTTCTTTTTCTTTTTGAAACTGGCGATTTCTTTTCTCTCACAGACACTTGCAAAGCTCCTTCCTTCCCTGCTCATCGTCTTCTTCACCCTCATCACCCCCATCTTTTACCCATCTTTTCCACCATCTTTTTCCCTCCGTCTTTTTCTGATTTTCTCCTTTTACCCTCTTTAACCATCTTATCCACCATCTTTTTTTCCTTTGTCTTTTTCTCATTTTCTTCTTTACCCTCATCACCCATCTTTTCCACCATCTTTTTTTTTTCCTTTGTCTTTTTCTCATCTTCTCCTTCACCCTCATCACCCATCTTTTCCACCATCTTTTTTCCCTCGTCTTTTTCTCGTCTTCTTCTTCACCTTCAACACCCATCTTTTGTTTGCCCCATCTTTTTCTCTTATTCTTCTTCTTCACCCTCAACACCCATCTTTTGTTTGCCCCATCTTTTTCTCATCTTCTTCTTCTTCATCATCCTCATCACCCCATATTTGACCCGCTTTTATTCCCCCCTTAATTTTCTCATCTTTTACTCATCCAGTCATCTTTTCAGCTCTTCTGCCGGCACATGATCTCACTCTTGTTGTCCCCGTGGAACGTGCTACACACGCTCCACTATCTTTTACACATCTTGTCTTCTTGTCTTTTTGCCATCTTTGATCCCCCTCCCCCATCTTTTCAGTCCTTTTGCTGGTACATGATCTCTTGTTGTCCGGTGGAACGTGGTACACACGCGCCAACCACAAGCTTCCATCCACGTGGACGATTACGCACATGATTAGCATGACATTCCGCGACATCTTAAAAGCCTAAAAAGCGCTTTTTCTATTTATAGGCCATTTGCGTATTATAGCCCCTGGCCTGTAGTGGCAGATTATGCGGAATAATTGACAAGCGGCCAGGACGGCGTTCTTTTTGGGAATCGAACCTTTGCCCATTCTGACTCGGCCTTGGGGGCGGGGGGTGGGGGGTGGGGGGTAGAGAGGGGTAGTCATGTAATGATAACTTCATACTAATAATAGACACTATTTTTTTCAATATTAAAATTTAATTAATTAATTAATTAATTAATTAAAAATCAAAATAAAAAAGTAGACCATTCCATTTTCCTCCTATTATGGAATATTCTTTTTTTTAATTATAAAAAAAAGATAAATGGACAAGAAGGACCCGGATCCAAGTCCTTGCCTTTTGTCCTTTTGTCCTTTCATTGGATGAAATTTAGTTGGATAGATATTGGGGTGCCAAAAGTCCCAAGACCCCATTTGAGAATTTTTTGGGGGGGGGGGGAGGGGTCATGTTGCACGAGTGGTGATCGTCCATAAGAATATGTATGTAGCCAAATTTGGCAATATTCAAATAGGAAAAATCTTGCACTCCCTTAAATTTTATGGATAGTTGTGGAGATTTTTTGCAAAATTTGTGGCCATTTTTTTAATTAATAAAAAAAAAATTGGTTTATCCTTTTATCAAAGTGATTTCATTTAGTTTTGGGGGGTAAGGGGAAGGCGAGGGGGGAAATTTTTTTAAAAAAAAATTAAAAATTATTATTATTATTTTTTTCAACATATGGTTTTGCAATTGACCAAAAGTGTGTTGAGACTTGGACTCATTAAGAAATAGTTTTTTGTTTCAACTTGCCATTTGTGATGGGTAGAAAGTGTACCCAAAGGAATCCTTTTTTGCTTGTTTAGGAAAGAGCTTCGTAGCAAATGACAAGCTATCTTTAATGTGCTTCCAAAGGTACTTTCTTCATGACATTTGCCATAGGTATAAAGAATGGCAAATCTCACTTTTATTGTTATTGTTATTGTTTTGCCTTTGCCTTTTGCATAGAAGTAGTCATTGGACTAGATACATAGTTAAGGTTTTTTTTTTCTTTTCTTTTGTTTAATTGGAAACAAGTTGTTGGGTACCCTTTTTTTTCTTGTTTTTTTGCTTGAAAGGTGTTGCCAAATTTTTGTGTGATGATGGAAAATCCATGTGCACATAACATTGTGCCCATGCAAACCCCCCCAAAAGGTCAAAAAAGAGATGAGGCCACTTGGGTGTTGAGCATCTCCTACCGATCTTTTCAATCCATTTAATGCCTTTTTTTGAGTGCTTGGATTGCGCAAACTAGGTACATGAATGTGCCGTATACACGGCACATTCTATGGTTAGATTTGGAGTAGAAAGTGGGGGCTCATTGATTCCATCAAGTTGCGCACACACACACACACACACACACATATAGGTCCATATAATGTGTGAATATATACACACATTCTCTCTCTCTCTCTCTCTCTCTCTCTAAGGCTACCTTTATACCATTCTAGCAATAATTAAATTATTTTCAAAAAATGCTATTTTATTTATTTATATCAAACTTAGTTGTCCATAGTGCTGAAAGTTTTAGAAATTTTATTGTTGTCTATTATTGTGTACATGGTTATTTTGTTTTATTCCACGGTCTATATGACCACATCTTTGAAAGTGTCTTTGAAATTTTATGATTTTATTTTTTTTTACTGCTGAAGTGAAAGAATGAAATTTTTTTTAAAAAATTTAAATATTGGCAATAAGATGAAGGAATGGGGTTTTCCCTTTCTTTATTGATATCAATTATTATTACTTTTTTTGTTTTTTTTTTTGTTTTTTGTTCTAGGAAAAAATCAATCAATATCCCCATCCACTAACTAGTCTACAGTAATATCCTAAAACCCTAAACCTAAACCCTACCTTTGCTCCCTATTCCCAACATTGCATGAAAGGAAAAGGGTTGGGGCAACAAAGAGGAACTAGATTTGAGAGAACTCGCTTTTTTTCAAAAGAGAAAGTTCGTGAACACGATGCAATGTAGGAAACCTCCATGGGAACGAAAGCAAAAGAGCATACAACATTATAGGGAACATAGGATATTATTCACTTATGGGTATTTGGTACTAGGGAACGTGTCATTTATGGTGCATTTGGAGACCCCGGGGCCTGAGAGGGTGAGGTTACTAATAAGGCTACTACCGTATTGTTTTTTTAAAGGATTTTAGAAATAGTGCTAAGGTGGCAACATCCCTAGAAAGATTTAGCCAGATTTGGTTACAAATGAAATATGGCAATTGAATAAAAATATAATAAGAATCTTTTTATATTAATGGTAACCTACTACAAAATTGAGTTAAATGTCTGGTGAAAGGGCAAAGATTTTTCACTAAATTTTCAAAATTTTCAAGAAAATTGTTTGTGGAAGAATTTCACACTTCAAAAACCCTAATCAAATTTTACCTCACAAAATTCACTATAAATTTGCTTCTTCCCAAGTGTAAAGGGCCTCAAGAACATGATGCTAATGTTAAAAGGAAAACATGAGGGGAATTGGGTAAAATCAATAGTTGGGTAGCTACTTGCTAGAGTTGCCACAAAAGGAGGTGGGAATAACAAAACATTCCACCCGAAAATAAAAATAAAAATGGGGAGGTTCTTAAATAGGACAAGTATTGATGGTGGAGGACAAAAATTGTGCAATCCACAAAACCATTCAACAAATTATAAATAAATAGACAATGAGCATTTTAGTTCATTTTAGGGTATTTTTAACATCATAATAGGACATTATTAAATTCCCGTGTAAAACTTCATGAATGTCAACACAACAACACCATGCACAATTTTGCGGAGTCACACAATTATTTTTTATAAAGCAACAAAACACACATTCATGTTTTACTACAAACCCCACCTCTTCCCCCTCCTCCCTCCCCCTCCCCCCCCCAAAAAAAAAAAAAAAAAAAAAAAAAAAAAAAAAAACTCAATATTTATATTTTGTTGAAAGGAGCATAAATCTAAACCATGCACCAAATTGCTACAAATAAAAAAATTATTTACCAGTAGCCTACTTTCCAAGAAGAACCATATGGTAGTAAGTTTATTTTATTTAATTTAGCCACCAAAAAAAAAGAAAAAGGAAGGGTAACATAACAAGGGATGATGATGTATCACACTTGTGGCCTTGCCATTTACACTAAAATGTATCTTAAGGCAAAAAAAGAAGAAAAAATTATGAAAATTCAAATATTTCACCATGCAAAAATACAAATCTTCAAAAAAATCCTCTAAAAAAATTAAAAAAAAAACCCCAAAATCCAAAATCCAAACTCATTCAAGATATTATAACTCTAGAACTACTAAAAGAAAGAAAGAAAGAAAGAGAGAAAGAAAAGGAAGTGTTGTGTTTCTTTCCTCTTTATAAACCTCTTCTTTTTCTTTTAAGGCTAAATAAAATACCCGCCCAGTTGTTGTATCTTGTTCTTAATTTTTGGTTTGACTTTGGGTTATGTGTCATGAGGAAATGGAAAAAGACCAAAAAGTACGGTTTTGTCAGTGTGGCAACGAAAAATGTGTTCAGCACACGCAAGCGACCCTCCAACACTATGACAGCTAGCTAGATACCTACCTACCTACAAGCCTAAAAAGTCCTCTCCTCTTCCAACGTTCTACAGTCAAAAAGAAAGTCACGCTTTGACCTGTTGTGGCCAAGATTTGTGCCGCGAAAAAAGTTAAGGACCCCGTAGGTTAAGGACCACCCCCAAGGTTAAGGACCCCATAGGTTAAGGACCCAAAAGGTTAAGGAACCCCAAGGGTTAAGGACCCAATATGTTAAATGACCCACAAGATTAAGGACCCCTTAGGTTAAGGATCCCATATGTTAAGGACCCTATAGGTTAAAGATCCCATATGTTAAGGACCTCATAGGTTAAGGAACCCCAAGGGTTAAGGACCCAATATGTTAAATGACCCACAAGGTTAAGGACCCCGTACTTCAGGACCCCCCAAGGTTACGGACCCAAAAGGTTAAGGACCCTATAGGTTAAGGACCCAATAGGTTAAATGACCCACAAGGTTAAGGACCCCATAGGTTACGGACCCAATATGTTGAATGATCCACAAGGTTAAGGATCCCCAAGGGTTAAGGACCCAATATGTTAAATGACCCGCAAGGTTAAGGACCCCATAGGTTACAGACCCAATATGTTGAATGACCCACAAGGTTAAGGACCCCATAGGTTATGGACCCAATATGTTGAATGACCCACAAGGTTAAGGACCCCCAATGGTTAAGGACCCAATATGTTAAATGACCCACAAGGTTAAGGACCCCATAGGTTACGGACCCAATATGTTGAATGACCCACAAGGTTAAGGAACCCCAAGGGTTAAGGACCCAATATGTTAAATGACCCACAAGGTTAAGTACCTCATAGGTTAAAGACCCAATGGGTTTAAGGGCCTTGAACTGGGGTGTTCTAGGATTGAGGACCCTAGGCTAATAAAAGCCAGAGCTGAAGCATAGGACTCGAATTCCCATAAAGAGCCCCCTTTCAAGGTCCTTTAGTCCTAAGCTCCTAGCCCTGTTGTTGTGAGTTGTGATATCTAGATCCAGGCAAGAATTTGATATCTTGTGTGAATGGGTCTTTATCCCAGCTAGAATAAAATTTCAAAGAATTTTTTTTTCCCTTTTATTTTATTTTTGGAAAATTAATATTATTTTCTTCAGAAAATTCAAGAGGGAAAAAGGGGGAATTTTTTTAAAAATAAATTAAAACAAACTCAAAAAAAGATGGTGAATAGATGGTGGTTCAATGGGTAGTTATGCTTGTTATTCTTCAAATTTTAGTGCTAGAGTGCGTGACAAGCATTCTATTTATATTCCAAGATTATAAATTCATTGGAAATACAAAATGAGATTTCCTATAAGTTCTTTATTGGTATTGAACATATTATCATATATCCTGTGTTTAGGGTATATCTTACCATGATAGGGCAATACAAATTGCAACATCATGATGAATGGACTTCTAAAGATGACAAATCTATTCGACTAATATGCTACATACGTATTGGATGATCATGTCTTCGTGGATGAAGATGCATCCATAGTTATCCCTACAATACTTAGTACCTTCCCTACTTAGGGCTTTACAACATTTATCATCCATATCTCATCCAATCGTAGTTTGGTTGTTTTATTGATATTCATTGATGAAATTGCACATTGTGATCTCTTGGAAACAATATGAAATTGAAATATATTATATATTTGGAAGTTTGAGAAATGGTTCCTTGGAATACACCACCAATAAAGTCGGCCAATCCCATTTCAAGAATGAGGGAAGATATCATGTAATGAACATTGGTCATGAAGAACACGTTGCTATTTTTTTATTTAAATAAATTTATGTCAAAATTTCCACAATTTTTTTTTACATCAAATCAATTTTTCAATAAAAAAAAAATATTTGATAATGAGATGTCTTATAAGGTTTGCACTACATTTTTCTACATCAAGTTTATCCATAGACACCCAAATTATGGTGGGTGAAAAACCCATTTCTCAACCTTTTTTTTTGGCAACTTGTAAGCTAATGCATGGTAATTAATTAGTTATCTTTTGGGGTTGATTGCTTTACCTACATTAAAAATATTTTTAATTACATGTTTTAAAACTAAAGATTTTTAAATTATTGATTCTAGATTCAAAAAAAAGCTCAATTGAAATGGTAAAAAATATCATCCTGACAATAATTGATGAAAGACAACAAAGTAATTAAATATTGACATAAATGGATTTAGATATGATCAAACAAGTGAAAACATCACATGTTTATGAATGTTAGTGTTATGAACATCAACCCAATGACCTTCCCTCCTAGTTGGGTGTCCCACCTTACAACTTGTTGTGGGTTCAATTGGCCATGATGGATTCTACTAGCCAAGATGCCAAACCTAACTCAAGGAAGGTCATCAAGTCAAGTCAACCAAAGATCGAAAACCATGCAAGGATTAGGCAAAGTTGCGCAACGATGTTATTGTCGTGGTAATGTAATAAAATGACAACCATTGAAGTGGAATGGAAGTAGAACACAATGCACACGTAAGGTGAATTAGTCGCATGTGGTTGAAAATTAAACGGTTCACTCTTTGGGTTGAAAACTTACTCCTTTGTTGACTTGATTAGTAAAGCAATTGGAAGTGTTGTTGAAACCCAAAAAGAAATAAGAAAAAAAGGTGCATTGTTTTTAATTGAAGCCTAGTTACTTGACTTTGTTGCACTCAACCTAAGAGATTGAAGGAAAGCTTTCACATCATGTGACATTGCTAGTGAAACAAGAATAAATTTTCATTGTGTTCTTGGTTGGGTACGTGCCTTCTTTCTTTACATTATAGTAGATTTTAAAAATTTTAACACACAATCATGTACAACATACATATCTAACTTCTTCTTTCATGTCTTCTTGTTTGGAGTCAATATTAAGAATGTTTTTAGAATCGTGTTTCACCCTTTGGCTTTTCTTTGTTCACATTAACATTGAGATAGAATAATATTTGTTATTATTGGCTTGTATTTGGATTAATTTTTTTTATCTAAGCTTGAAAATAAATAAAAATTGCTAATTTGAATGGAAATTGAAATCAAGTTTCAAATTGCCACAAATTAGGCCACAACAAAGAGCTTGCAATCAATTATAGAAACGATCATGAAACAAGAAAAAGGAACATTGCAATAAAGCAATAGGAATAGGATAAGAAAATAATTGAAAGCAATACAAAAGGATAGAATAAAGGGCTAAAGCAATAAGGACAAAGTGAATGAGATGGAGAAGAGCAACAAAGAAAGAGTGAATAAAGATGAAAAGTCAAAAAATACAGACAATGTATAGAGCAAATTGGAAACAAGAGCATTATTAAGATTGGTGCGTAACATGTGTGAAATGTCAACAAAACTATATCTTGTATTTAATATAATATTCTAGAGCTCTCACGCTCTCTTCAAAAATAATGTTTTATAGTCATGCAATTAAGCATGTTGTCAACACTTGAAATCTTCACCCATGGAAGAAAGCCGTGAGAAAGAGAGAGAGAGAGAAGAAGAAGAAAATTTTGTCTTTATTGAGGGATCAAACCTTGGTACCATCAATTGTGAGTATCGAGCCTTGGAAAATTTGATAGCTACGTAACTTGGTTGGAAACCATGAGTGTAATTTTTTTATCATACATAATGTTGTGCATTGCTAAGGCATGATACAAGCTCAAGGTGGAAATTCACTCCCCCACAAGAATCAACCACACTTAAGACTAACAAAACATTTGAGATTTCAAGGAGACACTAGATGGGTTGCACATCAATTTGATGTTTGTATAAGCAAATTGTAACAAAATTGTAACAAAATGCCAAAACACAAATTCTTCATCACAATTGATCTACTACTTCTCACAATATCTCCAAAAACATCACTAGTGGTCATTTCTCTCAGTCAAAGAAGGGGATGAGAAAGACACAATGAAGGCTTGATGAGATTTGATTGTTTGTTTGACATTGTACATTGTCTGTACTTCATTGCAGAGAAATGCAACATGCCAAGACAAAAAAAAAAACATAGGATACAATAACCAAGGCAGATGGGACTTCCTTCCTCTGACGACTTACTCTAAATGGAACTTCTACAAAAACAAGTCGTGTGTCTGTCACACTGCGGCCTTGACAATTTACATTAAAAAAGTATAGTAAGGCAGAAGAAGAATTATGAAAACTCAAGAAATTTCACCATGCAAAAATAATAATCTTCAAAAAAATCCTCTAAAAGAAAACAAAAATCCTTCAAGATATATCACAACTCCATTACTAATCTCAAGTTCTCAAGATGATATTTAGGTTTTAAAATGTGCATCTGAACAAAACATATGTTTTCATTCCTGTTGTTTCTTCCTGTTTTGCATTTCTAGCAGTGCTTTACACTTGGTAATGCCCTTGGATGGAGGGGCGTAACCAGAATATACATCATGTATAGTAGTGACTAACTACCCTAAATCTTGGCAGATGATGATGGTACATGCACATCATATTCATGTGTTTGATATCTTGGATTTTGTTTTCTCAAGCATCATCTGAGCTCTTGTCAACGTTACTTGCGGTCACTCAATCTGTGGTATGAATCCTGAATTGTTCTCAATTCTCTTAAAGGTTTGCTAAACTCTTGATGTCATTTGCTCTCTTGAAGTTAGTATACAGTTTTCAATGCTGCAAAAGAAAGAGCCCTGGAGAAACTCAAAAGTGCTCCTCAAAATATGTTTTGTGGAGTTTGTGTGGCATACCCAATACTGGAAATGCATCATCCTTATCCTTGCAGCAAAGGGCAGGACCCTTACCAAGCAGTTCAGTTGCTTCAGAAGACCTGGTAGGGTTTAGGGTTCTAGCACACTTGTTGATCCCAGCTCTCACTCAATGGCGGTGTCTGGTGTGCAGCCTTCGATTACAAGATGCACACTCCAGGCTTTCTCTGATACCACTGTTAGGACACACCAGAGGTGCAACAATGCACACAAAGCTTCACACCTGTGCAAAGTAGCAGCAACAGCAGCAGAAGCACCTCCCCATTGTTCCTGGCACAGTTTGAATAAATGCATGTCTTGTACATACATACATACATACATACAACTCTGTACTTGAATGTGTGTATGTATGCATTGTTGCTCTTCAGGTACAGCTTCCCAATGGCACACAGAAATAGAAACAATACATTTGAAGCTTCTCCCTATCACCAACCCATCCACTAATTGAGCAATCTAAATCTTAGCTTCCCATGTTGTTGCAGTTCCAGAAGAAAGACATATGCCAGAGCTGGTGCTGTATTGGGATGAACCACAAGAGCTTCCCACCTGAGCAGACCTGCAGACTTGAAACAGGTGAGCAAGGGAGTTGTTGATTCTTCAAGGCTTTGTTGAAAGTCAGCTGTTCCTGCAGCCCACCAACACAGACTTGCTGCTGTTGCTGCTGCAAACACACATGGTTTCTCCTATTGGGTTTGATGGATATCAATCAAGCAATGTTTGCTCTAGCTTTTTGGTATTGCAGGATTGCTCTGCAAGGAATGAAAGCTTACAGAGGTGGGGGAGAGTTTCTTCAATCACAGGATCAGGAGTGATCATTTCAGATTGGATCACTTCTCTTGTAAAATCACATGGAATGTTGCCTCCATTTGCCTTCTGGATTCATTACTGCTTCTATTTCAGAATAATCATCTTGCTGCAATTGATCAATTGTTCCAAAACAGAACTGTCATGATTCTCAAACCATGGCATCATCTATCTTCCTGTGAGAGTGGATGACTCTATGACAATTCTAGAAACCATGGCATTCCTCCATTTCATGCTTCCCTGTTTCTCATGGCAGCAGTTGTCTTGTCAGCAATAAGGGTGGAGGAGATCAAATCCATGTTTTCATTCCAAATAAGCAGAGCATAGGGAGCATCCAAGAACAAAATCGGGAGGAAGGGTGTGAGGCTTGCTAGCAGCTCAGTACAATATGCCAGAGGGAACATACTTTCAACATGAACAATAAGTAGTCCACACTGCACACTACACAGTCATATATTACAAACATCAGGGATCATATTTGGGGTCTTTGGTCACATTCTACTGTCTAAAAGAGACAGCTGAATTTGAAAGCTGAATCAGAGCAGGACTCCTTCTTAGACTTGAGCTCAAGCTTCTGCCACTTGTATGCCTTGGATTTCATCCACCCTGCAATCATCCCACTGGCAGCTTGTGTCAAAGAATCGCAACTCTCATTTCTGATATCTCTCTAGAAGCTTGGACCACAACAGCTTGGACTGATTACATGAAGGATGCTGTACTAGTATCCACCTCTTTGGCTGAGCTAAACTTCTCGTAGTGAAGAAGAAACCCATGAAGAAAAAACGCCTTAGTAGTTACAGACAACTATAACTTCACACCTGCTGTCAAAGTGTACATCAATACAAAGGAAAGAGGATGATTCTGGGTGAAACTGGCTATCTAAACTGTGGAAAACTTGATGACTTTTTCCAAATGCACAAGTCCAGAGGAAGTGAGCAAACCCTGTTGCTTGCCCATGGCTGCCAAGTGATGGTATTTGTCTGCCTCTGAAAGGAAGCAGAAAAGAGTGCCCCCGAAAAAATAAAATGGGTTTTTGAAAGAAAGAGACACTATCATTGTACATACATTCATGCTTCTGGGATTTTAGCACATCTTTCTTCATCTCTTTGTCATGCATTGTCTCTCTTTGACACTTTGTAGTCCATCATTGTCTTTCTTCATCTCTTTTGTTTTCTGCAGGAGCAATGCTTCAAACCAGATCTTTACTTGAATGGCAGCAACTATGTGTACAGCTAACAATGTCCTTGAGAAGGTGGGAAACCTCAGACAAAAAAGAGTTCATGTCACATTCTGACTTGACAGGAAATACTTGGAATTTGAATTGAGATAAACGGAGGTGGAAGAGGAAGAAAGAGCACAGAGAACAAATTTTGTGAAATTTGCATTGAAACAAAAGGAGATGGAAGAGGAAGAAGAGAGTGACATACCTGAATCCATTGACAAGTGCTTGTGGCTGTGTATCTGCTGCAGCTTTTTTGGTCTGAGCCACGACATCATCTTTGGTGGGTTCTTTTCCATCATCACCATCAGTTGTTTCTCTTGCTTTCTGAACATCACTGCTCTTCTTGACTGCTAGGTTTTTTTTGGGCTCCCCATTTGTTGTTGCTCCTCCATCATGGTTCACAATTAGTGAGCTTAATCCAATAATTTCAGCATCAAGGCTCAAATCCTCGTTGTTGTTGTTCTCATTGACGGCTCCTTTTGTGATGATGTCCTCCCTCTTGTTCAGCATCTGAGGATCCAAATCAAGCATTTGCACTGCAAGCCGTGATGGATTTCTTGCAAGATCGCCCCGGACAACAGCTTCCAGTACCTCAACTTCTGGGTCCTTCTTGGGCTTTTGTCTCATCTTTGTTACCCATTTCCCCATTACTCCCAATCCTACAGCTGCAACAAAACCAATTGCAATGCCCATCGTGGTGGACCCAACAAATCCACCTCCTCCTCCCTTGCTGTCACAGTTTCCACCTACCTTAACCCTCAGCTGGTCACCTCTAGCCTCCTCCATCTTCTCTGTTTTTTCCTTTCTTTTGCACCTGTTTTTTTCCAACTGAGAAGTTCTGCTGGGATTTTTATGTCTCCGGACTCGAAAAGAAAAAAACAGCAGTCGTAGTGCCTAAGGAAGAATCATCTCCAGCAAAAGTTTGGTGGCGAATCCCCATACCCTCAAGGCAAGGGAACCCGCAGCACCAGCACCATGTGTATAACTCTTGAAGTTGACCCAAGAGAAGAACAACTGTGATCAGCTTCAATCATGTTTCTCTACCATTCTTCAACAGAAAAAAGCTTCACAAACGCATTTCTGACAATGATTCAATCTATAGACTTGAGCACAATCTTGTTCAGAGTCCTGTTGAAGAATTTGTTCTTGCTCCTCCGACTCCTCCTCCTTCTGAAATGGTTTGTTGTTGCTTCCGAAGGAGACCCATTTAGCGAGGGACAAATGCTTGGAGGTGAGACGCCCATACTTACTTCCTCCTATCTAGCTTAGCAAGGAACATGACACGTGCCTGGAGGAAAAAAAAAGCAGCGACTAAAAGATGATGATCGTCGTTCTCAGTGCAGCAATAGACATCGGACACGTGAAAGGAAGAAAGTGGAAGAAAGTTGAAGGGAGGGAAAAAGCCACTGAAGAACTTCGTTACTACTGTTTTTCTTTTCTGCTTGGATTTTGCTTTATTGACGATCACTGACCAAAAACAAAAGAGCATTTCATCGGAGATGTAGGACATCGGAGCTGCGGTGTGGATACTGCGAAAATAAATGGGTCTCTTGTTGGACAGAAAGAAACAAAGTGTTTCTGTTGTTGTTGTTGTTGTTGTTGCAGAAATCCAAGGAAAATAATCATCCCATCTGTCTGTGCTGCTGCCTGGCTTGTAGCTTTCACCAAAGAAAGAACAAATCTCAGTCTTCTTCAAGCTTTTGTGCAATCTCAAACTTCAAGCTTCTGTGCAATCTCGAACTTCAAGCTTCTGTACCATCCCAAAATTCAAGCTTCTGTACAATCTCAAGCTTTATTCTTCAGGCTTCTGTACAATCTCAAGCTTCATTCTTCAGGCTTCTGTACAATCTCAAAATTCAAGCTTCAGCGCCAGAAGATTGAAGCAAAACGATGAATGCAGGTTTGGGGAATGAAGGAAAGGGTTAGCAGCAATGTAATTTGTCTACAATTGATGATGCTACAAAAAAGGCTTTAGCATGATCAGTCTTAGACGTGCCTGGAAGCTCAAAATGATCAAATTTACAAAAATGCTTTGGCATGATCATAAAAGCAGAAGCTGCAAGATGATGAGCAAATTGACAAAAAGGTTTTGGCATGATCAGAGATGCAGGAGCTGCAAGATGTGCAAATTGACAGAAAGGTTTTCACATGATCAGAAATGCAGAAGCTGCAATATGACCCGATAACCCACATGGTTCCGGCATGCATCACAAATGCACAAGCTGCAAGATGACCCAGTAACCAAATGGTTTTGGCATGATCTGAGAAGCAGAAGCTCAAAGATGAGCAGATTGACCAAAGGTGTTGTTGGCATGATCAGAGATGTGGAAGCTCAAAGATGAGCATATTGACCAAAGGCTCTGGCATGATAAGAAAAAGTGAAAGGTGCAGCAAGATGAGCAAATTGACAAAAGACTTTGGCATGATCATAAAAAGCAGAAGTTGCAAGATAATGAGCAAATTGAGCTTTCACATATATATTTCCATTACAATCACATGAGCAGAGAATCCAATCTTCAAGCATGCTCAATCATAAATTTTGAGGGATGAAAACTGCTGTCAGTGAATGAATGCTGCAAGAGAATCAATCATTCGCCACATCAGCTTTGGTTTCAGCTGCTGGAGTGGACAAATCATAGAGAACGCCATACTTGTATGACAGATAGTTCAAGAAGCACGAAGAATCAAGCTTCGTTCCAGTGATGTTCTCAATAAGCTCATCTGCAGTCTCATACAAGGAGCCAACCACATGAATCTTCTCCCGTAACCATTCTCGCAACGGCTTGAATTGGCCTTCCTTGATGCGTTGTCGAAGCTGGGGAATCTGTTTCTCAGCAGTCTTGAAGAGCATAGATGCATAAACAGCACCAAGTGTGTAGGTTGGGAAGTACCCAAATGCACCCAGACCCCAATGAATGTCCTGCAAGCATCCTTCGGTGTCGTTCTTGGGTACAATTCCAAGGTACTCCTTCATCTTCTGGTTCCAAACTGCAGGTACATCTGTGACTGGGAGAGACCCATCCAGCAAGCCCTTCTCGATCTCATACCGCAGGAGAATGTGCAAGGGATAAGAAACCTCGTCAGCATAAACCCTAATGAAGGAGGGTTTGATCTCGTTGATGGCTTTGTGGAATTGGGTGGAGTCCTCTGCCGTTTTGTTGGGCAATGAAGTGGAGAAGTTTGTGAGCACCTCAGGCCAGTAATGCTCCCAGTATTCTGCACTCATTCCCACTTGCTTCTCCCACAAGAGAGACTGGCTTTCGTGTAACCCTAATCCAGGAGGTCTTGACGCTGGCAATCCGTCCTTACATGCCTCTGCATCGCGCCCTTGCTCGTAGAGCCCATGACCCGTTTCGTGCAGCGTGGCGAGAATGCCTGCGGAGAGTTCGGTCTCGCTGAATCTGGAAGTGAGCCTGACATCGAAGGGAGAGACGATGTTGATAGTCATGGGATGCACTGACTCGTCGAATCTGCCGCTGGCGTACTCGAATCCGAGGTCCTCAGAAAGCTTTTTGGCCAGACGCTTCTGAGTTTCCACAGAGAAACTGCCGCTGAAGGATTCCTTGGTATGGAGGAACTGCGGATTAGAGTTGTTGTTCCCCTCATCTTCTTCTCGCTTCTTGAGAATCTGTCGCAAGAGCTCAATGAGAGGGTTTTTGATAGAATCGAAGAATGGGTCGAGACTTTTCCTCGTCGCGCCCCTCTCGTATTTGTCCAGACAGAAGTCGTAGACATCGAGCTCTGGATCAACTGCCGCCGCTTCTTCTCTGACAATCTCAAGCCACTCCTGCAGCACAGGAGCAAACAAGCTGAAGTCGTTTTCCTTCCTGGCTTTCTGCCATGCACCTACACCGGTAGACTCAAGTCTCGCCGCTCGTGCAGCAAGCTCCACAGGCTTCTTCTTCGTTCTAGTGTAATCCCGAGCTGCTTCTCGCACGGACGCAATCTCCAACTGCGAAAATCCCAATTCCTGCAATTTCCCGAATTGCAGAGTGAGCTTGTGCAGATATTCTCCCAAAGCCTCATCCGTTTGATGCGCATGCACCACCCGCGCTATCACCGCTTGCTGCTCTCCTCTTGCCGCTCCTCCGTTCACCGGCATGAAAACCTGCTGGTCCCATGTAAGCAGATTTCGCACTCCTTCCAAAGAATTGATCTCCCTCAGCTTCCCTTTGAGCTTCTCGAAAACTTCTCGCAACTCCCCTGCTACAACTCCCCCACCACCACCACCACCACCACCATCGCTGCCAATTCCACCACGACCCATTTCCGACTGTTGTTGCTACGACTCCAGACCAAAACACTCGATCAAGTCCCGCCAAATTTTTCTGGAGCTCGTCTCCTCCTCAGCTCAGATTGTGGCAGATCGTCTCGCCGAAAAACCCACAAAACGGATCGATTTTCGTGTGCACAAGAGCACAGACAACCAAAACGAAGAGCTACCAGCACTCCTTCTTCTTTCTTCTCCTTTCATCTTTTCGGAAAGCAAAAAGATGCAATACTTAGGCAAAAGATGTGAGAAACTTGGGGTAGATTCTCCCGTGTGAACAGACAAAAGGGCGCCAATTCCTTTTTGGAATTTTCCTTTTGAAATAGGAGCCAATTCTGGAATTCTGGAAATTGACAAAAAGGAGCCAAATTATTCTGGGAATTGGTAATGGAATTTCAATTTAGTTTTTCTTTTTATATTTTTTGGTTTTAATATCCAAAAAAAGAAAAACTGAATTATTTATTTATTTATTTACATTCATAGATATATATATATTTAAAATTCTACTATTATTATTATTTGGATTCATCAAACGTGGGTTCCTCGATAATTGGAGTCATCCTGAAATTCTAATTCAATTTTAAATTTATTTTTTAATGTGTTTGAGTTTGATCTTGTTAAGCTATTAAGTTTTTTTAAGTGATGAAATCCAATTTTCACAGTGTCCAGGGCAGTGATTTTTATTTTTATTTTTATTTTATTTTTTGGTGGCGAAAATTAGCCATTTTGCTACATATAAAAAAGTCCCAAGGAACATGGTAAAGGGAACATTTTGGAAATTTTCTCAGAAAACATTTTGCCAAATATATTTGGAGGAAAAATGTTTTGAAATGGTCAAGATTTATGGGGGATTTGGACAGATTTCTTCTAGGGTTTTTTTAAAAAAATAAATTAAATCGCCATATTTAGCTAAGAGGTTCTAAGGGTTCACCACCATGTGATAAGATTCCTAGATTTTTCTATTTCTTTTATTTGTCTTTTAACCAGATTTGGCTAAATCCTCTTGCGGCTGATCACCACTTTTGGAACAACATGAGAAAATTGGAAAAAATAAAAAATAAAAAATACTGCTGGTGCAGGTTTTTTTTTTTTAATTACCCAATTTTGAGACATAGATTTTTAACTAAATTAGTTCAATTTTACACTTTTAAAAAAATCCAAAAAGATCCTTTTTTCCCCCCTGAAAATCCAAAAAATATTGAAAAATGAGAAAATTATTTGTGGGAAATTATATACACTAATGATGTCAAGATGAAATATTTTTAGAAGTGGAAAAAACCCAAAAAAAGAAAAAAAGAAAAAAAGAAAAAAGAAAAAGCATATGCCTGTCTTTTTCTTTTTCTTTTTCTTTTTGTGGTAGGGACATATTTGGTGCTCATTGGTTGTGTGTGGAGCAGCAAAAGCTAAAGCCCAAGTTTTACTCTTGTGGGGCTTTGGAAATTTTAGGGTTTGATCATTGCATGCATGCACTTGGACCAGTTTCTGCTCATCTCACCCAAAAAAAATTCATTTGTTTAAATTTTTTTGATTTCATCACTAAACCCTAAACCCTAGCCTCAATCCTTTTGAAAGAAATTTCAAGCTTTTTTTTTTTTTTTTTTGCACTACCAAAGGAAAAAGAGGCAATAATAATAATGTTCTTATTGATATTTTCCAATTGTTGTTTCATATGGATGGATGGATGCATGGATGGCATCATAATAACACCTTGCACACACAAACTCAAATTTATTTTGGCCCACCTTATTTGTTAGTCACAAACTCACAATCTCAAAGCCACAAGGTTGTCGACTTGAGACGACCATGGAACACCAAAGCTAATAAACACAAAGCTAACAAGGGGGTGTGTCCTTACTTACACAATGTTTGGCCTTGCAATTTACATTAAAAAAAAAAGTATTATATCTTAAGAAGGCCAAAGAAAGAAGAATTTATGGAAACTCAAATATAATCTTCAAAAAATCCTAAGAAAAAAGAAACCCAAAAAAATCCTTCAAGATATTATTATTATTATTATTATTAAACTCTATTATAACTAATCTCAAGTTTCAACAACACAAGCCAAAATTAATCATCATCTTTCAAAAATCCTCATATTAATTTTTTTTTTAAAATTAGAACAAATAGTATTATTACCTAGGGGCCAAAATCCATTAAGCTACTACTATACTCTTATAATGAATCTAGACACAATATATCCTCCTTGCCTTGGTATTAGGCAAGGCCAATAAATTATTTTTCCTATGTTTGAATAAGCAAAACAAACACGTAAGAGAAATTAATTAATTAATTAATTGTTGCGTATTTTGAGCAAAAAAGTAAGGGATTTCAATGAACCTTGCTCACCCCTTTTGCTCAACTTTGAGCTTTTTGGGTTCTAGAACACCATGGTACAAAGATTCTCAGATTTATAGTTGAAGGATTCACTCTTTGGAAATCTTTCCAAATGAAAGTACATAACAAAAGGTACTACACATATTTTATTTTCTTTTTAAAAAAATTCTTACGACTTCACATGGTTCTCAATAAATTATTATTATTTTTTGTCAAAATTTTCTTACGATTTCATATGGTTCTCAATAATTTATCATTATTTTTTTGTCAAAAATTTCTTACGATTTCATATGGTTCTTAAAAATTTATCATTTTTTTTTTGGTCAATGTAAAATTTAATTTAAATTAATAATACAGTTCATGAACATGATGAAAGGACACATGTTTTTTAAAAAAAAAATTCATATCCATGTTGGTGGGATAGGAAAGAAAGATTAAAATAGTTATTAGGAAAGGGTGGGAAATAACTATTTAGGAATGTTAATAGGAAAAAAAATAATTTTTATTAAGAAATGAAAATGAAGTAGTTAGACTTTAAAATGAAATAATTATTTCTCAAATTGTTTTTGGAATAGTCCATGGGACAACCATACAAAAGATTCCCAAAAAAATGACCCATTATAGCAGTTCCAATTTTTTGTCACTAGAATTATTATTATTATTATTATTTAGCCCTATGGAAATTTTAGGATCCCACATGCCATAATACCTTATAATGTTCTGCAACAATTATATTATATTATATTATATTGTAGAAATGTTGAATCATTATTTTTAATTATCTATATTCAAAACAACAAAAGTTAAGGAAATTATTTTTTCCATGGATGTTAAAAATTTGAGAATTTGAAATCATTGTGTAAGTTGAATTTAAGATTTCTTTTTTTCTTTTTCTTTTTCTTTTTTTGGTTTTTATTTTTGTTATTCTATGTCTAGTATTGGGATGTTGCTTTAGTAACTAGCTAAAATTGAAAATTTTCCAAAATCTTATATTTGTTGTGATGAGATAACTCAGCATGAAAGGCAATTAATTCATCAAAATTTCCACTTGGAGACTCCCGCATGTGGTTGTGGCATTTGTGACATTTGTATCATATGGAACTTGCAAAAAAAGGGGATATCATGTCTGGACTAGATCATCATCCCTCAGAAGCAGAGCATTGGTCAGGGATTTGTCACACAAATAAATGTAAAAATCCTCATTGAAGCCCAAAATGGGTGTCTGTCTGCTGCTAGGAAAAAGAAATTTTTGAACTAGGTTTTTACCGATGAGATTCTGTACCTAAAACGCTGTGTTGCCATCAGTTTTCCATATTGTGAAGGTGTTGCAAACACATTCCAAGGTTGTTCTGAGCTTCATAATACCACATTTGTGGAGCTTTTCAGACACATTACTCTCAAGACTGTGTCAGAACCTCTTGAAGACAATTTGGAATTCCAATATTGAGAATTCTCACCTTGAATTGTCACCAATCTGCTATATTCTCCTTTTCCCTCCCAGATTCGCTTTGAAAAACAAGACAGGGCTGATTGTCCATCTTTGTGCCCTCAGAGCAAATTGAAGAAGGCTTGCCAGGAAGTTATCGTATGGTGATTTTAGGCCCAGCTCCAGCTCCAGATGATGTCCAGTCCTGCAGTTTAGCAGCCAATCGGACTGCAATGGCCTTGTACACCATTGCCACTTCACTGGAGGGTGAAGCTGCCACAATTGGACTCCCTGCATCTGATGTTTCTCGGATTGCAATGTTCAGAGGCACCTGCCGTCAAGCAATTGAGCATGTTCAAATGACCTTGAAAAGTCTGAGATAGCCCTACTGTGTTGCATTTTGTGGGATTATCTCATCATCACATGTGCTTCAATTGAGAAAATTCACAACATGTGGAGAAAAGTAGAGGTTCCAGTTTGTTGAGTACCTCTCCAAGAAACTCCATATCCATCTCCTGTGCTGTTGTCTGAGCACCACCATGACCAAAAACATCACACCGCTCACCACACTTGGGGCACTTAAAGAAGCTCATGTTCTCAATCAATCCCAGGATCTGCAGCACCCGTTTCTTGTTAACATTATATACTTGCTTTATTGGTAAATTATTCCAAAGAATGTGAGGCTCAACCTCCAGTAAGCAGACAATTGTGGCAGGAAAGGGAAATGGAATGAAGAAAACTAATGAACTGAGTGTGAGATCCACCCACAGGAACATCAACTTTTCGGAACATATTTGCCCCCCTTCGTGCATCAATCAAAGCAATATCTTGTGGTGTTGACACAATCACTGCTCCTGCACCCAACAAAAGAACCAATAGTTAGCTTGCTGTGTATATTACTGCTCTGTAACCAACACTCAAATTCTGACACAAGGCTATGGTGAATAATGCATCACGAGTGGAAGGGATACATATAAGGTGATTCATATATCAAGAATCCTCTCTCAAAACTCCAATTTGAGCAATTCTGCCCTGTTAAAAATTGAAGGGACCTTTACAGATGAGAATTGCATTTCAAATGGCACTTCCTTAATAAAGATTGTTGAGTTTGTTGTACCAGCCAAAGGGAGGCGTTGAGAGATAGAGATTTGAGCATCGCCAGTCCCTGGGGGCATGTCCACCACCATCACATCCAGTTTGCCCCAGCTGACACCTCGCACCAGCTTTTCTAATGCACTCATCACCTGCCAATCACAGATTGCCACTGGGACAGCAACTTTCAAAATCATTAGAACTCCCTCCCGCCCTATCTGCCTACCATGCCTGCATATTGACATCTTAATTTGCCATCTCAAGAAATCAACAAAGACTTAAGAGGAACTAAGCAGGGCAAGCGGAAGACCAGCTCATACCATGGGCCCTCTCCAGACAGCTGGAGCATCCTTCTCCATAAGGAATCCCATTGACATGCACTTTACACCATAGTTCTCCATTGGTATCATCCTTGATGCTGCAAAAAAAGAAACCAATTCTTTCACTCTCTTCCCACATCATGCAACATGTGACAGAGATTCCCCATGATGCATGTCTGTGTCACTATAATCATCCCAAAAGGATTTTATGAAAATTGGAACCTTTCACCAACAGTGTGTTTGTATTGGCTACTGAAGCTAATATTTGCAATTGCTAAGCAGATTTCAACACTTGAAAGAGCTCAACAGGTACCTGAAAAGAAATTGATTTAAGTGTCAAATGTAGGAGGAGACCTGAATCCAGCTGAGGGCGCCCTTGAAGCTTCATCAGACTGGGGATAGAAGGCCCATAGACGTCTGCATCCAGCAAACCCACCCGCAGCCTGCACTCCACAGCAAGCGCCACTGCCAAATTTACTGCAGGAAAACACATTATGAGACACTTGATGCAGGATTATACAACCTGTAAGCAGCCTTCTGACCAAATATGATCCGGGAAGCATTTGTCTGTGCATAGGGAGGCAAGGGAGACAACTGCTCTGTCCTGTACCTGCAGTTGTTGACTTGCCAACTCCTCCTTTGCCCGAAGCTACGGCAATAATGCTTTGAACACCTTCTACAGCTGGCTTGCTACCTATAGGGGGCCCTCTCCCTTGGCTTCCCACACCACTTGTCAGACCTCTTGTACCATGGCCTTGCCACAAACCCTGAAAACACACAAGAGTATAAATGTCTGCACATAAATTCTTATAAATTCCAGTTTGTTAGTAAAAGCATGAATTCTGTTCTTCAAAACCCTACCCAGTACTATAAAACTATATGTGTGAGATTGCAGAGAAATCTCTAGAACAACACTTTGAAGGTATCTCAAACAACAAGTACAGCCATCACCTCGTGAGAGTCCCTCAGAAAGTGTCACCTTCATCGAGAATAGTAATGACAAGCTGCCATGACTACCAACTGACTTCATCAGCTCCTGATAGTGCATATTCATAAGTACATAAGATCCACCCAAAATTCAGGCAAAACATTCTCAAAAAAATCTGTTTCCTGTGTTTCTCTTACATTTCCAGAAACAACAAGAAGACTCAGTCGTGATGGTCGATAGCAATCAAGAAACATAGGCTCCCAACTACATGACCGCAGATTCTTTGGAACACTTTTTGCCTCTGTTTTTTCTGGGGCAGTGTTGTTCGATTCCAGAAACCAAGCATGAAAACCTAAATCTAAAATCTTGTCAGGAGATTTTTGTTTCATGTGTGTACAGAAGAACAATGCTGTTTGGAATTGAGGTTTTTTGGATTGTGAATTTGCACCATCCCTTCGGATGATGATAAAGGGTTTCAAATTTCAGAGTTGGTAGGAGAGATGACAGACAAACGGAGCGACATAAATACATACATACGGCTTACCCTAGTTGAAGGATAAGGAATTGAACAGAGAGGAAATTGCAAGTGGAAGAGCCCGCCCCAAATATGCTCCAAACATCATTAAATTTTTTTTAGAAAACAGAGCTCCAATCTGGAATTTTGCTTCATGGTTCCACAGAGAATAAATGCAACAGAAACTCACCAAAATAAAAATGAAATACCTGGAAAGCTCTCGGAATCTGTTAGCTACGAATTGACAGACACAAACAACTGGAATAAAAAGAGGCAATAAAGGGGGGAAAAAAACCTCATGGATGGTGCGCCCGACGTTGAGAAGAAGCCTTGACGGTCGCACCATCGCCATAACCCTACCCGCCTGTTCTCGAGGACAAGTGCTTCTTGACAAAAGGAAGACAAGAGTGAACCAGCAATCTACAAGTATGCAAACTCATTCTTAGGTGGGCCACAGCTTTACCCTAACGGACCCAACTCGTTCTTACGTGGAACACAACTGTACCTCAAGTAGTTCTTAGGTGGACCACAGTTTTACCCTAACGGGCTTATCACGTTCTTAGGTGGTACGAATCGTACCCTAACGTGCTCCAGTAGTTCTTTGGTAGAACCACAGCTTTTACGCTAACGGGCTCATCTCGTTTTTAGGTGGACCACAGTTGTCGTACCCTAACGGGCTTACTCATTCTTAGGTGGACCACAGTTGTTGTACCTTAACAGACTCATCTCGTTCTTAAGTGGAACACGGTTGTACCTTGTGGGCTCCTGTCATTCTTAGGTGGTACACCGTTGTACGCTAACGGGCGAAATCGTTCTTAGGTGGACCCCGGATTTGCCCGAACGGGGCTCATCTCGTTCTTTAGGTGGATCTTGGTTTCCGCCAAAACGGGCGCCAACTCGTTCTTAGGTGGGACAGGCTCCATATGGGTACTTTAATTGATACCGATTCAGGTGGTATCTAGGGTTCCAACTTTTTTGTAACCGGAACTCGAGGTGGTATCTTGGGTGGGGTTCATCTTCGGTTACTAACTAACCCAATGGAGGTACTATCTTGGGTTGACGGATACTTCCAAAAAGGGGATCATCCGGGTATATTTCATACATATATATATATATATATATAACCGGATATACTAGGCTAGCCCACCGCCCTTCTAAATGGCCACACTGATTTGAGAAGAGGCATGTCTTTCTTATCTCTTGGGGGGGGGGAATTCAAAGAAGGATATTGGGGCCATTTTGATACCCGCCGGTGCAAATAGGTAGGTGACTAGGTACTAGGTAAGTAAGTACATTGCTAGGGAACTGGAACTAATAAAAAACAGTAGAAAATACATGATTAAAAAATATAAAATGCAATATATTGGTTGTTAGGTTTAAAATTATAAGATGATTAATTATAATATAAAGTATGTAATAATCTGAAAATAATAAATTATAATTAATATACAGTGACTTTAAATATGTATATATATTAAAAAATTAGATAATAATAAGGTGATAAAAAATAGGTTGAACAATTATGTAATATTCTCCCTAAAAATGGTTATTTGACGCATACGACTTTACATTAAATGTTGCCCCACAATGAAAGGCAAACCCGAAAATAAAATTAAAAATAAAAAATTAGTTTATCAAACAAATTGAAATTTTTGAAAAATTGCCCATCACATTCAAAATCAATTAAAAAAATAAAATTGGCTATCAACTAAAACGTAAAAATGAAAAGAACTTTCATCAATGGGAATCTTTCTATGAAACAAGGTAATTTGTTTTGTTTTGTTTTGTTACCTTGAAATTTCCCAAACCACAATGCTTCATGTCGCACGTTTGGTATTTTTGGAAAGCTCTGGGGATGAATAGGGTGTGCACCAACTTGGTTTCAGACTATTAGGAGCTACAATGTGAAAGCTATTGATTATTGAACCATTTTTTCCATGAAAAATAAATAAAATCAAATTGAAATCCGTATTGGGAATTTGGAGGCACTCTTGGTGTTGTTGGAAAACATTTGATGAGTCAAATTTAATAGAGTTTATGTCACAATTTTCATAGCTAAGTTGTGGAATATATTGATTTTTAAATGATTTCGTTGTCAAAAATTCAAACAATTTGCAAAAATTGAGTTTGGAAATGAAAAATTAGTTGAGCTCTCAATGTGTTCACACTTGGTCCAATGGCACAAGCTACACTAATCGATTTAAAGAAAAGATAGGTATGAAGGCATTCCAATAATAGGAATGGTTGTTGTCAATTAAGTTTAATTTGAGGATGAAATATTTATTGATTGGAATTAGAGCGCATAGCCTTAATCAAGCTTTGGTGGAATGGTTAAAATCTACATCTACATTTCAAACCCTCTCATTCCAAACCCTAAATTTAAGTGATCACTTCAAATTTCTTTTGAAAATACTAAGATTGTCCTTTTGCATTTGCCTTTCTTTGGCTCATGGTCTATGCGCTCTAAAGCATCAAAGCACCTTGTATTTGAAAATGCATTTTGATAGCTTGAACTTCAATCATCATGGGTTTTAATTTAGCTAGGACGTTAGCTTCCTCAAGGTTGGGAAAACCAAGGAAAGACCCACAACAACATACATTGTTATTTTTGTTTTATTGCACATATTTCAGAAAGGCAACTTGATAATATAAATGAATATGCATCTCTTATCATTTATCCAATTTTTTTTTTTTTTCATTTTTGAGATGTATCATGGGTGGTGATCATCTCACAAAAGATTTAATTTTATTGGGACAAGTTTTGATCAAAACAATAGAAAACTAATATAAAATTTGCCTTCAATAATAAAAAAATATGTTAAAACATGCTTTATAATTTGATGTAACCTATTGCGTTAAACTTCATTTCAAAGCATATTTGGCAAATCATAATTATATATTCTTGTTATGGTGGGTGAAACTTCCCAAGGAAAGGCAAAATTTTGCCCTAGTTTGGCAAAAATAATAATACTAGTACAAAATATTGTAGATATTATAATGTATTCATTGTTTTAACGTAAGTGCTTGACATAATGAGGCAACAATGTCTCATAATACCTGCTAATAAAAAGAGGTCACATATTGCAATGAAAATCATAGACTCTAACACATTTTCTACATTTTGGTACCTTTGGAATGTACTTGAGATTAATGCCTTCTTGTGAACATTTGTTTTTGTAGCTCCTAAGGGATGATATAAAAATTTGACAAAATGAAAATTTAAACATGCAAAATCTCTTAGATTCCCAACAAAATACCTCCTTTGATGAACAAAGGAGCTATAACCCAACATTTAAAGTATCATGGAAAATGGGCATGAAATGGATAATGCATTTTTGTTTGAGATGCAAATATTAAAAAGTGTTATAGATGCCAACACCATCATGGAGTATGTTCATATATGTTCATTCATGACTTATAATTAACCTGTACTTAATTCTTAATTAGTTTTTGGTTAAAACTTTTAGTTAGCCTCCAATTCATTATTAATTATTAATTCATTTTTAGTTCATTTTAATTCATTTTTAATTTAGTCATGGGCCACATGAATAGACATGGGTTACACATGGGTGAATTAGGACACATGTAAGTTGGAAGTTTTCTTAAAAGTGTTTTTAAACTAGGTGCCCAATGGGTATAAATAGAGGTAGAATCCCACTTATCTTCAATTTATTCAACACTAATTTTGGGTATGTTTTTGTTTTGTCATAACCTTGTTTTGTTCTTGTTTAGTTTTTGTAATAAAATCTTGTTGAATTTCTGTTTTGCACATGTTATGTTATTATTCTTGTTTTTCTTGTTTGATGATTTGGATTTGGAACTAGGCACTTGTGTTCTTGTTTTGGTTTATGGAATCTTGTAAGTTTGGTTGTTTTCATGCCCGTTACAAAAAAAATATGTATCATAGTTTTGCAAAATAAAATTATATATACATGAAAGTAAAACATCAATTATAATTATTACACTTTCCAAATTACTTAAGGCTTAGTTTGTATGGACATAATTTCAACTTTTTCATATTATCATTATAATCTATCAAAGCTTTAATTTTAAAATATTTTGGAAAATTTGAACATCCAACTTATTTATAACATACTTTTCTTCCAATTTTCTTATTTAAATATTTTTCAAACTTTATGTTCAATTTACAGTAAACTCAATGAAATACTTAATGATTTCAAAATGCAATTTATATATGTTTTTAATATATTTTTGAATGTTAATGTTGATAATGCACTTATTCATTCAACTCCTAAATTAACACTAGTTTGAATAGATCAAAATTTAGGCAAACACCTATGAATTTTATTTAGATTTTTCTTATTTTGCTTCCTTTAGATAGAAAAATGTTTAGTCAAATTTGAAAGGCTTTATTTGAAGCTTAGAGTACTTAGCTTAGCATGGATTTCTATTGTTCAAGATGACTTGGTTACTTAGTAATCTATTAATTAAACAAACTAAGGACATAGCTTCGAACCCATTACTCATCTAAAAATAAAATTTGTATGCAATTGACTACATGACATCTTTGGGACAAAATGGGAAATACATTATTATGTGGACCCTTCCAACACCCCCACTTATTTCATGCATTTGACTAAGTTAAAAAAGGGGTCTATTTTCCTCATAAACAATGCCAATTCAAAAATGTCAAAATTTTCAATGACAATTTCTCCAATATTGTGTAATACATGAACAACTTCAACACTAATAACATTTTAAAAAATATATTAAAAAAAGATTTGTCCGCCCATAGCATGAAAAATCGATCACTCCAATCCAATCTATGACATAGGTAGTTATCTCTATTATGAATGATAATAATAATAATAATATATTTGTATTCCTAACATGTTGAAAACTTTGGGAATTCAAAAAGTCTAAAGTTAAGTTCTCAAAATATATTAATTATTCGACAATTGCGTGCCGAATCTTATCTAGGAGGAGGATAGGTATGGCCCTAGTAGCTAAAACCAACCCCCCCCCCTTTCCGTCCCTTCGGCACAAAATGAGACTATTGTAATACAAGGGTATCTTCAACACATGTTGGTTGAATAATTAACATAATTTAAAGATTCAATGTTGAAAAAAAATAAAATTCTCGAACATTCCAAAATATTTTTTATTATTCTTGTATTTGAAAATTCCAAAAAAAACCATTTTTTGGGGGTTGAAAATTACAAATAATTTCACAAAATAGTATAAATTAGAGTATGGAAGTTGCCGTGGTACTTCGGTAGTGGAAGGAAAGCCCTTAAAAAGATGGGACAGTCTTAGCACTTCACAATCCACATCGTCGTGGCAGATCCACCGTCTTAGGACCGGGTCCCACAATCAAGCACCCGCCAAAAAAGAACTAGGCACACGGCCCTTAGAACGAAAGGAACTGGCCCTTAGCGACTGGCCAACTGGTACTATCTACGTTGCCTGTCCTACAACCAGCCGGCCGGCCCCTACAAGAAACGCCCTACCCTAAAGAAAAACAGTCTGGTAGTAGGTACCGTTTCTGGCTGCAGTAGGTACTCGCTGCAGAGGAAGCCGCCCCCAAGAGCCACCCGCGAAGCCCTGCGGGTGTTTTCTAGGGACGGTAACACACTTGGCTTGCAGCTTGCGCCCAGGGGAGGTTGGAGCGTTCAACCTCGCCGCGGATCGAGAGCTTCTTCCCGCGATGCACCCGTCGCTCTGCTCGCTGCTGAGCTCTCTTGCAGTCTCGCATTGTTGGAGAGAAAACAACGCGTTTGTGAGGGGGAAGGTAATCACGCTTTGCATCAAGTGTTTTGTGCTCTTGTCTAGAGAGTCATAGAATGATTCTTTTGTTCACTAAAACGTTTTTGCGCTGTTTTTTGTTGCAAAAGTCTGCTTGTGTGTTGATGAGGATATCTTGTACATTAGCGGCGTGAAGGTACAGAAAGTCAGGACATCAGGAGGAAGTGAAGGAGGTGAAACTGTGGGGGGCAGTGGTGCGAAGAACGGTTCTCGGCGGTGTGGAAGGGCGTACAGGAAGGATATTATTGTTATTATTGTGAACTAGTGGTGGATTTTGTTGGGGGCGAGGTTATGAAACCGAGCTTGCAAGCTTCGGTTTCGTTGCAGCTTAGCTCCCGTCGTGGTGGTGCAGCGTTGCTGCTGGATGGCAAGCGCTTCCTGTTGTTCGTGTTGTTCGTTGTCTACCTTTCCTCGCTCGGTGAGCCGTTGCTTCATTACCATCTTTTGGCCAATTTCTAATGAGAAAGTTGGAAATGTGTGTGAAATCTACTGCAATTTGTTTGTCAGGCAAATTGCGATGTGGTAATGACCACAATGTCCGTTTGCAAATAGGTTGCCAGAGTTTTTGACGCTTTGTCTCCGACCTTCTTCTTCGCTACTACCTACTCTGCAGTCAGTTAGCTTTTCGCTGTCTTTTATAGCAACGTGAAGATATGGATTCAGAGCGTTTTACTGTTTTGGTTTTATAAATTTTTTCCTGGGCTGGTGGTTTCCTAGGCTGCCATTCAGACAGGTTGCTGAATGACGATCCGGACTTTACTCCCAATGGCACCGTAGCAGCAGACAACACATGCTTGATGGACATTGTCGATCAACATCGCTACAGATACTATGCCCTAGATGCAAGGAGCTGCACTGAGGATTTTGAAGGTGGATATTTGAGTGTGGCAGCATATGTTTATCCCCGGAATACAATCTACAATGGGACATGGGGTTTGCTGGTCAACACAGGTGGCAACTTGCCATCTGCTATCAATTCTTCTGGTTCTGATGATGGTGATGATGACAATGACGATGGAACCACATTAACGGATATTGTAGGTATGTACTTACTACTTTGCACTAGCAGGCACATATGGCACCTCTGTGCTAATCCTTGCAAGCTCAGAACCAAGCATACTCTCTCTGTGGCATTGATTACAGTCTGTTGGAATTCACTTCAATCCACACATTTGATTCAAGCAGAGATGTAGATACCTCTGTGCTAAAACCCTTGCAAGCTCAGAGCCAAGCAGGATCTCTTTGGCATTGAATATGAACTGATGGAATTCACTTTAGTCCACATAGTTGATCAAACAAGGTGGCAACTTGATCAGGTTTTAGTCCAGCGGGGGGATGATGTGCAGTGACTTGTGTCCTAATCTTCGGAAGGGGAGGGTTGAAAGACTTTGGGTTGCCTACATGGCCTTAGGTTATCCCGAACAACAAACTTCTGTAGACAGATGTGTTTGAAACTTCAGGAATCTGATTACATCAGTCTCAGACTGCATCTGAGCAGAAGACCGTGAAAACTTCTGGAAACCCTTATTTGTTTGCTCTGTGTGAAGCTGTTACTCATTACTTCATGACACTAATGAGGTTTGTGAACACATGAGACCTACTTATCCCGTCACCACATTGCCCAATGCCTATGAATTTGCCATGTTAAGGAGCATGTGGGTTTGCATTCAAGAGAAACTAGTCCCTCTACTTGGTTGAAGACTTTGATGTAACAGCTTTATGGTTTTGTTGCATTCTCTGGCAGACTCAGAAGATTGGCGTCCTTTTGCTCAGCTAGATCTGCCTTTAGGAGATAATTTGGACTCTTTGCCTCCTTGGTTTGCCAGTGTTTACAGCGAAAACGACCCTTTCCAGTTTACCATTAAAGCGTGGTGCTCAGGTATGATCTCATTGGGAAATGTTCTCACAATCATGCAGCTTCTGAATGCTTGTATTCATTTGCTTTTACGATTTATTCTTTTGGGGTCTGCTCAATTGTACTTCCAGCCAGACTTTGGTAATTTTTTTCTCTTTCTGCAGAGTGTCTGTGGACTTCATGTATCTGAACTTGTCTTCCTGAGTGGTTTGAAACACCAAGTCATTGACAGCTAGTTCTTTATGCAGTCTCAAAAGGATGCAACTTGAGCTGCAGTGATCCTGACAGTGGTCCATGTGTGAGTCCCCCAACTTGCCGATGCATCAGGGATGTGAACGTCTCAACCTGTACAATAGGTTTGTTGCTGCATGTCCCTTTTCAGTTTAGACTCTCATGGTCTGGGATTATCTTTTTGCAGTCCTTGAATGCAAGGTATATGGCATGGCATAGTGGTGGCCTGAAGTTGTGAAGGACCCTCAGGGAATTTCTTTTTTTCTTGGTTCCCTGTTGCAACCAAAGCCAAATTGCTTCTCATTTAGCCAGAGAGAAACCCTGGATCATGGGCTATCCTTTATGTGAAATAACTTGCATGTTGTCAATGCAGATGTTGAACAACTACCTGCCAGTGGTGATCTTGTGCAAGGAAATGGAAGTTACATTATGCACAACGAAGAGGTCTTGAGACCTGGTGATTGGAAGTACTTTGAGTTCACAGTATGACTCTCCCTGCAGAGAGCTGTTGTTGAGTGGAAATTGACTTGGTGATACTGATTTTTTGTGTGATCAAGAAATCCCATCTGCTTAGTTGCACTATGGATGGTTACTTGCACATGGTCTTTAGATCATATCAATTTGCTGATTCTATTGAGTAGCAATTTTTTTTGAAGAGCCATTATGCATCCCCTGCTGAAGATGAGATCTTTGGCCTCTGTGTAGTGACAATGCCAAATTGTTTTTTGGTACAGGTTTTGCAAAGCAACAGCCGCATTCTAGTGGAATTGGCACGTGCACATGGTGATGTTTGTCTGTTCTTGAAGCCTAGTGAGGGTAAAACTGGAATTCAGGCTTTGCCATTGGAGACTGATGCTAATGACTTTTCAGATCTACTAAGTTTCCAGAACCGGCTCAGTTATGATCATATATTCACCAGAGGATCTGGAACATATTACATTGGAGTGTTCAATGCTGACCACTGCCTGCATGAGACCACATATTTCAATACCACCATCTCCATTGTGAATGCACAGAGTTCTCAGAGCTTGTGCCCTTTAAATTGCTCATTTCCTCAGGGAGTCTGCGTCAGAGATAATGACTGTCATTGCGAGCCTGGTTATGGAGGAAGCTTCTGTGAAGGATGTGAGTGTCTAATTCATGTTGAATGTTCCCTGGGAAGAGCTCTAGTTGTTCGAAGTGAAGAAGATTGTTTGGAAGATTAATTAGCTCAGGGGTGTGGAGGTTCAATAGCCTAATGGAAGCCCATCTTACCTTGTTTTAGTACTGTGGTGAGGACATATGTGTTGTAAGGAATGAGAAGGTCAAGGGTTGTTGACAATTTGACTTCTGTATTTGTCCACAGCACTTAGGCCAGCGAAGCCGAAAGAAACACTTAGTGGTCAACTGCAACCAGGTGACTTGGCTTACATCACTCTGAATAAGAGTCAGATACAAACTTCTGGCATAAATATTTCAGTTCAGTTCAACTACAATGGGGGTAATCCAATTTTACTGGCCCAACAGAGTCAATTTCCAACACTCACAGATTATGACCTGAAGTTCTCAAATGATAATCTTAGTGCAACTGCTGCAAGCACATACGAAATCAGTGATGACCTTCTGGCTGGAGGAAATGTGATCCTTGCAGTCTTCAATGTTGACTACCACAGGCGAGGAGACGCTGAGTTTGAGATTCTAATCTTAGGTGAGGGTTTCCTTGACTTAGGAAGTAGTTACTGGTGCAAGTGCTTTGTGTTCTCAAGCTGCCCAATATGTTTACCTCAATGAGTGAGAAGGTTTCTACTATGTTCAAGTAAGTGGGATCACACTTTTCAAAGCTGGAGTGTTGCTGTTGGCAGGTGCAACCAATGGATTAGCTATGTGGATAACCATAGTGGTGGCACTTTCAAGCTCAGCTGTTTTGTTTGTATCAGTAGGAACATGTATATATGTATTGCATCACAGGACAGGCCGGGAAGATGGCAACATACTCCTGGATTTTGAGGGCATTGCAACCAGTGAGGTACAAGCTCACACTGTAGCTTTGTGTAGTGATCCTGTGTGCTAATGAGTCCTTGTTTTCCTTCTAGTCATGTTTGTAGATACATCTACTTCCAGTTGACATGTGTGATGCTTTCTAGGTAACACTAGGACAACAGCGTTTGGATACGGTTGTGGTGAGCACATTCCCTCTGCTGGCCTTTGAGGGTGGACTCTTTCTTGAAGAAGAGGCTCGGTATGTCATACTATTTAACCTCTAAGCACCTAAGATGACAGAAAATGTACCCTCTCATTTTCAAAGTCTCTAGTACATTTGTAACTATCATTTTGGAACTTGTGGCATGGATAATAAAACTAGCCCATAACATAGCTATCCAAACCATCCAGCTTATCCTCTTGATTTCACAATTGCTGTAAAGCATTGGCCCCTGGATATCTGCACCTGTTTTGGACAGGTGAGTTTCTAGCTGTCTAACCTGTCTGTTGGGAGATCTAACCTGTTGAGTTGTGATGGTGCTCGTTTTGAGTACTAGCTGGTTTGTGGTTTGAGCTGGCTACTATTTAGGAGCAAGCAAACCATTTATGGTCAAATGGTGTTAAAGTAGAAACTCTGACAGTCAATGTTCCCAAACTTGCTACATCGGCAGTTTTTGGAGCTAAATTGAAATTTAAAAAGTAACTTATTTGCAATTGCTGAAAACACTTTGAGACATCTGTTAAGAGCCAGCTATGCAATGGTGGGCAAGCACCACCTCATAGTAAGTTTGGTCTAGGTGTTATGGGGGTTAGCCTGTTCCTTCTTTCTTCCTAGAAAGTTTCCAAGGGAAATCTTTCATGTCATAATTTGAACAGGTATACTTTCCTCTTTTACAAGTTATTGGTCATTGACACATCCCCCTAGTTGTGTTTTATTCGAGGCAACCAGATGGAATCAGGACTTAGGGGTTTGAGTTAGGGGTTAGCAGTAGAGTTTGATTGCATCTTGCACAATGCATTTGTTGAATCCCCATATTATTCCATGATCTGTGTAGGATTTAATGTCTGCTTTATCATCTCTCTGGCTCTGGCCATATTCACTTTGCATTTGTATCACAATTTCATGTTGCTTAGGTCATTTTCTCTCCTTACATATCCATTCTTTGGATGGTCAATCCTTGTGAGCTTCTAGGTCTTCTGCTTACTAGCATCTTTTTGATGACTTTTGGGTGCAGGTGTTGCATTTGCCTGTCCAGGTACAGTGTTGGGGAGTTGCTGCGTCAAATTCCTATGTGCAAGCATGTGTTTCACGAGAATTGTATTGTAGAGTGGTTTCAAACACACTCAAGCTGCCCCCTTTGCCGAGTTTCATTGCAGAACTTACACAGACCATCGATGATATCTCCTGCTACCATGACACAACAGTGGCCTTTGCACTTTTCAGGGACAGAGGGGTTAGATCCCCAAACCTCTTCCTCCAATCATCAGTCCTTGAAGTCATCACTGGGTGAGCTGTCTGCCGCCCAAGGAAGTGCTTCTGTCTGTATAAAGGACACAAGTTCCAGCTCAATGGCTTCTTATGTGCCAGAGTCAGGGATGGCTTCAGCTAGCAGTAGTACCTTGCTGTTTCAAAAACCCTTGTAATTCTTTTCTAGTCCACAGTTTCCAATCTGTTGATTAGTTCAAGTACTATATAATTTATTCTTTCATTCAAGGTTGCACAGCTGCGTGTGGGTTTCTCCTAGTGAGGCTTCTAGAAGTGTGGGGTTCCCAGGTCTTTGAATTGTTCCTGAGGATAAATGATGCAGCAGCCACTGATGGCTAAGTCTGCAAGGCAAGTTTGTTATGCTTGATAGAAGGTCCAACAATAGGTAGGGTTGTAAATTTTTTTGACAATTGAAAGTTGTCAAATGATGTTCTTGGAAAGGTCTTGAGGGGGGGCTTTTGATCCACAAACTTCTGCCATGTACTTGTTATTGGCAATTGTGATCCATAATCCCAGAAACAAAAAGAGTAGTACAGCAAACTGTAACATTATTGTCTGTTATGTGGGTATGGTGAGCACCACCAGTAGACATTTGTGACAGAGTAGGGCAGTACACAAATCCAAATGTAACTTTTGAAGTAGTGGATGTTTGCCTCTGACCATGCTTGGCTTTGGAGGACACCTTAAAGCCTATGTTTGTTGATCATAACAAGTGTGTTGAAGGTGGGTGCAGACATGATTTGTTTTGAATTGTGTCTTTGAAATCTCTTTCAGTGCAAGGAACAAGTATCAGACTGGCACTTGAGAGGGAGTGGGAAATGAAGGTGTTCCTCTAGCTACTCTTGAAAGTTCCAGTGCTCTCTTCATTAAAAGCTAGGGTTGGGGTTACCATGTTAGGTGCTGTATTGAAGGTTGTTTTGTGTGTTACTAGTTGATGCCATGTACATTATGGTAGATGGTTTGATTGGCAATGAGCAAGGTTTTTTTTGTGTGGTGGAGTTGGGGAGTGTTTTGGATGTAGTGAGTAATTTCTTGTGTTTTGAAAACTCAGGAAGTATAAAAACATTTGCCATGAATACTTTCCCTGCCTGCCCAGTACACATAACAAATACCCTTAAATTGTTTGTGCTCTGCTCTTTGCAAGAACAACAATATGTCCTTTCTATCATCAATGCTTGTCATGATCTTTGACCCTTGTTGTGATTTTAGATGAAAATCAATGAGATGCATGAACTCAATAAGATGGGTAAGATGCTAATGGCATGGATGAAATTGGAAAATGATGTGGATGAAATGGGAAAATGATGTGGATGAAATGGAGTCTGGGGCAACAATTGTTTTCAGAACAACATTTTGGAATGTAATATGTATCAATAGCGTCATTCAACATTCAATGTAATATGTATTAATAGCATCATATAACCCACAATGTGAATGATGCTATTGATACATGTTACATTGGTGAAACTGATCACATTAATGAAAAAAATTGTATGTGCTTAAAAGTTTGGTTTGATCTCATGGATGAAGTCTTAAAATGTTGAGAGAATGTGGATGACTTTTGATTTCATCCACAAATGTAAATTTTCATCCTTATTGTGAACTTTCATCATTTGGTTAGCTTTGTGCATTGTCATTAAATTTCAGTCATGTAATATACTTTCGTTGTGTCACTTTCATTAAAGACACTCCTTTTCATCCATTTGGTACATTTCCTAGAACCTAGGTCATCATTTTCATCCTTGAGTGTTAGTTTTACCCTTGTTTGGTCAATTTCATTCATGAATGATGAAATTTATCCATGTGTGAATTTGTCCTCGTTGTTCATTTTGTTTGGTTAAACCAATTACATTGTGGTGATCCATTTCATCTACAAACATAACACAATCCGATAGATCTACTCTAAGAATTCCATCTAAAACGGTAGTAGCATTTGATGTGAGAAGATTTCATCCATTGTATAGACATTTGGCAAATTTATTGATGAATTTCATTCTTGGACAATGTTTTATTGCCGTTTTTTTTGGGGGGGATTTACTTGAGGCCTTGTTTCATCCATTTTCTCAAATTTCATTCATTTGTTGTTCTTTCTTCTCTCCCACCTTTGGCCTCTCTCTCTCTATATATATACTAGTTTGAACCCTGTGCCTAATGCACACCTAGGCACAGGTGTGTGTGTATTTGACGGTACATCTACAAAATTACAACTACAAACTACATTTTCAAAACCTCTCTATATACCACATTCCACATGTATCCGTGGGGACCCTGGATGCTGAAAATCTTGATGTTTGCACTACTTGTGACCCGTGAGGTAGCAACATACAGCTGACCAGGGGAAAAGACCGGAGACGGCTTTGTTGCTGATATTGACATCAAAATCTTGGGGGTGCCCCCCCCCCTGTGGCCGGGCATGGCTTTCCTAGACAGCAACACATGCGCAGAGAGGGGTTTATTTATTTCTGCCAGGGTTTTCTTCCCTGTATGATGCCATCCATGGATGGATGACTAGACGAATGGATGGATGGATGGAAAGCTTCATGAAAAACGACCATGACGTCCTTTACTATATATGTAATATATATTTCTTTTTCTTTTTCCATTTCTTTTTCCACCCGTCCACTTTCCTTTTTTTCCCCCACATTTTTCCTTCACAAAATTTCGCTCTTTGAGGGGGGGGGGGGTGGGGTGGGGAGAGAAAGATTTCAACATATCTACAAATAATTTAATTAGTGTGGAAGCTTGCCCAAAATACTACTATAGTTGTAGCAAAAGCCATTCTATAGGATTATAATAACACTTAGCAATGAGCATAGTCACATTTTTGGGCATTGGACTGAAATCCACATTATTGATTTTCAAAGTGTTTTTTATTGCTCGCCAGAATTTATTTATTTATTTATTTTCATGAACTTGGGATGGCTCAACCACCCAAAAGTCATGGTGCCATAACTATTATAGTGCCCATAGATTTAGAAGAGGGAGGAGGCCATGATGCCTACACCATCATGGAAGAGGAGGGTCTTGGAATTTAGGGTTGGAATTCTATTGTGGCTTTGCAATGAAGGAAGGCTCTTCAGTGTTGTCATATACTTTCCCCAAAAAACAAAAGAAACATTAGAAGAAGGCCTATTTCCAAAGTTCAACTCATTTTCTCACTGTCAATTCACAGTCCAATTGCCTTCTCAATCTCATCAATTCACATTGAAACAGACATGTGATTCGTAGTATTGTTTTGATTCACATTAGAATGGGCATGTGATTCTTAATCTCATTGCTTCCCATTGAAACCAACATGCAATTCTTAGTCAGGTTGATTCACATTAAAACAGACATGTGATTCATAGTATTGTCGATTCGCATTAGAATGAATGGGCTTGTGATTCTTAATCTCATCAATTCACATTGAAACCAACATGCAATTCTTAGTCGGGTTGATTCACATTAAAACAGACATGTGATTCATAGTATTGTCAATTCACATTAGAATGGGCTTGTGATTCTTAATCTCATCGATTCACACATTGAAACCAACATGCAATTCTTAGTCGGGTTGATTCACATTTAAAGCAGACATGTGATTCATAATATTGTTGTTGATTCACATTACAATGGGCATGTGATTCTTAATCACATCGATTCACATTGAAACACACATTAATTAATCGCACAAAAAATGAAGGTTGCATATGACTGCTTGTCTCAGCTAGGAAAAAGCGTACAAGAGGATGGGGCACAGGTTCCCCCCAAACCCTAAGGGAGAGACTCCAAAACAATTGCAAGATTTTGATTTGGTCCCACATTTTGAGGAACGTTCACTCCATGTTAACTGGGAACTAACTAACTAGCTAACAGCGAGTTCAAGTTCTTTGGAATGTAAAAAATACTCTGACAAGATTTGTAATGTATTTTGGAAGGAACACTTATTGAGCGTAATAAGAATCCATGAGGGGGCATTTCAAAAAATGAAAACGCTCACATTTTTGGGCATTCCGTGTTTTGAAATGCCTCATGCCTTGGCTCACATTTCCTATTCTAGGCATTACTGGAATCGGGCTAGCCTTCAGTCACATTTCCTATTGGATCTGTAGTTGGATTGGGATTGTTGTGACTGGTTCGAAAACTTAGATGAAAGGGGGTGGGGGGGGCGGCAGACCACAGTAGGCTAGTAGTAAACGCTGAGAATGATATGAGTCCTACTTGTTTGCAAAAGGAGATGGAGAAATTGAGGGCGCCTTATCAGCGGGGCTGCGGCGGCTGATGACCGCGTTACTACCCACCCACCGCCGGGTCGCCGTTCTTCACACGCAAGCAAGCGTGTACATTACGTGGGTTGGGACTGTAGTTGACGTTGCTGGTGGTGTTGTTGTTGTCGTCGTCGTCGTCCCGACGTCCACGCTGACGAATCACGACCTGAAACAGGCACAACAAAAGCAACCCCGCCCCTAAAAAAAACTCAAAAGAAAAAAAAACAAAACCCCAAAGAGACCAGAAGGGAAGAAAAAGCCCGCTCCCACGAGTCGATCGCTTGAGAGAGTGTTCGATCGATCTCGGGCAAGCAGCGTCTTCTTCCCCTTCTCGACGAACTGCCCTTCTTATCAGGAGGAGCGGGAGATTTGCCGTGACTTCTCCTTCTTCTTCTCCTGTAGTAGAGTACCTGAAGTGGCGCCAAATTTGGCGGAACGGCAGACTATTTCCATTGGTTTGCCAAATTACTTCGACTTCTTTGCTAGATTTGAGATTTGTCTGCCAATTGAGTGAGATGAAGCAGATGCGGAAGAACAACTTCTGGAGTGGATTTAGTACTACTACTCTCGTGGTGCATCCATCTCTCGCTCGCTCGCTCGATCGCAACCCCATGAACAGCCAGAACCGCCGCTAAATATGGCGGGTGTTGTGGCTCCTGGCTGCCATCGGTGGTGAGTGTTGGGTGGTGTCTTCTGTCTCTGGGGCGGGCCCATTTTGTGCTGCCAGAGTATCCAGTTTTAGCGGCACCTCCAGTTTGGTGGGGGCTCATCAATACTTGGCTCCTTCCTTGCTGCTTAACTTTCCTCTCAGCCCTCTAAATTAGTATTTTACCCTTTTTGTTGGTGATTTTTTTAAAAAAAAACCTAAACTTTTCCCTTTATCAATTCACACTTGGAAACCAGGTTTTATTTTATTTTTTAAAATAAAATAATATATATATTTTTCTAATGTTGAAAATTTGGGGATCCCCCTCCCCCCCCCCCCCACAAAGAAATGGAAAAATTAGTTGATTCAATTTACACTGAAAGAAAAAAAAAAATCCCCAAAATCTTAAATATAAAAATACGAAAGAAAATTTGTCCAAAATAAAACACTCATGGAGACTCCCTCTGCAACCTCCCCCTTACATTATAATATACTAGTGTTGGGTAGTCATTAAAGAGAGACTTGTGATGGTTTATTGCAACTAATTGCATCAGAAACTTCTGAAGTTTCATAGGTTCCTACAAAATTTTCATACAAATTTCATGCAATATATTTATTGAAATTTCTTGATATTGTAAGTTTGTGATGTGTATAAAGACATCCTACTTCTATTCTAATTGTAAATCTCTTCTTCTTAATGAGGTATGCCTCTAAGTCTCGATATCAAGATGGTTTTTAAGATTCATAACTATGATTCTCAAAAAATAAAAATAAATCCATAGAATTGCTTTCTGATACCTACATAACCGAAGTAGTTTCTCAAAGACTTTGAAAAAAAGAGAGAAAAGAGAACTACCCATTAAACCATAGGTAAGATCTAAGGGTTTTGAAATTTATGGGGGAGACTGGTTTCTGATTTTCTTCAAAGAATTGGGAGCTAGCTTGATGGTTCTCTGGAATCATGGGTTCTTTTGTACATTTAAAGAACTGCACAACAACTGTGATATATATAAATATATATATTTTAATCTAACATTCACCACTGAAAGCTTCAATTGAAGGCAAGAAAAATGAAAGATATAGGAAAATAGGAAGCCTGTGTGCAAAGTCCACAAAAAATTGTGCATGCCATGAAACACTTGTTCCAGCACTATGCCAACCAAAGCATGACATCCATAACTGGTCCTTTTTTTGATCAGGTTAGTTGTTTATACCATTTCTAATTGAATCAAATTCGTCGTTTATATCATTTTTAATCATTTATGTCATGTGTAATTAATTATATTGGTCTAGTCGTGTTTTTGACATAGTGCAATTTTCATACATACATTGTTTCCATTTTCATCGATTATACAATTTCCCTTGCATGTGAAACTATGGTCCTTTATTGTAAAAACTCGTCACATTATTTTGTTAAGACTATTTGGGTTTGCATGCTTTTCAGATCCGCATGTTGGATTCAGCTTCAGCTTCAAGTTGAAAAAACCTGACTGACAAGAAGAGATCATTCAAGCCATTTATCAACAGCCCTTTCTTTTTTTTTCTTCTCTCCTTTTTTTTTTTTTTTCTCAATGCAGGTTGCCAGCAGCCCATTTTTATGCACATCTATTGCACTGGTTATATAGACCCAGTAGTAGTGTGTTCATCCTTTTTGTCAGGTGCATCCACTAACTCTCCAGCCAGAAGCAGAAGAAGGTGTGTGAACCTAACCTTTTATGATACAAAATTGTGATGAGAAATTGTGTGATGACAGCAAGGTAATGGAAAGAAAGAGAGCTTGAATCTGTGATCACTGACCAGTGATGAGCTGCTAAAAGTGAAAAGTCTCCGCTCTCATAATGAGATCATTCATATAAGGAGGAAGTGAAGTGAAGTGAAGTGGAAGTGGGTGTGGGTGTGGGTTGGCTGACCCAACATCATCCTCCAGTGCACCCAGACCTTCTTACGCGCATACTAATTAAAGCTCCACAGAATTTTGGATTCTGTCGCAGCAAATTTTCCTCTACCCCATGCTGCTGGCAACCGACCAGATTTACTGAAGCTTTTCTCTAAAGTACTCTTAAATCAAATAGAAATTCAAAGGTATCATCAAGCAAGCTCCAGAATTTTTGATTCTGTTTTGTAATTTTCCCATCCTGGATGAATTTTTTTGTCTCTTGATATAGAAAAAACAGATTGGAGAAAATTTTGAACAATTTTCTTTTTTCAGTTTAATTTTTGATTAAGTAGAAAAAATTCGCCAACTTTTCAACCTCACAAAATTGGAAAAATAATTCTCTGCTCCTAATAAAGAAATTGGCCTGAGACTTGTTGGAAACAGATGAACATTGAACAGACATAAGGGCAAAACAATTTGTCTCCTTGTTTTTTTATGTGCACTTTACAAGTTTTTGGGGGAACAAGGTTGAAATAAGGTGCGCACTAACTATTACAAAATGTGAGTGCATTTCACTGGTTCTCATTCAGTGGACCAATGAATTCACATTGCATTTTCATTGGGTCTCGCTTCAATGGGATCAGTGAATTCACTCAAAATCCAATGAGAGCACTAGATGAGTGCTTATTTAGTGGACCAATAAATTCGCATTGTATCTTCACTAGGTCTCGTACAGTGGGGGCAACAGCAACTTCACTCAAAATCCAATGAAAGCACTTGTCGTATAACGACACATTTAGTTGCAGTGATGTACATGTTTTCCAAAGGATTTGCTCTAAGGAACAGATTGCTGAGTCAGAAACTTTGTGCACACACATGAATTACAAACTTGTCCAGCATTACCCAAATATGCACCACCACCAATTTTCTACATTCTACAGCCACTCAGATACTTTAAAAACAACAACTAGTTTCCACTACATTCTGTGTTTGATTGCAGCAATCCAGCCAGTCCTAATAAGGCTTGTGCCAAAAAAGGGTTCAAAGGTTTGCTTGCTTCTGGCCCTCTGGGGTTGGTCCTGTGCTTTCTTCAAAACAAGAAAGAAAGTTGGGAAAGGACAAAGGAATTGTGTCTACTACAGCTGTGAAGTCACTGACATTATTTTGGACACATGTGATTGTGGGTCACTTATTTACTTGACAACCCAAACACAAAGTGTTACCAACAAAGAGTTGTGACGTCCTTGATGTCACAAATGACAGGCCTTGTCTGGGCAAACAATACCCACTCCAACAAAATATGGGTGCTGCACATTCCATTGCTATGTTTCACTATATTGTCATTCAAAATGATGTGACCGCATTTAACTTATTTGCATCAAGTGATTTTTGAAATTCTTTTTAGGTTGAAATTTCACAACCTAGCAACACAAAAAAAAAAATGTAGCCGAATTTGGCTACTTTCTCTCTTGTGGAATGATCACCAAACCCATGAGGCCTCACAAATTTGAAAAAATAAAACACTGCTTGCATCCAGTTGAACAAAAGCTGAACCCTTTTGGGTTTGGCAAGTGGTAGTTCATTTTTTAATTGTATTCTATTCTCTAATCAGATTACTGAAGACTTAGTTATGCCTGGGATGGATATGGGTTTGTGGACATGTAACACGGAGCAAGCAAGACTGACTTTTAACCTTCAGGTCAATATGGGTTTGTGGACATACCTAGATGTAACTATGGAGCATTTTTTCCTTTTGGAAATATTTGTGCCTTTGTCAACAAGCTGGCTGACAAAGTAAATGGAGACAAACAAGAGAAGCAAAAGTCGGTTAGTGAGGAAGATGCGAATTCCCGCAACTTGCTATTTCAAAAGGTAATCTAACAATCAATGGAAAGTAAAAGAAACGAATTACAAAGACCAACAACACTTAGAACATCAATTCATCCTCGCTCAACACTAGTATTTTTTTTGTTACCTATTTGCACAATCAAGCTTGTTGGTTTCCTTCAAACTTGTGCCAAACAACATATTGGGGATGAAAGATTTGAAAGGTTCGTCCCTTTTGGTCTTGATCACCACCTTCCTTAAACAACGAGTTTCGAATCACACTATCACAAAATGCAAGCCACTTCAATCTTTTATGTTATGCTGTCGCCATGTGGTTGGCCACATCTTAGGTCTCATCACTCATAGATTGCCCAAACCATCCCCACGTCCAACCCACTAGTGGTAACCATAGGTATATGAATGATTATGACCTGAATTTGTTGTGTGGCTAACTAGGATGTTTTTTAGCATCATTGGGTTACCTTGGCCCCTTGCCATTTTCCTTTTTCTCCATTCTGCTTTCCTTGTCTTCTTGTTTTATTTTTAAAAAAAATTGGGGAATAAAGTTGGCCAGGTTTACATATAAACTATGGATAACAAAACAGCTCAAGACTTTTTTGCTTGTTGTCATCCATATTTGTCCAATCTAAACAAAAAGTGCTGACCTTTTGCAAAATCTAGCAACTACTTTGTAGGGCACACAAAAAATAAGACTCACAAATTTCAAAATGCTAGTCTAGTGGATTTTCTTTTCTTCAACCTGCTCAAGCTTGAGAACCTTTTGGAAATCTGCAAAAAATGATAAATTAGTAATTTCCAGTGTTGGGTTGGATGGTTCTCTCTTTTTCAAAGAAAGAACCGGTGTGTAAGTCTAGGGTATATGGACCTTTCACCAAAATTTTCAAAAAAAAATCATAGAATTGGTCTTGACCCTTGATTAGGAGTTCATAAAACCAAAATTTACTTGGTTTTTACTCTTCTAATTTTCTTTTACACATGCCAAACCTTGTGGTTTCTTTGTAGCTTGTCTTTTTGAAGTTAAACTCTTGGGGTCAAAATAACTCCATTTCATGTTTGTCCAATTTGGTAGGAATGTTGCAAGCCTTGCATTTAAGTCACATCTTCTTTAAGTTTTCACACATATCAACCTAGAATTTAAAGTCCTTGAAATATAAGCCAATAATAAACAAACGTAAATGATTGATGTTATGAATGTTTGATATTGCACAAATTTTTGTAGAATAATTTTGCTTGATGTCCTTTATTCACACTTGACACATTTAAAACAACACATTCACATAACTATAATTGTTATGTAAAACTTGATGAACATCATTTGGTCTCCAATGGCCTTATTGATCTTTCTACACAACCTCAAAGTCAGTTAATTGATGTTGTAATGAACAATTAGAAAGTGATGAACTTTAATCCATTCCTTGACATAGAGTTTTATCAAATGATACACCTCTAAGTTTTTCAAGTGGTATTTCAAAGGTAAATAAGCATATCAATTTTTAATTTTGCAAGAAAATGTCAATCTAGGGTACACTTCTTAATTTTCAAAAAAAATGAGAACTTCAAGATGGGACTAGAATAAGCTCACAAAACTGAATTCAAAATGAAATAAGTTTGCACAAACCAAAAAAAAGATAATTAATGCAAATTGAACCCAAAATGGTGCACAACAAAGTCATGGGAGACACATTCACATGACTCAACATGCTTCAAACTAAAAAAAAATCATCATTATATTCTTTATATTATAACATGTAGATGATAACAAGGACCATATCAAAATGACATAAATTCATAAGACTCTCCAAGGGAAATCTCTAAATCCTCAAACTATGAATCTTGTTATTTTGTGAGTTCATAAATTCCTCATATGGATTCCAATTAAATAGCTTCCAAAAGCAAAGTTGTAACCATCATTGCTTGGATAGGAACTATTTGATTCCTTTTTCAAATGTTTTAACAATCAAAAATCAAAATGTCAATTTGATTGTTAACATTATCTTTTATTATAAATTTTGTTTTAAATCTTCAAATGGGAAATGTAACCTTATTTTAAATATCTATTTTTCAAGATCATTCCAATGGTTTAAAAAGGGCTCAATTTGGACAATGTTTTGTTTCATGAACCTTATTTCAAATATTTAGAACATTGCAAAACTTCAATTTGCACAATCATAATCCACTTGGGAATGTTAAATGATAAGTCTCATTTTCTCACACTTGTGAAAATATGTTTGAATTTTAGGACACTCTTTGATTTAGTCTCCTTGTCATGATGTAACTTCATTCATGAACATAAGGTCAAAGTCATAACACCAAATCTTTAAAAAACTACGACACAAAACCTTCTCTTCTTTAGCCACAAGTCTTTCCCCTTTTTGTTCTTTGTTAACATTGCAATGTTTTCACCTTGCTCACCTTGCATTGAAAATGTTCCCATGGAAGCTAATGATGCCATGGATTTCTACAAGTGATGATAAAAAAACTTGATAGGCTCACAAAGGTCTCAATAGTATGCAAAAATGGAAGGCAAAAGATGGATTCATACTAGGGTTTGCAAGTCGACTAGAGGCATGCATGGGAATACCTTCATACAATTGTTAAAAATGGCAATGGTTAGTTATCATTCACAAGTGCTTTAAGGTGTTTATGGTGAAGGTGCTCAAAGAGAGAAATATCAACTTGGCTGAATATGAATAGTTGGGGAAATTTCCATTGTTCCAAGGTTATTTAATTTTGATAATAAACTTCATATCCAGTTTTTATTATTTTGAAAAACAAAGAAACCTCTAATTTCAGATTTTAAAAAGAGATCAAAATCGCAAAATACGCAGTTCTAATCTTTACTTTTTTGAAACTCATAATTGAAAGAACTTCTAATTCTAGGTTTGAAGAAATTCAAAAAATTGGCAATTTCATGAAAGAACTAGCAACAAATCAACAATTAAAGGTAGGATTTGTACCCTAGTTGTTTGGAAAGAAAAATAATTTGCCATGTGGGTGGCCCAAGATTGTGCCATGGCAAATGTTGTTGCATCCATGTTGGAAAAGATTACATGTATGTATGGCTACAACCACATTATAAAAGTTTCTCATCTTTTAGAAGTAAAACATTATGGATGACGCACCCCTAAGCTCTTTGAGAGATTTAATTGCGAGTCTAAAGTGAAAACAACAAAAGGATAAGAAGTTATGGTACATTCTCGAGCTTGTAACATAGGTCGTGTTGGAATTTCGAGATAAGGACTGGGACGAATGACAAGCGGGTCAATTATTCATACTGAGTTGCACAAACCAAACAACAAGTTGTTTAATGCATAGTTGGAGCAGTTTTGATGTAAGAACAAGTCATAGGCAAACACGAATTCACAAGATTCATCACAGCTCATACTTAAGGGAAGCCACCACTTTCCCCCTTATAGTATTTTTTATGCTTACCCACAAGGTTTGCACCCAAATGTCATTTTGTCCCGGGACTCCCAAGTTGGGAGTCTCAAAATTCTCGAAATTGGGATTCCCATGACTTTGGAGGCCCATAACTTTTTGTGCAGACCTCCGATTAAAGTGAAGTCTAAAACAAGTTGTAACCATTTTCCAGAGCTTTCCAACAATATGTGGCATGCCACCTGAACATAAGTAAATCACGGTAATTCTTGACTGTTAATGATCAGGAGTCAAATTGACAGTTTGATTTTCAACCCTTCTTTTGGTCATAACTTATGTTTTAAGTATCCAAATGGGTCATGTGAATCCATTTTAGACTCTATGTCTCAAGAACTTTCCAATGATATAAGAAACTTTTCAATCCAATGAATTTTAACCCCTGAAATTACCTTTTTGAAGATTTGGGAATCCATCAAGACTCCAATTCTTAAAATGGAAGCTCATTTGGGAGTGTGTGAATTCATTCCCTTACATCCTTTTGCATTTCCAAGAGCATAAAATATGATTTACAAGCTTCACTTTTAGCTCGTGCCATTGCAAGCCCTTACTTTTGACACAAGCCCAAGGTTAGGGTTACAACAATGAGGTTGTTTACATTGTTGTGAGACTAGCTTGTCTTTTTTGAAGCCAAATAATTTTTTTTCATTGTGTAGAAAGGAAAAACTCGAAAAGTTTTGTGCTCTTTTCGGAGCTTCACCATTGGTAACTATTCCAATTGAGCAACCTCAAGCTCCAAGCTTTGATGAAAACAATGAAATTTATATACAATACAAATTTCAAATAAGTGAGAAACATTGCAAGCTAGACATGATGGCATGGAGGCAAATATCAAAATGATTTAAACTTTTTATATGAAAATTTGTTGGTACCTTTTAGTTGTCACAAAATGTCTTATGAGATTGAATTGAATCTTGTAATCAAAATCCATATTTTCTATTTGAATGGCACCTTCCACATAATCATCATTACATGAATAACCTCACATATATATATATATTTTAACATTGAATGTTGGTTTTTAGTTTTCACTCTATTCACTTTCTATTGTTAGATTGTGCAACAAGTCATCAAAATGTCAATTATGATTTTTTAGTCGCACTGTCTACTAGGGTTCATTATAATTTCAAATCTTGCTTGTAAAACTTGAAAGCATCGTTTTACATCCTTGCAAATAGCTTCCTATGTTGTAACTCACCAAAGAGGATTTGTGTTGTTGGAGAGACAACATGGACATGATGTTATAGAAATAGACAAAAGATGTGTTGCTAGAGAGACAAGAGATGTGTTATTGATGCAAACAAATGAGCAATGCACTAAAGAAAGAGAAAAGAAACACATTGATGTAAAGAGATGTGCTAGACCAAAAACAAAAAGATGATGTAACAAGTGAAAGTGACGATCATAGGTGGGCATTGACTCTAGGGCAAACCCACACAAGGTGTCTTAGTGCCCTTGAAAAGTGGCCTAAACAAATTAGGGTAGCATGAAAAATGCTCTTTTTTTTTTTTGTTACACAAAGTTTTAAAGGATTACCAAAGTTGTTGTTTTAAAAGGGTTAAGGTCTAATGCCAATGTTCCTAAGAATAATAATTTATTAATTTTGGGGACGGTTGGCCATGAGATCATGGGCATAGATTTAGGGTGTTACAAAGGGTGAGAGTTGTTTCCGAAGACAAGTTCGGAGGTACTACTAGTGTGGCGTGTGCAATCGGCCCAAGTGTGTTATCATGTGCTCAAGTGATTTTTTCCTTCTAAAACCCGGTTTTTTTGAATATTTTTTTGAATTTTCAGCACCAGAAATCACTTAAAAAATCAATAATGTCTCCCACATTTAAAATCCAAATCTTACCAAATTAATTCCATTAAATCCTACTCATCAAGATCTTTCCAACAGCATCCCAAAGACCCAATTCCAATTTCTCCGAATTTTTTTTTCAGCGAAGAAATTAAATTTAATATTCAAGACCTTTTTGCACCGAAAGTTCAAAAAGTCATGGAATCAAGACCATGCACCCTTCCTCGTTGTCGAGAGCTTTCCAAAGACACCAAGACCACGATCTGAAGCATCCTGGTTCGGTGGATCTCGTAAGTACAAAACAAAACAAAACAAACTACCTTCTTTCATAGATAGATGAGGTACGAGCAAAGGTCGCTTGTTCGATGACTTTTCACCTTGTCCCAACTCCCCCCCTTACCAAAAATCTCCAAGAAGGTATGAGCAAGGTCACTTACTTGACGACTTTCGACCTTTTGCCCACTACGAGGATCAAGGAGAATAACAAAAAGTTGACTCGAACATGCACCTGAACAACAATATATTGTTTGGGTGTGTGCGTCGATTTTTATGTAAAACTCATCGGGCATGATGAAAACAGAAATTGGTCTAAAGGTGCATTCACACCTAATGTTAAGTGAGTGTTAAAGTGAAAATCTAGGTGGCATCTTAGGTGGCACTCAATGTTAAATGGGTGATTCTTTAATGTTAAGTGAATGTTAACTTAACATAAAATCTTTGTGCTAAATAGGTTTAGGGTTTCTAAATGACAAGCTTGGTGGTGTTAGGGGACTTAATACTAAAGTCCTTAACACCAATCTACTTAGATAGATTTGAAATATAAAATGGGGGTTACTTTAATGTTTTAGTTCTATTAATTAGATGGGGTGGATCTCAAGTTTTTTTTAAAAAAATAAAATAAAAATATTTATTTATTTATTTTTAGGTCTGGGTTGCAATGAGCCATTTTGATTGGCCTATCACCAGCCAGAAAAAAGAAAGAAAGTGAAGCCTTGGGAAAGCTCCCCAAAATAGAACTCTTTTAAGTGAAGATTTAGTGGTTGCCCATTTTGGCCTACCTTTATATAAGGTGAGAAAGGGGAGAACTTGGGGGCAAAACCCATATGAGATTAAAAAAAAAAAGGTGTGGTGCCTATTGGGAACACCCATGAGGAACATTTGAGAACACAATGGGAACATGTCGAGAACACCCCCCAAATAATTCTATTCCTAAATATTGGTTGTCATCATTTTTGGCCTGAACTAAATTACCCATCCCCAAGAGCATTGGTATCCATACAAAAGCAGCTGGTTATCCAGGGCTCTCTACCAATTAGGGTTTTTTCTTCTGATTTTTTTTTCATTTAAAAAAATGAATGGGTTTTTTTTTTTTTTTTTTCCCCCCCCCCTAGTGTAAGAAAAATAAGCATAAATTTTCTATTTCTTGGCAAAATTCTCCAAATTTTCAATATCACAAAATTGAAGGAAAACAAACCCCCCCCTCCCCCCCAATCATCTATGTAATAAGTATCTCTTTTGAACAACTCTTTTAGGATGGTGATATATTGAGTTCGGTACATCTTGAGTGTTCCCAGAGAATCTATTAAATACATGCAGTGAGTGTTGTGTGCTGGAAGTATATGCTCCTGGTCCATGGTACTCTCTTCAACACATAACATCTTAGCTACTAAAGAGTGAGTGAGTGAGTGAGTGAGTGAGTGAGTGAGCTCACTTCTGACAACAATAGAGTTATCTGTAAAGTCACCATCTCTTTCACCCCCTATCCCCTCTAAATAAGTGGTAGTATCTGCAAAGTACAGAAAATTTAGTAAATCTGAGTATGAAATACTGAAACTCAGCATTTAATGCACAAGGTTTTAAGAGTAATTATAGTAGTTGTACAATTAGGAGCAGTGAAGATATATATGTAGCAGTAGCAGTAGAGGGGTGCTCAGGAAGGAAAATAGGAAAGACAGGATGAAACTCAGTTTACTACGACCAAAATTAATTTCGTGGAAGGACTAGTTTGGGTCCCAATTCTTTCATTTTTTGTAACATTTTCATTCCTAGTCATGCGTTTGATGCCCTGTTATTATGCTGAGACTGGTTTGTACAATTATTAAAAAACTTGTTGGTTTCAGTTTTTTTAAAAATGATTTTCAAAATTAGAAAGTCACCGGTGTTGGGGCGGTTCTTAGAATGAGGGACTGACTCACCTGCTAGTTATCAACCTGAGTATATATTCAGGTACCTGCCGGTTCACATTTTTTTCTTCAAATAACCAATTTTGATATATAATTCCAGTGACAATGATTTCATTGGAGCTGATTTAGGTGGGATGAGATATAGTCATATGTTGTAAAATTTTTTTAAAAAAAATTTATAAATTTTAAAAAAAGGTTGATTTCAAACTGAAATTAAAAAAAAAATTAAACATTTTTAAAATTGTAATGTTTCAAAATGTCTTTATGGATCCTAGGATATTGAAAGAGAAACAAATCTCTTTAATTTTTTCAATGTCTTTTGGAATTTTTTATGTCCTTTCAAGTTTTTTTTTTTTTTGAATGTTTGTTTCTATTCAATTTCATACACCATGTTTACTTGTAATTTCATAAAAATGTAAATATATATTATTTCATTTGAATAGGTTGAGATTATTTCAAAAGATTAACATGTTTTTTTAAATTTGGAGATTAAGCTAGTTTTCAATAAAAACTTCTCCCTTAAATACCTAAATCAAGGATTTAATCCCCATTTGGTTTAGCTGATTTAATGTTTATCCACCTTAATTGCTTCCAAAATTTTCAATGATTTGAGGGCTTTGAAACAACTGAAACTAACTCACCATTCTTCAAAAATTGAAAAAGAACCACCCAACACTGAAACAAAAACCATCATACCCTAATATAACCCTAAACCCTAAATGACTAGTTATTTGATTTTGTGAGCTCTCACTTCAAGAGTTCAAGGTACTATAGTGTGGGTGCTGGTCAATTACATGACCTTGTAATGCCTAGAGAAGAGGGGGTACCTTACCTACAATGCTACCTTCACTTTCTTGAGCTTGTGAGTCCTCTTAAGGTGCATTCACACCTAATATTAAGTGAGTGTTAAGTGAAAATCTAGGTGGCATCTTAGGTGGCACCCAATGTTAAATGGGTGATTTTAAAAAATATTAAGTGAATGTTAAAACTTAACATAAAAATCTTTGTGGTAAATATAGGTTTAGGGTTCTAAATGATGGATGAGCTTGGTGTTAGGGGGACTTAATGCTAGAGTTCTTAACACCATTCTTAGTGTGAATGCACTTTTAGTGACCGTATTTTAACTTGATAGATTTGGACTTTGATACTCAGATTTAGTCTAAGGATGGGTTTTTAAAAAAAAAAATAATGAATGAATGAAGGCAATAATTTTATTTTTTTTAGGGTTTTTTTTATGAGTGTTGAGCAGGTATTAGATATTGCACCATATCAAAAATTTCAAATGTTGGCTTTTAAAGTAAGTAGAGAAGTATGGCATCAAACTCCAGAAGAGTTCCAGAGTCATTAGATTATGGAAGGCATTAGGATTGTGGATTTGATCTTTTTAGGGTTTTGTTTTGTTTTGTTTTGTGTTGTTTTGGGTTGTTTTCGTCCCTCCTCTTTCTTGAACTTCTTGAAAAGCATCCGTTCCTTGAAGAATCTCCCCGGATCAATTTATTCTGGATTTTAGGACATGAGAGCTATGATCCTGCATTTATACATCCATCAAGGGGTCTGGTGTGGCAGATTAGTATGCAATTTTCTTGACTACACTACATTAGGGCAAAATGTTCTGGTGACAACGATCGATTGATCATTCATCTGTAATCAATCGATCATGACCAAAAAACATGTCCATTGAACATGAATCTTTCTTTTAAAATTTGCTCAATTGGCCGGCCACCCTCAGATCTTAATGTCATGGAATGGTTTCTTGTTTACCCATTCATGTTGGGTTTGCTGGCACCTTAGCCAACATAATGGCCAGGGGGATTGACTATTATTATTCCATAGGACAGACATATATCAACTTGATTCAGAGACTGGAGGAAGAAGGGTGGGAAACTTTGGAAGGGAGGAGGAGGAGGAGGAGGAGGTGGAGCTTGGGTTGCTTTTTCATTTCATGAGTTATCATTACACGCATCTTTGGACTCTCTCTACTATTGGACTTGTGTTTCTGGAATGGAATTGAGTGAAAAAGAATCCTGGTGGTGTAAAAACCAATCAAAACCCATAAAAAAAATTGATATCATCATCATCATCATCATAATAATAAAAATAATAATTGTTGTGGAATGGACACTAGGAGATAGTGTTGTTGTGGGTGCAGGTAGGTAAAATAAAATTGTCCTGACTTCCCCTTTCTCCTCTCTTCAGTACCTATTTTGTCATCCCCCCAAATCCCCCCCTCCTCTTGTGGGTACCAGAGCCAGTTGTAGGTACCAGGCAGGAACAGGTAGGTAGGGAAGGTCAAGGGCATTTAAAGTTTACCAACAGAAACACGGTATTAGTCATGAGAGAGAGAGAGAGAGAGAGAGAGAGAGAGATGATGGCAGAAGAGGAGTTGTTTGTTGTTGTTGTTGATGTTGTGTTGCTGCAGAAGAAAGTGATGCGTGTGACTTAGTCCCATTGCTGCAGTAGCACACATTGTAAGTAAGTTAGTGTCTTTCTGCTGCTGCTGCTGCTGCTGCTGCTTCCTCCTCCTCCTGGACGCTTCTTCTGATGCTGATGCTGCTGCTGCTGTATCCAGCTTCTAAGCAAATCACCCACTAGAGCAGCTGCACGAACCTGGCTGCTTGCATGCATTTTCCAAACAAATCTCTGTATTGCTTATGTTGTTGTTTCGTCAACCACTTTTTTTTTCTTCTTTCTAAATTCTTTCTTCCTTCCAAGTTTCTTCCTTTCTGTCTGTCTGTCTGTCTGTCTGCCTTTGTGTGTGTCTACAAACACAGAGGTGTTTGTACCTTCCTAGACCTTTTCCCTTAGTGGGTTCTTTAATAGCGGTTTGGTTTGGTGGTTGTTGTTGCAGAGGGACGTGCAAATGATGATGACCTTCATGCGGTGCAAAACATATTACTGTGAAATTTTCTTCGTTTTAGCTTGCTTTTGAGGACCATGATCATGTGCAGCACCAGCAGCTACTGTGTGGCAGTCGAACTCGATCATGATCTAGATAGTTATAGTGCTCAATTGTTTGTCCCTTGCTGCTAGTGTTACTTCTCTCTCTAGCTACTGTACCCGGGAGAGAGAGTAGGAGGAGGAGGAGGAGGAGGAGGAGGAGGAGGTCCCTCCCCATCTCCCTGCAGCAAGGCGCTGCTTGCTGCTTCTGCTGCTAGGTAGTTGTTGTAGTACTAGTACCAGCAGCTCATGTGTTTGTCGGTTGCTGTGCAAACTGTTCGTCCAGCTTCAACTTGTTTTGTTTTGTTTACCTATCTAGGGCTGGCTTGCTTGATCCCCCGCGAGGTGTTTTTAGTGCTCTGGACAGCTTTTGAGTACCAAGTTAGGAAGCTGGAAACATCTTCTCCCAACAAACGCGTCCGTGGCGGACGGTCTCGAGTCGGAAGTGAATATCATCGTCTCTGATTGTATACCACTTTTGTTTTGTTTTCGCCAAAGTCTCGAGAAGTCTTCCTCGCGTGGGTGCAACTCGGTTGAGACAAAATTGGGCTTTTGTTTGGGATGGAATTACAGGCGGGTGCGGCGGCGGCGGCGGCAGACCGCGTCTGCAGAGAGCAGAGAGGCTCGTCGAGGAAGTCCGCGTCGCCGAGACACTAGACTTGCTGACCAACGCGCTGGGGAAGAAGCAGCAGCGCCCACCAGACTTGCAAACTTGTTATGTATCCACTACTTGTGCACAAGTAGATTTGCAAAGCTCCGGAGTTTGCAAGACGTTGCTGCAGAGTTGGTAGCTAGTTGAAGAAGCTTGAAGGAAAATAAGGTCAGCAGTCGCACTGGGGGTGGTGGGATTTGCGAGTTGATCACGAGTTGGGAGTTGGGAGAAAATGGGGAATGCAATTGTGAAGAGAACTAGCAAGCGGGCGAGAGCAGCAGCATTGATGCAACAGTCGATGATGAGTGCCAAAGTGATGATGATGGATGGGAGCGTGGCAGAATTCAAGGAACCCATCACAGTAGCAGAGCTGATGATGGAGTACCCACAACACTTGGTTTGTCATTCCAGCGCTATGCAGCACCAGCAGCAAGCCAAGTCCAAGCAGCAGCTGCAAATGAAAGCTGCGTTGCCAGCTGATGTCCAGCTAGAGCTAGGTCGTCTCTACTATCTTCTTCCGGCTTCCAAGTTCCAAGGCCCTCTGCAGCAGCAGCTCTATCAGCAACAACAGCGTGCTGCTGCTGCACAAAAAAAGCTCATGCAGCAGTCCAGTGGTAGCTGTAGTACCGTCCTGCAGCAGCAGGCCAAGCTCAGCAAGCTCCAAGCTGCTGCCAGTACACAGCAGCTTGGTGAGCTTTTCATCAACCGCTTGGAGATCCAGCAAAAGAATGGGAGAATTGAGGTTTCAGCTCAAGAGCTTCAAGACGGGTGCAATCAGCTAGTACATCCTGTAACGGGGTTGAGAATCACCAGAGATGATATCTGTGTCGTGCCACAATCTGCTGGCCAGGATTGGACCAAACAAGATGATGAGGAGCAGCAGCAGCAGGAGGAAGAGGAGGAGCCAATTGTGAGCTTCTCGACACCAGACTTAAGGAGCATGTACATGAATGCTGGAGCTAATGCTGGAGCTCGTGGAGGAGCTCAACCAAGCTTGACCAGGACCAGCTCCTGGAAACCCAGATTAGAAACCATCCAAGAAGTGGGAGCTTTGTCTAGGAGGAGATTCCAGAACTTTGTGAGGGGAAGAAGAGCTTCACGAAGCCAAGTGCATGACCATCTCAATACCTAAAGCTAAGAGCATCACTGGGAAGCCAAGTGCACAACAATTTCAACACCTGAAGAGCTTCATAGAGCAAGCCAAGTGCACAAAGACCATCTCAACACCTGAAGAGCTTCACGAACCAAGGCAAGTGCACAATGACCATCTCAACACCTGAAGAGCTTCACAAACCAAGCCAAGTGCACAGGGACCATCGACTGAACACCTACAATTTTTCTGCACTTGGACCTTCTTCCCACCACAACTTTGTTTTCTTTTCTCCAACCTTCTGCAGATGATCGACTTCACTGCTTCCCACCATCTGGCCATTCGTTTTAGAGCTTTTGTGTAAATATCAGTAGTTCACATGATCATGTGCATCTTTGAAGCTCCTGCAGTGCTCGCTTACAAGCTCCATGAGCTGCACAAGTTCCTCAGACTCAAAATTTCAGTCCCATGTTGCTCCAGATGTAGAAAATCTGCGGCATTTGAGTACACTAGATTTTTCCCAGTTTCTTATGATCTTCAAAGCTCAAATATCAAGAAAGATTCAATCTTCTTGGCTCTTTGGCAACAGAGTCAATTCTAACTGAAGACAGCATCAATTGCTTTCTCTAACCTAAAACTGTTTTGCTTGTTTGCTGTTGATGCTCAAGCAATCACCATTGAATGTGCCAGAACACCCACACAAGATTGATCATGCTCCTTCTTATCTACTCCAAAACAGATCAGGCTTCTGAATCACAGATTAATTTCTCACCAAATCAGAATCTGAACTTGTACTGTACAGAAATTTCTTGTCCTAACTTCAATAGGCATCACTCTTCTCTGGAGAGTGCATCCTGGCATTTCAAGTCAGACAGAACTAACCCTCTCACCCATTCAGACTTCTAAGATCTCTTGCATCCTGCTTTCAAGTCAGACAGAACAAGCTCACTCACCCATTTAGACTCTGAATCCTCTAAGATCTCTTACTTCCTGCTATCAAGTCAGAACAAGCTCTCTCACCCATTTGGACTCTGAGTACTCTATGATCTCTTGTCCTTACTGATGTTAGGATAGGATACCATCAATCTCATCTTTTGCACACCTAATAAGATTTTCAAAGAACAAAGCATTTGCCTACTTGAAATCTGACTAGATCATCATCAGATTTGCTGCAAGTTTATGGAAGCAGAGTTTCTATGAAAACAGAAAACACCCTTGGCAACATTGACACATCTGATCTGCTCTGTTAGCTCTTCAAGGTTCCTTACAAATCTGCGAAGGTGCATTTCTGAATAGATTCAGATAAAAAGTGCAAATTTTCTGATTCCTCTAACATGGTCAATGGAGTGATACTCCAGCATGGTAACCTGCTTGTCTGCCAGATGATTTTTAGTCTTAAAAATGAGAGTCAACAGCACCCCACTTGTAGAAAAGAAGGAACACAGCAACACTTGTAGTAAAAGAGGGGACAATGTCCACAGGCAAATGTGCTAAAGCTAAAGTTCACATGTCTACTATGAGATCATTCTTTTCAGCTTACATACTTGGCATAGCACCAGCACAGACAAAAAGGCATCAACTCAGGAGCTGCAAATGTCTTTCACATTGGAGAACCTTCATTGTCAAATAGAAAACCATCTGGTAACCACTCAAGCTGATCAAACCTAACAACTACGAGGACAATCATTCCCTCTTCTCAAAGATGGAATGCTGTTTTATTTGAGGCGAGTGCTCAATGCTAATTGGATATTTTAATGCTACATCAGATAAGAAAAAGTAGTGTTGAGAGCATTGACTTTGCCACCAGCTTCACTTCGCTTCACTCCAACAAGAGAGCAATGGCCAACCTGTTTGTTGTTGCAGTTCCTCCCTCCTCCCTCATGAGCGGGTGACTACAAGCCCTAAAAGGTATAATCAATCAAATTGAGTAATTTAATACAAAATTGTTGTTTGTTATCTCAAGCTAACCACAAGCATGGAAGGGAGCCACCAAGCTCCTCAAATAGTAGTGGGGATTGAACCCAGTGTTTTTTCCCACTCATACTGCACTCTTTTAAAGTCTTCTTGAAGACTCGACCTGCAGCTGCTGCAAGCACAAACATGGCACCTTCACATCAAGCTATGCATATTTCACAAAGAAAAAAGAGAAGTGGTATGTTACCATGCTCCTATGGCAGGAAAAAAACGGTACCGTTCTTATATCTCAGGTTTAGGGTTTAGGGCTTAAACATGTGTATGTAATGTAGCCACAAAGGGTATTGACATGATCCTTCATACCTTGGCAAGTGGTCTGATGAAGAGTGAGTTTTCTGGAATTCACAACTGAGTGAATGTACAGTCCTGCTGCAGAAATTCCAGCCCTCTCAACCCCAAGCAATGTTCAAACCTTGGTGGCCTTTAGTGTCATGAGTGGCCAAAGGGGGGACTTCCCACTCTAGCTACTACAGCTTTAAGACCCTGGGATGAAACTCCCACTTACTACTAATGAGCGTGACCTCATAGCAAAAAAGCCAGCTTTCCGTTGTTGCTGAATTTCTAGGGAGTAAGTTAGAAGACTTCCATCTTCAGTTCCTACTATGAAGCAGTCTTCTGGGGTAACTGCGAGTGCAGAGATAGGAACTCCTGTTCCATCATACAAGCGGACAACTTCCAAGGTGTGCATACTGCGAACCACTACCTGGCCTTGTTTCCCACCACACACCAAAAAATCACCACAATCGCTGATGTCCATGCAATTGACATGTGCTTTACACTCTGCATGTGCTAACAGTTTGCCATTGATGGAGAATACATACAAACTCAAGTCGTCCTTTGAGTACATCACCAGCAGTCCATGCTGTGATAATGCCAGCATTGTGATGGCACTTCCATTGGGGTGCCTGAGAGACCTCACATATGTGCCATCCCTCAAGGTATGCAAGATGCACGTTGTGTCTTTTGAGCCACTGACAACAATGTCCAATTCGACTCGAACAGCAATACATGTGACAGAGTCATCATGCCCGCATAGAACATGGCGTGGTTTATCCAAGATCACAACTACTTCTGGTTTGCTTGTCTTATCACTGTGACTTGAAGACTCACGGAATCGGCTCACCCGTCTGTGGATACTGCCACTAGTGAGCTCAATGTCCCACACCATTACAGTTGTGTCACAGCTACCAGTTACAACAACGCTCCCATCAACAGCCACTGTTCTCATTAAACAGCACAAAACTCCACTTCAACTAGTCAGAACCAGCAGAACTGGGCACATAAGTACACTACTACAAGCACATAGAAAATGCTCTCAACATCAGAAAATTGCCCGAGGAGAGACCTGGGGAGCATTTCTATACCTGAGAGACAAGTGACAATGTCTGTATGTTGACGATTGCTCTGTACCATACGACCATCACTGAGGGAGATCACCTTGAAGCTGTTGTCCCAATGCCCACATGTTAACAGAAAAGATGAGGATCGCACTTGCAGAGTCCCAAAGCAGCCCGGTGTTACTTCCACATCCTCAGCAAAACGGCCACCAAGCCTACGGCTTAGTGCAACATCTGCACCAATACTGTATAAAGAATCCTGCACATACAAAAGTCACAAATCCAACGTTTGACACCCACTTTCTTGCAGGATATAAAACGAATCTCTTCCCTTCCCAATGTTATAACTGTCTCTCCATCTCTTTGGACCATATTCTTAAACCCCCACTTTTTCCTTAAAGATAGCTGCAGATACCCACTGATCCAAAAGAAAAACGGAAAACAGTCACCTGAGAAGAAAATGTGAAGCTGCCGCCACCTTGAATAGAAGGTGTAATCCATGGTCGTACATTGACTGTCAGTTGACTATTGACTGTAACCACCCGGCTGTCAATGAGGCCAACAAACATCAGAGGAGAAGATTGCATGGATGGAATGATAGACGTCAAAGTTATTGAGGCCGGTGCGTAGTAGAGAGGGCGAGCAACGGGTATTGCTGGACCTCTCTTGTGGTGCTTTTTCTTGAACAGCTGTATTGGGGTCTGCCCAAAGTTAGCAATTTGATCCTCAACTGCAGCACGCTCCACAGGGTTGTCCAACGCTTCCAGATCAAAACCTTCATAGGTCAAATGGTAAAATACATTTGCTGCCTGCCCATTTCCAACCATGCACAAATTGTCAGCTCTCCTGTCTAACCCATCTCAAGCCTAAGTCCAGTTCACACACTCCTCTTGCCATATCAAAGATTGAGAGAAGACAAAGAATTCCCTGCCTGGTAATTGAAAAGTAAGAATCAAACTAAGCTCCTGGATTTAGGCAGTTTGAGATCAGATATGATCTTCCCTTGAAGCCCAGGTTTAGGGTTTAAGACCCTAAACCCTAAACCCTAAGTTGGGGTGTGTCAACCAGATTAGCACAATGCACCCTGACTTGATGATAGCAGAAGATGAGGACTCAGTAAAATAGTGTACAAGCAGGCAGCCTTGTTTCCTCAACTGGCAGCTATGTCTTTGTCAAAACCATGAGTGAATGATTTCAGAACTTGCCTCCACTGCGGGTTGACCCCGTTGCTTATAGCCGAATATAAGGTCAACCCACTCATGAAGGTGCTCACTCACATATTCACTTTCCAATGCCTCTCTATTTTTCTGGACAAATTCTTCAGCAGATCCCTGCCATGCCAAAACAAAAAAGACTTAGCATTTTATATACTCATATAAAATCATGAAGCAAACATGCTAAAAGCAAGATAGATGGATGATCAGAACTTCATTGTTTTTTTATTAAGCATCTATATGTGAATGCTTTTTCTGCATGCAATCTGCAATTGAAAAACAAAGGTTTTAGGGTTTAGGGTTTGGCCAAGGTCTTGAAGCCTAGAGTCCCGGTAGTTTCGGAGGGGGAAAATGCCTGCTGCATACATGGATGAGAATGTGGTTTATATGGATATAGTCAGACTCAGCACCATTTTTCCTAGATGGAAAATTCTAACAAATACCCACCTTGGCCCAGGCTGGCAGAACCACATCACTGAGAAGCTCTCCATCTTGTTTCTCCCCAAGATAATAATCATTTGTGTTTAGAGCAAATTCTGGTAGATAGAAAAATTCAGGAATTAACTCCTTCACATCACTTGTGTTGGTAAGGCAATTTCTGTATGCACCCTCGACACTGTGGAAAAGGCGGTCTGCATGATCAAATTTACCCCCCTGCAAAGAGGCAAAATTTATACCACTTCTTATCAGCATTTCAATAACAAAGTTATGAATGAAGATGGTCATCACCTTCAGCTCTCTCCCTATCTGGTTTCTTGCAATACTTTAGATTCAAATCTTTTGGTAAAAACTTCAGAGTGAAGGTGCCAAATTGGCAAGATTAACATTTGATAAAGCACCAAAGCAGAGAAATGGCCCTTCAACCCACCTGGAGACGACAATGAAGTGATGTGAAAGGTTCAAGCCGAAGAAGATAGAAAAGCACAATACCCATGCTGGAGTAATGAGATCCATAGTAGAAACTGCACACACGAATACATGTGCATAAGTGAAAATACTTTTGAAAGAGCCACCAAAAAACACAAATAAAAATAAAAATAAAAAAGACCAAAGGTTCTCTGCTGTTGAAAGACAATGGGATGATGCAATGTGCTCTACCTTGGAATATCAGGATCGCTAAAGTTGTGGTATCGCTCCTCAAAGACCTTCACAAACAGACAGCATCCATAAGGTAATGTGCACCCAGACACTTGTATGAAGCAAAAGTACACAGATGTATGTTTGAGTGATCAAGGATCATACACTGAGACTGTTTTAAGTGGGAAAGTAGAAAACCCAATTCCCTGATTAATCTATCTGAAATGCCAGAAGTATGTAATTTTCTTTACCTTAAATCGCTTTGTGTCCAAGGCACCCACAGGCTTGGACAAATCACGGAATGTAGCTGGATTGGACAGGTCCAGCTTTTCGGATGTGTAGTCAGCCAGTACCCATGGAAACACGGGATATTGAGTCAAGTCGTTATACGACCTCCCTGCAAGTGTGTTGAGGGTCATCAAGTACTCAAAGTTACTGATTTCCCGCCGACGCCAGCGTTCCCGGGCTTTCTCAGCCAGTTCATACGCTTTCCGTTTGTCAACATAAAGGATCATGTCCTCTCTGTCTTTGGAGCTCAACTTTCCACTGGTTGGACCATTGCCAAGATAAATTATTGTTGTCCCAACATCCTTGGCGATCCTTTGTGATGGAAAATTGAAGAAAACTGGAGGAAGTGAGTTGGTGAAGAAGATCTCTAGTGCACTGTACTGTAGAAGGTACCGACTTGCATGCACTGCCCGCACCTGGTAACAAACAAAAATTCACAACCAGAAACAAATTAGGTTGCACAGCAAACGATATCTGGCCTCCCCAAGACAGGAGAGATAAATCCAGTCCAGTAATACAGGAGAGATTATGCCTTCCAATGACTGGCAGGGTTGCTCCATGAGTTGTGTCCTACACATGGTGACAGAAAGTCATCTTGCTTGCCTGAGAGAGGTCCCAGCGTTTGTGCCGCTTGACACCGTTGAAAGGTGGGCCTTGTGTTGTTGCAGTCTGTTGTGTGAAATCAAGTCTCTCCAAGTAATTGCTCTTCTCCAGGTCTGCAGCCTCTGCAAAGCTCTCTTTTCGGTACCTCCCTTTCAGCCGATGTGTCCCCTTTTCTGGAGTTTCTGAGGAGATTCCATCCGGGTAGCTTAATCCACCCAAGTGGTTAAACACTGATCGACCAGCTGTGCCTTCTACAACAAACTCTCCATGAAAGTGGAGACTTGCTCGCATCACCTTCAGATGTCCGGCCAGTTTCCTTTTTGGTGCAACAAGAACACATGCTACTGATAAAAGCACCTGTTTACATGGAATGAGAGACTGTTTAATGCAAGACCCACGCATCCCACCCAGGCATTGCTACTATCAACTACAGAATCCATAAACCACAACCTAATGAAACATAGTTGTTTATACAATCACATTTACAGGGCAGAATTCACTGTTAACCAAACCCATCATGTGGGTTTCCCTGATTTGAACCCCAAGAATAAAAATTAAGCAACTCAGGGGTGACACAGAGACAGGGTAAACCTCCTCTTCACCAGCATCTCCGACTGCAGTCGTCTGATGTTGCAGAGTTGAGACTCCAGATTCTTTTGCCATGTTGCTTGCATTCACTGTCTTTTCAGGTTTCTGTGAGTCATCTGCAGGAGCTTTGGCCGCTGTCTCCTCCTCACTTGCATCATCATCATCATCTCCTTCATCTGTGCACCCAGTGCCATGGGGGGAATTTTTCCGGCTGGTAAATGGTATATAGTAGCAGCAAAATGAGAACTGAAGCTAAAGAGTAGACTCAATATCCTGTGTGGGGAAGTTACAACTGTGCACCTACAGCTGCTGCTAGTATTGTCAAGGTCTTCAAAACTCAACCCACAAGGAAAAAACAGGGTTCACTAACTAACCTTCAGAGTTGCTATCCTCAGTTACTTTATGCAGGCCTTTCAGCAGGAAGGTTCGGACTCCTCCGAGAAGAAGCTCCACTGCACTGCCACCAGGCTCATTCAATGGTTCTGAAGCAGCTTGGCTGCTTGGGGCAGCAGTGCTCACTGGGTGTAACAATTCTTCATGAAAGTTGTAATTGCGTTTCAGCTTCAGGCGCCGACGCAGAGGGTCTTCGGTTTTGTCTAGTTTCCATCGGACAGGAGAGTCATTGGGGAATGTGATGGCTGACCATGGACCTCTCTCATCAGTAAGATCACGAAACATGTGACACCAGTGCTCCTGGCCCAATCCGATAATGCAAAGTTAGTACCCACAAAAACTCATCAAGTCTTCGAGCATCTCAATGTGGACCTACCCCATTACAGAAATCTCAACTCCCCTCAGCAAAAGTATATCATCTTTATGTGAGGACCCCTGCAAAAGTAGTACCTTGCAATAAGAAGCTCTGACCCACAAGGAGAGCATGCAACACTTCTGGAAACTTTTCTTCATATCTAGATTTTGCAAAAATAACAAGGAAAACCAGTTTAGGATGTGAGTCTCGAAAGAGTAGGAAAAACTTCTTCTCACAGAGATGGCCTGCTGTTCTTCATCGTATACCCCCTGTGCTGCAACCCGGCGGCCACGATCACTGGCACAGATGGATGATCCAACAGTCTGGATCTGATCATCCAGCACTTTCTTCTCTTTGGACTCCTGTGCGCTTGCAGTATTCAGTTCTGCTCGCAAAGCCTCAACTTCATGAGCTCGTTGTGCTGTTGCACCCTTCAGGTACCTTGCTTCTTCTTTCACCTGTTCCCAAAGACAAATAAAAGATGACACTTAATGACAGCAGCTCTATGCTGGCTACACAAGTTTTTTCTCACTGTCTAGACAAAGATCTGACAGACCTGAGTAACAATACTAAACCATAAACCCTAAATCTGGATTTTGTCAGTATCAAAGGATTGACAACCAAATCAAAAAAGACTGACAAGATGGAACTAAACCCAAAGGCACCAAAGAAAACAAAAGGAGCTCAAAATCACATACAGCAGCCAGGATCCTGTCCTGTTGCAGCAGGCTGTGAAGTGTGGCATCACTTGCTGTGATCACTTCATCAGGAGGTTTGTCTTTGTCCATCAGGCTTGTAGCTAGCATGGCCTTCCCACCCTCAACTATCTCTCTGATGAGCTGCGACACGACATGGAACCGTGCCCCTTCGTCCATGGACCCTATTTGCGTTCTTGCATCCAGCAATGTCCTGGTCACATGGTTACATGAAAATGTTACTGCTTTTTCATCAACTGCATCACACTAAAGAACAGACAAAACTGGATTTGGGCAGCTTGAAAACACACAAAATGTTGGTCAAAAAAATTATTCTCAAAAATAGAAATGCATATCAGTGGCCACTTTGTAAAGGATTTCTTTGAACAGTACTAGTACATCATTTACATCTGCTGCGACCCAATTGAAGATTGCACCCATTGGATGATCACTGAATTACATCTGAGGAAGAAGAACTGTGTGTGTGAATCAAGGGTCTTGGATTTCGAGCAGCCCATACCACAAGAGAAGTTGAAGACGGTTTTTATTCTGCTCACTTTCAGTTGAGAAAAATGCTGGGAGAAGGGCGATGAACTGTTGGACGCATCGTGAAGCTGCATCCAAATCTGCCTCAAACAGGTAAAGCAAAACCAGCCGAAGAACAACTCGAGGGCATCTTTCGCCTCTCGACCTGGATGATTTGTCCAGCACCTTAGCAAAGGAGCCAATGCTGACTACACCAAGCCCACCAGAGACAACTGCTGCTGCTATCTCAGATGCTGGAATGTTCAGTGACTCAACTAAACCTCGTGCTCGCTGCCCAAATGTTGGGCCTGAAGTAGATGGTAATACAAAGTTCCCCCGACTGGCAGCTGCCCCTCTTCCATTCATAGCTATCAGAAGGCTCCAAACCTTGTCGTACAGCCGCCAATACTCTGTCTTATTCTCTATTTCAATCACTTCACCTTGTGGTGTTCGTCTCTGCCATCCTCTCGGCCGATTGAGAGATGTTCTCTTCCTGCCACAACAAAAGAGAAGATGATTTTTTTCTTTTTCCCAGTGGGTGGTACATTCCACAAGCATGATAGAACCAACCTGAGGCCAGAAACCATCCAGTAGCATTCAGGAAAGGTGCCCATAATGGTGGCGGAGCAATATGATGATGGAGGAGGATATGGGTTTCAGGCAGATGTACCAGGAACCTTGAGCAGCTGCAAGAAGGGCAGCTTCCTCAGCGGACCTCCTTCTTGACACAGGTTTGGCAGTGGTAGAAAAGCCCAAGTCAGAGTACTCTTCCAGTAATAGATTCCTGTCGGCATTGCCAGCAAGAATAGCATCTATTGGAAAAGGAAACTGCAAAACACAAGAACAACTTGGATCACTTATAGTTACAAGCTATAATTTTCCTGGTAGCTGGGGAACGGATCTTGCAAGTTTTCTCAAAATTGCAATAATAAGAAGCTCATAAAGTAGCAGATGAATGAATCAGGCATTGTCATCAGAGAAAACTGACAGGAAGAAGGCGGAAAGCATCGCCCATGACCAACTCGTCCACAAGTGCAAGAAGGTACAAAGCATTGTTCCGGCAAGGTTGAGTGAAGAGTGATGCTTGCAATGGCAGCAGGCCTTGCACCATGGCATCAAAGAGGTCACCCAGTATCACATGCAGAGTATGAAATTTGGACAAGAGTCCCTGTAACAACACCACATCCACAAAACCCACCCAAAAGAGCACACTGAAAGACTAACACAAAGTAGGACATTTCCAAACCAATAAAAAAGACTCCACAGTCAAGCTCTCTGGGGTGGTGATCAAAACCCTCTGCTTCCAATCAAATTGGGAGTGACAAGCCCCACCACCAGTGGATTTACAAAGATGATATCCTTCTTTGTTCGACTGAAAATTAAACCCTGTGCAAAAGATAATTCTACCCAACACAGAATCCTCACAGATTCTACCCATTACCGTAGCACCACAAGTTCTGCAGTTATCTAATTCCTCCAGAATTGGATTGCAGACTTGGAAGGGTTTAGGGTTCAGGGTTTAGGGTTTTTAGGGCCCCTAAAACCTAAACCCCACTGATGCGCATTTTTAGTTGGCAAGAATAATCTGACCTCATCACCATTCAAATGGATGAAGTTGAGGGTGTGCTCCACATGTTGCCATCCATCTTTCAATGCACAGACACAATGGACATGGAACATGCAGAATAGCTTTCGGATGAGCATCTCCTCAGGGCCCATCATCCACACAGTTTCCTCACAATTGCCTGCGCTTTTCTTACTCCTGTTTGTTGCTGCCACTAGAGCTGCAAAAAGCCAACCCTGCCAAGCAGGTTCCTGCACACACACACACACACACAATTGATACTGTTATTGCTCAATAATGATTTTGGATTTTGCAGTAGACAGCCAACACCCATCAGAGGAATTTGGAGCTTTTCTACAAGATTAGGTCTTGATTGAGCACACCCATCAGAGGAATTTGAGATTTCCTACAAGATTTGGTCTCGATTGAGTACAAACCAGGGTAAGAGCTTCACTGTTGAAAGGATTTGCTTCCAGCAAACAGAGAATATATTGTAGGGTCTCCAATCGAAGCACTGGATCCTCACAGCTCACCACAAGCTTGAGAATGATTCTGAGCACCTGAGGTAACACAAAGGTGGTGCCTGTGCTCACGGCCAATTGTCCCACTCTTTGAGACAAGGTTTCACTGTGAACCAGTATATTGTCCGATCTACTTTGGCTTGGCCCCACATCTTGTGCAGTCAAACGTCCCTGCAATGATGCCTGGAAGCAAATCATTTAACCTCATTGGGAAGTCCAAGGGGATGATGATTCTTTACATCCAAAATATCAGTGCCAGATTTCCATTGATGCAGAGTTTCACATGCCACCTGACTGTCAAGACATGATAATGCAAAAAAAAAGGTCAACAGCAGGTATTACCTGTTTTGGGCCGGTTCTTCCCAGCATGATATCAAAGAGAGCGTTGCAAAGTGCATCAGTGATGGGGAACACCATAATATGTTCTGACATGAGAGAGATCATGTAGCTCAATTTCTGTTTATCAGAGGCAGCCTTTGAAGTGCTTTGAATACTTCCACCACTTGCCTTTTTCTCCACCAGGTTCACAACAAGTAATGCACCGATTAACTGCAGTGCCAGTAACCGAATAGGTTCTTGTTGTCTGCAAAAATATTTGTCAGATTTATATTGTTATAGTTAAAAAGCTACAGTGGAGTGTATCTCCCCAAATGGAAGTACAACACCTCTCAAAAACACAACATGTGTATCCATACCCCATCCATGCACCTAAGAATAACAGGTTGTAAGTCTGCATAAATGATCAACTTGAAGAGGTAAAGAGCATAAGAGCTAGAAGAATGCTGAAGACAAGGAATAAATCTTCATCAAGAAATTAGCTTCTAAAACAGGGATCCAGGTTCATTCTCACAGGGATTTAGGGTTTAGTATAAGACAGGTCATGGGCTGGTACCTTTTCAAGAGGTCAATGAATATCTGACAACCACCCATCTCACTGACATGCTCAGCAAATGTTGACAGGAAAGGCTTATGTTCAAGGAGGTCTATAACCATGGAAAGCACATCCTGAAGACACACAATGTCTTCGCTTGAGTCTAAGAACACGACAAGTACCTTTGTGTCCACAAGTGTCACAACACCCCTGCAATATACATTCAGCTGATGAGTCACAAAATCACTGCACATACCAAAAAACATAGCCAAAAGTTCCTGCAAAAAAGCTGACCATGACACAGCCTCCTTGATAGAACAATCCCAGGAGTGGTAAAGAAGATTACACTCCATCTGCGCAGCAATTACCTCAACACTCTCTCAGCAAGCTCCAGCACAAGTACACGTAGCTTGGCAATCTCCAACTGTGTAGGCCGCTCTCCAATAACAGCCTTGGTTATAGGGTGTAGTAGTGGCTTGGTGCCTAGAGCTCTTCGGCTCTTGGGTTTGTCCCAATAGAACTGCCGAAGTGAGTCGAGCACCCAGGGAAGACCAAAAATCAAAGGTAAGAGGCTGGTGTCACTGGTCGCATAATTCAGAAGAGATGTATAGAGCTCCCGTTGGACAACAAAAGGTGTGAAGATCCAGATATGCGGGTTGAGAAAGAGGTTCATCAGTGCTTCTTTAACGAGTGCGTCGGAAAGTGCAGCACCTGGATAAGAAATCACAAACATTTTTTTCTCAAGGGGGTTTATCGCACCAATAGTATTAAACAACCAGAAAGCATATTGGGTTTTGATGAAGAAACAATGGTTTGCAATAGAATATATCTCTAATAAGAATCAACATATCTCCATTCTCACTATTAAGAAAAGGTAAAGTGAGTTTAACACTTCCTCAACCAGCCACAAAGAATTCTGAAGAAGGAAAGACAAAACAGAGAACAAAGGACCAAGAAACAAAAAACAAAAAAACCAAAAGCAGTATGAATAACAGTGCCAGTCACAACTGTTCAGGGACCATCAACAGTAGCATGTATGATAGTGACTTCTCTATCACAACTTTCCCACTGACTTCATCAGCTCCCTACTGTGGGTATAGGCCAGTGAAAACACTAACCTGCATACTGAGTTTCTGCTGCAAATCTGGAAGCAATGGGATGACTCAGAAAAACAATGGGAAGACCAAAAAACAGAAAAACACAACAGGAGAGACAAAACACGCAAAAAATGACATCCGAGAAGAACAAAGACCAAGCAGGCTTACAAGAAGCTCCCCACTTACAAGACTTTATACAGAATCATTTGGAATACTCCAAATGCTGAAACTCCAAAAAGGAAATTTTCCTTATTGAGCAACCCTCTAGTCATCTTTAACAGAATCCTTAGAGGGTGGCCTTTACTTTTCAGAAGGACAATAAGACTGACCATCTGAGAGACAAAGAACTCTTCACAACTACAAAGCCTCAAAAACCTTTAAAATTGACTATTGATAACTTCCAACATAGCAGTAAATGAGATATTGGACTAAACATGAGGCATGCAAGTCATTTCAATACCTGCATACTCTGGTTGAGAATGTTTGTCAGAGATATCAAAGGATATACCTTGAGGACTTCGTTTGCAATAGAAGTTCAATGCAAATGGATGACACACTCTGAAAGAAACCCAAGATTCTGTAAACTGTAGAGAGAAGCTTCAGAAAGTTTTACCATTGGCTTTGGCAACTGTTGTCAGCAAACCTTCGAGTGCAGACACCACTTTAATTGTCAGATTCTGTGGCAATACAGATTGAAGCAAAAAGCCGAGAACTGCCATTCCCGCAATGTTATGCATGTACTGTTGGTTTGCAAAGTTTCCGGCCAAGACACCTGTGACCAGTTCAATGACCTCCACCACAACATGGCTCTCAACAGGACAACCTTGCACATATCTTCGCTCCCCACTGACACCCATGAAGGCCAGGGCCTCAGCTACAGGTTGATCCAATTGGGTCAGCAATGGGAAAAAAACACCAATGCCACCCACACAATGCACAATATCTTGCACCAGATGCCGACAGCACAAATGGGTTCCTGCCATTATGACAGCATCACAAAGCTCCCCTGCTGGTGACTGCTCTAACATGGGTGATACATCAAACAGTGACCGCCCTGCACTTGCCTGTACATACCCACCATTAAAAACATAGCTGTCTTGAGTTATTCCAATGACTGCTACATCCTAAACTAGGAAAGAAAGAAAGAAAGAGCTCATCTAGAGATCATGTTGTGGATTGATGATCACCTGTGCATTGAAACCGAAGATCATCTTTGATGCAAGGCCATCCTTGCTGTCAATGACACTCTGTGTAGAGACATTTTCCGGCACACATCCAACCTCACTCGGAAGAAAGGCATACATGTAGTTGGGACCGAGCGAATACACTGCCATGACTTGATCAGGAGTCATGGCATCCTCGAAAAGGTACAAGGGACCGAGTTGCCCACAAAAAGCAGAAGACCATTTGCTGGATAAGGTCTCACCACTGTCAGTCTCCTTGGCTGCTGCCAGGAGAGGGGAGCTTGTGCCAACAGTGAAATGACTCAGATTGTCGTTCATTTTTGGATACCGTAACTTCTCAATAGCAATGAGCTCACCATCTAGAAAAACTTTCAGACTGTTCCGTCCACTGTGCGTGATGCATATGAAGTACCAGTGTTTCAAGTGCAGTCTCACAGGAAGCGAGACAGTGTGATGTTTGTTGCTGACACTCTCAACTACCAGTTGGTCATTGCAAAGCAACAAAGTGCAGCCTTTCCCACTTTCTGAGGAAAAACTGTACAGACTCATCCTGCCTTCCTCCACTCCTCGTGAGCTCAGTAAAGGAAAATTCTCCACACGGGCCCAGCAGCAAAAACTATATCCACGGTTTGAAGGCCGCCGTGATCGCATCCGCACTGCTATCCCTGAGTCATGGCCACTCAATTCAAAAAAGACAGCTGGACCCTGCTCTTTTAGCATACCTTGGAGACTTTGTAACAGCAAGGTTCCATGGTGAGGCCTTGAGCCATCCTTCGTGCTGCGCAGCAGAGCAAAAATTCTTCTCATATCCTTTCCACTAATGCTATGACCTCCAATCATTCGGATGAGTTGTGCCATCTTCATCAACAACAACTCAGTTTGTTCCAGAGCAAACCAATCCAAAAGGACACTTAGCAGACCTGCTCTCACACAAGCAGCCTGGTTAGCCGTTGACTCTTCTAGCAAACGGTGGAATGTATCCAAACCATTCAACTTCTCTTCCTCGTCACAATGCTGTAGCATGCCAAAGAAGAGTAAAACCACATCCTCATTTTGAATAAGCATGTTTGAAGGAATCTGGAACCCGCCATCGACCAGCATGTCTAGCAGCGCATCCAGCAAACCTTGAGTCGGATGGCCTTTATGCTGTGCAATCAGCAAACTCTGGAGTCGCTTGTAGCCAACACCCACCTTGAGCCTAAAGGCACCCTTCAAAAGCTCATTCCCTTGGAGCATATGGGTGAGTGTGTTCACAACATCCAGGCTCACTTGAGAGTAGGGCTCAACAGTATCTGCATGGAGCAGTGACACAATGTGCAGAAAACACTCCCCATCTGGAAACAGTTCTTGGTAATACATAACATCTGTGTAGAGAATGTCCCGCAGACCTGCAAGCAGATCAAGCACAAGACTGATATCTCCTGCTTGGCACTCGACTTGCGCCCGTGGTAACAATCCCAAGTACTTCAGACACAAATCCATTTTGGCATCTCTATCCTTTTTACAAGTTGGTGTTGCCTTCATGATCAGGAGGATGTGATGAAGGGCAAAATCTCTTGTGCTAGACTCCCACAAAAGATTAAAGAGTGTGTCAACAGCTCTTGGATTATGCATTGCCTGATTGACTGCCTCTTCAGAAATTGCAAAATACTCTGTGACAACAGCAAACACTGCCAATCGTGCTTGCATCCAAAGCTCCATGTCTACTGATCCTTGCAAGTTGCCTGCAGCACTTGCACTGAGTCCTTTCTCCATTCTTACAGATGCCTGCCACAAAAGGAAAATTGCATGTGGTTCATAGTTCTGTTTCTTCAGTATAAACCTCAGAAAACCAAGCAACCCCAAAACACAAACACAGACATAGATTATGTTATGCACAAAACATGCTCTCCTCCTCTTCCTCCTCCCGAAAGTTGTGAGCTCAGTAGGACAGACTATATGCAATGGGCCCAGAATACATAAATGTCATCTGCATTGATTCTCCCAAAAGAAGAAACCAACCTGACGTTGCCGTTCCATGACTTGAGAAAGAACGGTGGAGGCATCCAGCAGTTGGAAAGCACTGATTGTTGGCTCTGCTGACAGTTGAAGAATCCGATGCAGGCTCTTGGCTAGCATGGTAGCTATGTTTGCAAGGAATGAGCATTTGTGTAGTGCCTCCAGTAGAGCTCTGCACTCTGCCTGTCACAGCATGCAGGCACAACCCATCATCCCACCCCTAGACATCAGCCAATCATTATGCATTTCACTTCCGTTTCAGCTCAACAACTCTGTAATAGGAAAAAGAAAGACCAAAACTTATTCACCTCTTTGATGGTCTAGGGTTTAGCACTTTTAAACTGTAAAACCCTAAACCCTGAATCTCCACTACAACAATGGGTGAAGTCCTAGCCTTATGAACATGTCTCACTAAGTGCCAGGAGCCATCGCCTTCAATCATAAATAGCAGTGATAAGCTTCCATGAGTACTTCCCATCTGACAGGGGTTTGTACTGGACAGAGATACATGTCTAATCATTCAACCTCCAGCACCAACCGAGAGGAGAGAAGTACAAAGGTGCTTAGGTTCTTACCAAGTTATTTTGGGTGCCATTGACAGTGGCAGCCAACTCAACAAAGGATATCACTTCAAGCCGCAGAGGCTCCATATCCATGGAGTCAGGGATTTGTATGATATAATCCTCATGGTCAGCACCATCTTCAATACCAGTTGATGCTGACAAATGTGCCTCACAAACAGTTCTCTTGGCTGTAACCACCAGTGAAGAACCCATTGTGGATCCTACGGTGGTTTCGAAGCCTTGCATGCTGTAGTCTCCAAGTCCAAAGTAAAAGAAGTACTGAGAGAACATTACATCCCAGACACCATCTTCTTGATACAGCTGCAGCACAGAAGGAGAAAGCTCCAAAAGCTTTTTGAGCACACAGAGTGTGTAGTGTTGCAAAGTGCTTGACAACAGTCTGCAACCCAAGAGAGAGAGGAAAACAAAAATTAAATAGCAGCAACAAACCAAACAAGGAAAGAGGAAGAGAAAGGAGAAATAACACAGAGAAGTTTTAAAAGCAGGATCTTTGGAGATGCAAGCTGCAATGGAAAAGCACAGAAGACAGGCCAAAAGAGAGCCAAAAAGAAAATGCAGAAGCTCAAGCAGTCATCATAATCACCTCGAGGTTTGCAGTGCTTTGTTCTCATGACCCATGTCTTCAACTCCTCGGAACACACCCAAAAGCACATTAACAATGCAGCGAGTGGCAAGCTCCCAATATAAGCTGGAAGCACCTCCCCTGTCTTGGCCTCCCTGTAGGCCCCCTGCTAAGCTAGCAACCTCACCAGCAGGCACCAAGAATGAGCACAGAATACGGCACAAATCAGACACTCTCCAATTCCAGCCTTGGAGACTGGCTCCTTCTGCCATGATATTTTGAGCATCCACCGAGCCATGCACAGAAGTAATTGAACCGTCATCATCCACAGGAGGATCAGTCACATTCAGCATAATGCTCAGAAACCCACTTGGAGTCGCTCTTACATTCCTTCTACTCTTCACTTCAGGAAGGCTACCTGGCGTCAGTGCACCTCCTTCTTTACCACAGCTGCCAGCAGAATCTGGCACAGGTATCAAACTGGCAGTCATCTCTGGAAATGTGAAGGCAGCCCAGCGTATGAGATCAATAAACTTCTGGATTCCACCATTGTCGCGCATACACTGCAGACATGTGACATTGTGAAAGCTGTCCAAGAGTGAAGTTAAGTAGAGAAGCCTTGAGTCTGCTCCTGTGTCCTAAAACATGTTCATGATGCCTGTCTCAACACCTAGTTTGATCCAAAACTGCAATACCCACTTATGCCATTCCAACAATACTACATACATGTAATGGAATACACAACATGACTAAGAAATTGACCAGAGTTATTTACAGTAAATTGTGAGGATACATTGCCTCTCGCAAGACCTGCAGTGAAAGTATCTGCATCTGGAAATCGTCAAGCAATCTGTTTAGACATGAAACCCCAATAGGTTCTTGTGAATCCAGCTGAGGTTGACCTTTGTCAACAGATGAAAAATCATCTGTCCCACATTCGTATCTTTTGCTCGGAGTTGAAGGCGTTCCAAGTCCATCCAGCAAGACCTCGACACCTCCAATACTCCGAAAATGGTTTTGGGTTCGAGGATTAGCAAAAATGGTCGACTTCAATGTTCGCAATGCCAGTTGCTCTAAGGACACATCTGACATAGCACCTTTCAGCCGTAGTTTTCGAAGAATACGCAATAACTCTGTATACAGTTTGCACCCACAACAATCAGATATCGTTAGTAAACTTGTTGTGTTCACTATTTGCATCACTGGCTCCTCCAAGAAACCCATCTGACATTCAGCACATTTCAGCCATAGTTCTGGAAAAATACCCAACATTTGTGTAAACAGTTTCCACCCACAATACACAAGTCTATGCCACAACAATCAGATATCAAAGTACAATGTCAGAAGATCTGACTAAATAGGTACCACCCATTCTGCATACAAATTGCAGCTGTCCAAGTCATCAATAAAAAAGAACTAGAATTTGTAAGGTGAAGAAGTAGAATCCTACCAACAAACCAATTTAGACCTCCAGTCTCAAGCAATGGCACTGAGCCATTAGGAAGTCCAGAAGTATCCCGGGCACTTCTGCTACTACCAGGGGACTGTGCACCTACAGAGATACGTTGTGATCCCGAGGTTTCAAGCCCAACCACACTACTCCCACTGGACAGACGCTTCTGCAATGAGGAACGACGGCTGGTGCTGGCCCTTGGAGTCTGTGGATGCTCGGGTGGGATTGCAGTCCCAACAATGTCTCTGGATGTCCGCTGTAGCATAATAGGTTCCAATGATGTGATGGGCATTCCAAATTTTTGTGTTAAGCGTGCCTCGGCATCTATGTAGTTGGCTACCACAGATACAATGTGGGAAATCAGGCACTGAAGGAAACCAAGTTGCATAGACGCGGACAGGGATGTGATATTGTCTGAAATCACCACATTCGTTACACCCTTCAATTGCACAACAGCAGCTGTCAACCCACCACACCAGAACAAAAAAAATTATTCAAAAAGTACACAACTTTGTGATTACATTCACACATTGTACTCAAGAAAGAGCAACACGAACCCCCTGTCAAAAAACACAGTTGATGTACACAAGACAAAGATTTTGCCCAGAAAGCACAAAACCCACCTCCTGCCTCTTAAACAACAAGACTTAGGATAGCGTATAAGGAGCATATCTTTCATAAGAATAGAGAAATCTCCATTCTCATGATGAAGAAAAAACAGTAAGGTTAACACTTCCTCGGTAAGCTACAGAACTAGGAAAGACACACACTGGTATGAACAAAAGTGCCAGTCTCACACCTGTTCAGGGACCATCAACAGTAGTATGTATGACAGTGACTTAACTACCACAACTTCCCCACTGACTTCATCAGCTCCCTACAGTGGGTAAAGGCCAGTGACAAGCATGAACCTGCAAACTGAGTTTCTGCTGCAATTCCAGAAGCAACAAGAAGACTCAGCCATACTACTGGCTAGCAACAGACCACGACAACAACAAGACAAAAAGCAGAAAGGGAAAAGAAAAACTGAAGGAAAGGACAACAGGGAAAAACTATGAACAAGTGGGCTTACAAGAAGCTCCCCACTTACAAGACCTGAAACAAAATCATTTTGAAAACTCCAAAAGTGGAAATTCCAAAAAGGAAAATTTTCTCTGATAACCAACTCTCTAGTTCTCTGTAGAAGAATTTTTTTTTAGAAAACATGTAATGTAAGGGTATAAGGAACACGCCAATAATGTAAGGAAGCATACATTTCATCAACACCATCAGTGTCTGTAGTCCTCCAAAGAAGAAATAGATCCTCCGATTGTGGAAAGATCGAGTTAAGATACTGAGGGCCTTGAGCAGGCGAAGTCCAGCTTCCATATCTGACGGGCTCAGCCACATGTCTGAAATCCCATCTGAGCTTGCATGCACTGCAATAAAAGAGAAAATGAAGAACTAACTGCAGTGAGTTGAACCCAACATACTTTCATGTCCTTGACTTACTTATGTGTGCTCCATCACAGGATTGAGTTTCCCATCTGATTGCCTCTTGCCTGTGAGTTGCATGTAAATTCACAATTGTGAATTCAATATGGCATCCACAAAATTCGGTTCTCTCAATGTCCAGCAAATTATGCTACGCATAGGATTGAGGACACCAACAAGATGCTTAAATAGGTAAAACACACAAACCAGGTCTCGTGAGTCAGTACAACTTCACATCCACTGATACTTACAGGCTGTGAAGGATCGAGTCAATCCTTTGAGCTCATCAATAAGCCCAAGAGTAACTCTCTTCGGGTGCCCTTGTTTGCACCCCACAACAGTGGACCCACTCATGGAACCACCTGCCTCTCTGTCACTATCATTTATCCTGGTGAACTCGCCAACACGAATCTGAAGTTCCGTAGGCTGAGGCTCATCAACAGGTACCCAGTCCTCAAATATCTGGACAAATGAAACCAGAAAGCATTCTAGTGCTTTTTGCGTTTCTTCCTGCAATTCAAGAGAAACACAGAAAGACTTTTAGCAAGGGAATCAACCAATGAGCACAACAAGGTAAGAACTTTCTGATAAACTCTTTCGGCAATTGCAGATAAGAATCCATGATATGCAAATAAGATTTGGCAATGAAAAACAATAGGTTATACCAGTCCGGATGCCTCTTGATATTTTTGCCACAGATAGTCAAGAACCGCTTCATCTTCATCCTTGCTGTACAACAGAGCATGCAATACTAGTCAGGGTGGGGTCTTATCCATCTACCCATTGTGCTGCCTACTGCACTGTGGGCAGACAGAGCACTGCAAAATAGAGGTATCAAGGACACACGTTTCAGTGATGGCTAACAAAGAAAAGCCATCAATCTGAAACATGACAAGTGAAAATACCCACTAAAACCATTTGCAATTGCATCACCAATGAACTGGTAACACCCAAGACACGTACTCAAGAGAATCCCAAGACACAAGAGAGAATCTATCATTTACGATCACATTACCCATGAACTGGTAACACCCAAGACAGACACACACTCTCGAGAGTATTCCAAGAGGAGAGAGAGAGAGAGAGAGAGAGAGAGAGAATCTATCTGTCCACCTTATAATGAGGAAATCAGCAAAGTTCAACAGTACAGATATAGGGAATAATATATACCTGAATTCAACTTCAGGCCATGAAGAAGGCTGGACAAGGCTTTCGCTCTGCACATTGGGCACCTCGAAGTTGTTGTTGGAGCTTTTTCGCAGGAACGCTGATACACCTCTCACAATATGCATTCTCTTCTACAACTCTGTCCCTCTTGAGCTGCAGTTACCCCCATCCCCCCCCCACATTGCCTTTGCCTTAAAAACAAGCCTAACCCAAGGATCCTATAAGCTTTCCTTGTAACCCAGTACAAAAAAGTTCTTTTCTGTACAAAGGACACTATTCCACACATAGATCAAGAGAAAAAACAAAAAATCTGGCAGGAGAACTCAATGTGTAACAGCCATACGGGTTTGACAAACTCTTCAATTTTTTCACTTAAAAGCAACAATAGTAATGTAAGAATCATTTTCCAAAATGACCTAAAATCACACTGCTTTTCAGTTCAAACCCTAAAGAGTAATCCACTACCTCAATTGAGATCATCTGGTTGCAGGTGTGATCTCTCCTGTCAGCCCCAATTAGAGAACCCTCAATATGCTTGCTCAAAGAAGCACAACCAGGAGAAGATATCATCAACCACAAACTGATGTACATACACAAAATGATAAATGAACTTCCTTCTTGCAGAAGATGATGATGGTGATGACGACCTAATGAGACTCAGTACCATAAGCAGCATGAGTAGTATGCATTTCTATGCTGATTATTTTTTTTGGGTTCATCTAGGGTTAGACCATCATTCCAGAGCTTGTGTTTTTGGAGTAGAAGTATGGGGTTGAGAGACCAAAAAAAAACTTACAGTGCCATATGTGGATTGTTGTCTGATTTGCTTACTTGAACCAGTCAATACTCCACATTGCAGCTACGCACCTCAATGTCCAACTTCGTGTTCCATCTAACAACAAACCCATGCTTCTTCCTTCCTTATTGTGCAGAAATAGCAACCCTGCATTTCCTTAGCAACAAAGCTGGAATCAACGTCCCTCCCTCAACATGAAAAAACCCCGAAACCTAAACCTAACAAAAGTGCACGGAGAATGCACCTCCTCCAGCAGAACCACAAAACCTAAACTAAGAATCGTGCACACAAGAGTGCTTCTTCACTTTCAGAACTCATGCACAAAGCCATTGGATCAATCAATTTGAAGACATGGCATGTTCAAATCCTCCTCAATGCGATTCCACGCCCAAAACCCTGCACCCCAATCCTATCCACTCCTCAAAACAGTCCTTTCTCAAACAATCCTTTGACAAACGACTTGAGAGAACAAGCAAAATTTCTCAAAACCCAAAAAAACTTACAAGCGTAAAAACGCTTCCAAAAATGCAGAACCCACAACCCACAACCCACAACTTTCTTTTTCCTCTTGCACAAAGACACACATACATAATACCCTCACACACAACACACAACACGCCCCTAGTAGAGAGAAAAAAACCTACCAAAAACCGATCTGGCTTCTGCATTCATCAAACACCATAGCTGTTGATAATCTAGCAAACCCTAAATCAACAAGGGGAGCCAAGCAACAAAACCCCCCTTCACTTCACTTCCCTTCCCTTCCCTTCGCCTCCCCCCCATCCAAAATGTTGTCCACAACCCCCAAATGTTGCAACACAATAACCAATGTGATGGTGGTGGTGATGGTGGGTTTGTGCTAAATGAGTTGTTACTCAATAAATGCACAAAACATTCTCTAAAACAAAAATCAAGTGCATCCAAGAAGGAAACACACATGGCAACAAAAAAGAGACAAACAAAAAAAACACACACACACACACACACACACAAAGAACTTTTGATGAGACAATCAATCAAGCAAGCAAAACCAAACAAACAAACAAATAAACAAGCAATAAAAGCGTGGGCTATGTGTTTATGATATTCCCAAAATGTGAGAAAGACTAGACTAGTAGTGTGACACAATACATTTGATTAGAATAGCATAGCATAGTATAGTATACTATAGTATAGTATAATAGTAGTACTAGTACTAATACCTTGTATTTTGTGCATTTGCTAAATGAATGAGTTGGGATGAAACCCTAAACAAGAATCCCCAATCCCATTTTAATTCATACACCCAAAAAAAGTTGAAACCTACCTCACCATATCAAATCTAGTCTAGGCTATATATTAAGATAGTTGTTTGTTGTTGGCCTTGCCTTGGATGTTGTGTTGAGATTTTCATCATAGAGTAGTATATAGTAGTAGCTTAATGGATTTTTTGGCCCCTAGGTAATAAAATAATAGGTCTATTTTTTATATGTAGATTTTTGAAAGATGATATTTTTGCATGGTGAAAATATTTGAGTTTCCATAATTCTTTTTTTATTTATTAGGATACTTTTTTAATGTAAATGGCAAGGCCAAAGTGTGACACACCCCTTGTTTTTTTCTTGTTTGTGACCACACCTTAACCCTCCCAAACCATAGGGCCTCTTGTTGTGCTTTTTTTTTGGTGTAGGGTTGATGCCCTTAGAATGGGGGCATTCCTGAAGTAAGTGATCCTTGCGAGGGGGTGTTATAAAATATAAAAAGCTATGAGAAACCTTTTTTTTTGGGGGGGTCGGTTTTAATTTGTGATACTCGTGAGGTATTATTATCATGAGAGAAAATGGAAAAAAAGAAAAGAAAAGAGAGGTAGACATTCCAAAAAAACAAATTATCACTTGAAAAAAAACACTCCTCTCTTTGTAGACAAAATATTAGGCTTTGTAACGCTACTTCCCAAATTCACTAAAAAAACAAACATTTTGATGACGTTTTTACGATATACCTAATTGGAAAGGTCTCAACAACAAGGCAATGTGCATGTTTGTCATTTTGTAATTATTTTTGGCACCAATGGAGCTAAAGAAATTAATGAGTTGAAAAAAAAAATGATTTTTTAATCATTGAAATGTAATTAAAAGTTGCAAACAAATTTTATTTTTATTTTTTTTAACAATTGAATTTCTTTGAAAGTTGTGATCTTTTTTTCATGGTGAAACACCAAGTTCAATAGCCATATATAGCTAAACCAAAGATCACAACTCAAACCCAACCACGATCTTACAACCTAACCAATAATTAGACCTTTGCAAGGAGACCCCAAAAAAAAAAAAAAGGGAAACAAAAATAAACCAAACAAAATTCCGTCTTCTATGAATTTAGGAATCACACTTTAAAATTTTCAAAAAATTACCGAGTCCCCCTCGTGCCAATGTGTTTTTGGGGTTTCCAACAACAAATTAGGGATTTATTTCCACACTCTTGTTTCTTCTTCTTCTTCTTCCGTCCTTGGCTAGAGATTTTTCGGGTGCCGACAAGGAAGGGATGTGGACTCTTGATGGCCATCCATTGAGTTCACTGATTACCCCGAGGAAGACTGACTCCGTTTTAAAAAGAAGCCGGACAATGAACTTGCGAGGAAAATGAATCTCATATACGAACAAAAATACATTAGGAAGGACTCCACCAAAGTCACAACGGAAAAAGCCGTCTTTCCTTTTTTCGTCTCTTTTCCAAGCTTAAAAAGCCGGAAAGCAAAGCTTTTGACCCGAGGATCTAATAAGATATGATTTTGTTCCGGGTTTTTTCCTTTACCCCTTTGAAATTCTCAGCCATAGTTTTTGTGTTCGACCTTTGTTTTTTTTCCGCACCCTTTTGCGCCCGCCCCCCCCCCCCCCTCCCAACCCTCCCTTGCTCTTCCCATGAGTTTCATTTGGTTAACTAATGGTATGAATATATATGTCCCTTCTTCTAGAATTGAATTTTTTTCAACGGAATGAATATATTTCCACACCTTCTAGAATTGAAAATTTTGTCAACGGAATGAATATATTTCCGCACGGTTGTTGTGATGTTGCACACACTTTTGAAGTTATTAGATATGGGATGTATACCACCCACCCACAAGCAAAAAGGCAAGAGAGTAAAGGAGTCAATGGTAGCTAGGCCGTCAATGGAGTGCCATTGCACTCTCAAATTTGTTGTGAAATCAAAAAAATATTTTTTTGACGGAGCTAGGGTAAGGTTGTGAATTTTTGAATATACCTATTGGAACACGCAAACCAAATGTTATGAGTCTCGGGTTTTATGGGAGCACTCGCTCTTCCTAAGCCAAAATTGTACACCACTTTTCAAACCCAATCGAGCAAAGCAAAGCAAAGCAAAGGGTTTGTGTTGTTGTGTATGGTGGGTGGGTGGGTGGGAGATGACGTAAACCCATTTCCCGGAACCAAAAAAAAAGTACCAGCGGAAATAGGTCTGTCACGAATGCCAACATTCACCAAGTCATGGCCAAGTGTCAATTGTCAATCCCCCCCCCAATGCCAGGTGTCGATTCTTAATTGGCCCTCTCATTTTTTCCTTTTTTCTTTTTCTTTTTGCCACACATGAGGAAACCAACAAGAGTAGGGTTTAGGGTTTAACGAGCATTTCAGTTGTTGGGATTGTGTTTTTTGTGTTTTTTTGAAACTTTTGATTTGCCTTCAAACAAGTGTTTTAGTTATGTTGAGATTTTGATATGGAGGGGGACTAGAAATTTGCAAGTGAATAATAAACAAACACATGGGCCAGCATTTTAGTGGGCTAATAATAATCATGCTTGTGAGTATGTAAAAAAATGCATCATCATCAATGATGGTGGCATTGTTGATAACCAGAGTTATTATGTATAATACCAACCAGCTCATATTAAAGTCCATAACATATATACATTTGTTGATATCATTTATATACTCATTCCATATCCTTCAATTATATATACCATATCACATATATACCCTATTCAAAAATGGTGGGATACCATCATTATGCTCCTCATGGTGTCAAAATTAGGGAGAACCCAATATCACAAAATGGTGATACCAGCCCAACACTGGACTACTAGACCCATCTCAAGAATTTCTTGGTTTATAAATATATTTATTTATTATTTTTATTATTTTTCAAGATTGCCAGGTTATATTTCTAGGGCTTTGTGATGTTTTGGGAAGTTAATAATCTGTGGTTTGTCTTTGTATTGGGTTTGTGGCTTTTTCAATCATCAATTTGATTCCTTTAAGTTGGTTTTGTGTAATTTTTCACCTAGCCCTTAGGTATCTCTTAACCCAGGTAGGCCCATAGATAAACTCATGCATAAGGCAAGAAACAAAATGAAACTCAAATTATCATGAAAATTTTGAACTTTTTCTTATTATTCTTCTTCTTTTATGCAATTTCATCTTGCATTTTAACTTTTGTCCTCAATTTTAGTGACACTGAAAGTTTTATTTGAGGGTTTTATTGCCTTTGCAAATATCTCTATTGTATTAATTATAATTCATTATTCTCGTGTGCCATCTTGCTAGTGGTTTGATTCATCCTTTCATAGTGCAAAAATTCATATTATGACAAACATGGCATTATGAACACACGCGCCCTACCCTTTGTTTGATTTATTTATATTGTTGTATTGTAATTTTAATTTTAAGTACTTGGTAGGACATGTAATCAAGCAATTTGAATGCAAGGTATATACGTTTATGATTTGTTTAATAAGCTTGTGTTGACTTTAAATCCCATTGTTTCATAAGTGCATTTGTCCACATATATGGTTTATTTGTGTGGAATTAATAGTCTTATGCATTGAAAAAAGAAAAGTTTGAATTTGTATTTGTTCACAAAAAAATTTAGCATTGTGGATTGGGATCTTTTTTGGTTAACATATTGACATTGAAGTCTCTAATTGTCATTAGGTGAAAGCATGCTAAAATAGACTCAAAAAACAGCTTAATGAAATAAATATTAAAAAAATAATCAATTTACAATTGGAATTTCAACAAAAATTTTAGTCAAAGTTGACATTTAAAACTAAAATCTTTTAATCACCTTGAACAAAGATTTAAATGACAATTGTCATAATTGACATCATTTGACACCTTGATCATAAGCGACATTGGTCACTTTTATGACTAGCCAAAAGTTTTCATCCATCCATGAAATTATGTCATCTAGGACAAGATTTCAATTTCCAACTAAACTTGCAACCACATTTTGCAATTAGGTTTGCAATTAAGGTTGTGACTAAGTTAATCGCTCTAACCATAATTACAAATAATGCCAAATGTCTAATTCTAGACATTCAAGATATAAACATGTGGTGAAATTTTAACAATTGGCTATAACTAAATTATTAAATGATTTTACAAGTATCGCCATGTGGCACATTTGAATAAATTATTTATATTTATATTTTTTCATAAGTGTGGTTAGATGGTGACACAAGGCAATTTATAAATTTATCAACAAATATTTAAATTAATTATTATATTGCCAAGATTGTGACATGTAGGCATTACATTATTTTTTCAATTTTTAAATTGTGTTTATTAAGGTTGCATCCTAAATGTACATGTCTCAAGTTAATAATGTATCTTGGTGTTTTAGATGTAGTTGATTGTGTGGTTAGGATAATTGCATCTTTAGTTGAAAATGCAACCAAACATACAATTAAGTTAGTTGCATATGTAATTTTAGGAGTTGCACATGCAACTTCATGAAATGGAAGGTTGCATTCACTAGAGTTGCACATGCAACCTCACAAGTTAGGATATTATAAATGTCAATGTTCTTTTGACTACATATGCAATGACATATGTTGGTTTTAGTGTTTTCAATCAAGTTGTACATTTATTAGTTGAAATATTGGGAAGGTTTGCTACTTGTGCCTCACATGCAGTACTTTCACCTATTGATAGTTAGTCAAAGTAACTAACTAATAGGTGACATATTTTGTGTACCATGTTAATTGGTTTTTTTTTAACAATTTTGTTGAATGATTGACTAATGATGCAGCTTGCAACCTAGCAAAGTTGGTGGATTTGGCAGTATTGGATAAATCAAAACTCCTATACTTGGGAAGATGCTACATTCATTATAGGCAACTGTATCAAAATCCAAAGCAAAAGTCTTGATCATGGTGAGTGTATTTGTTAGAGTAAACAAAGTAGGCATTGGATTAATGTTTTGGAATTTCATTGGCATGCTTTTTAACGTGTTCTTTGGATATCTTGAGCTTGTTGCAGAAAATAATGTAATATGAGTTGGGTTTTTTTATTGTGATTTTGTGCAGATGTTGAAATTTTGTGAATCAAACCAAATTTCATTTTTGGATGAAGTGGTAGCTGGTGCACGAACCATGTAGCTTGTAGAGCAAGTTGTAGTTGAGGTTTGAACCAAGGTGGAATATGTTCTAAGCCATCATAAAGGTACATTATAAGTATAAGAAGTTATCTACAAGAAGTTTTGTAACTCCATAATTGGAGTTGTATTTTTGTTTGACCATATGCGATGCACCCTATGAAATGGGTCAATGGAACATTCTCTAGTAACACTGTTTATCAATACTATCCAATATTGATTATCATTTACTAAATCAATACTAATACAAAGTTTATAAACATGTTGCAATATCATATCTCTTGCAACTTCTATGGTGCATATGCAATTTCTAAATGCTTTTGTTGTGGTGTGCCTATAACACATTTACAACATCATAATAAACATGAATACAACATTGATTCACTATTGAATATCCAATTTGCAACTGTGTTGTTGCAACATTACATCACCTACCTTCAACAACACACAAGCAATACAAATATAATGTTGGGAAAGTATGATTATAACATATATACAATAACATAAACAACAAGAATACAACATTGAGTCAATATTGAATATTTAGTTTGTAGCTATGTTGTTGCAACATTGCATCCCTTATGTTCAACAACTCACATGCAATGCTAATACAATGTTGAAAATAAATGAGTACAACATATATACAAAATATAGACAACATGAATACAATATAGAATCAATACAATAATAGAGTTTGTAACCATATTGTAACAACATTATATCATTTACAATTAAAAATACATACTAATATAATCACAATACTAATGCAATATCGTTACAATATGGAAATAATATGAATACAACACGTCAAACAACATAAATACAATGCAAATATGATGCTACATCAATTATCATTGAAATAATACCAAAATTAAATCAATACAATCTAAATTGTTTCAATGCCTATTTTACATGAACAAAGCATTAAACCTTGGACATCTTGTAAAAGTATTGTGAAAATATTTAAATAACACTAGTACAAAGGGGTCCCATTTTGTGATGTCTTTCCTAAATATTTCTGTTGCATACGAGAGTCAAGTTTAGGGATCTCCAAACTTAGGAGCATGAATAAAATAGTGGAGATGTTAGAAGTGATGACTATTAGTAGGGGACCACATTGGCTGGTTTGAGGGAATTAGCAGATGTTAAAGGGGATTCTATGCAAAGGTTGGTTAGGGATTCTTGAAACCTAAGTAATTGGGAATTCCGGAATAAGGGTGTTGCAATGTCTTAAATGGGCATAATTAGGGAATTCAATCATGTTTGGCTTTTGATTACTTTGTTTGATTTCTAGGAGAATCTGTGGAAAAATTTGTTGGTTAGAAGAATGTGGCTGCTCCCTAGTAAGACCACGATGACCTATTGAGAGGATGCGGAGCGCTCTGATCCAATTATCTCTCCAGTTATATGTGCTTTGGAATGTCTAGTTTGTTGAATTTAGTTAGGGTTTATTCGTCAAGGAGTCTGTAGACCCATTAGGAGATTCATAAACACTAGGGACTTGCATTGTAATGATTTATGGTAGTAGCATAGAAAGAGAAAGACCAATACTAGGATACACTATTTGTGGCAATTGGTCAATCAAATTGTGTGTGAAGCTAGGGATTTCCTTGTAGATGTTCTTTTTATGTCACACTCCAATCTAGACCCAACCATACCCGGTTAACAATTGTTTTCTTTAGCCAATGCTGCACTCTTTGGTGTTAGACCTGTGTCCAACCCATTGACCTTCAAGTTTCTGAGCAAGACATTTTAGAATTTCAATGCAAAGATTCCTCTTTTGTTGGCGATACAATATCCAGCCAATAAATTAAAAGAAATTTGCAATCAAAAAATTGTGGAGTCTCAAGAAGCATAGTTCTAGTTGGTTTCTATTTCAACTGCAATAGCTACTTTCAGGGGATGCTTTGCTTGCACTCAAATCTTTATTTTTTATAATTGAGAAACGAGAAGATTTTGAGTTTGTTTGATTGCAAACACTATGCAAATTACTCGCTAATTCAAAGAACCAATTACAGAACTGTCATAAATATGTGACATTTAACTAAAAAAGGTTGTATTTAATCATAATATTTTTAGTTAAGAGATAACCAACCCCATAAGAAACCTTCAAGTTTGAAATTTCAAAAAAGCTTGACCCTGTTACATAAGAGTTTTTTCATTCCAAAAATTTCAATAAACCAAAACCAAAGGTTCTCTAATTTTCAAATTTTCGAAAAACTGAAACTAAAGGTTATTGAAAACAATCAAATTGTGAATCAAGAACCACTACAGTGGTTACACAGATATTAAGCCTGACTAAATTTAGCAAGAACAATGGAAGTTAGGTGAACAATCACGAACCCTAACCAATTAATCAAGAAACCTAGTTCCAAAAGCAAGAACCACATACTAAATAGCTACACAAAAAACCATCAAAGCAGCTGCATGAAATCATGAAGCCTAACCAAAATTACCAAGAAGCAGCTAGTTCCAAAAGCAAGAACAACAAAGTAGCTACACAAAAAACAATCAAAACAACTGCACTTTAAGAACAATAAGAAAAAAAAGAAGTTGCAGCACTTGAAAACTTTCCCTGAAACCTAGTAACCAAAAAGAGCAAGCCTGACCACCAAACAATTAAACAACAACCCACACACAATACAAAACGTTAACAGAAAGGAAGGCTCCGACATCCAATTTGCACCTTTGCTGCAAATTGTACAGGTCTAGGAGACAAGCTCTCATACATATATATTCTGATCATGAGGTATCATTCCAACAAATTATGTCAAACTTCACAAAACATAATTTTACCAAAGCTGCACATGTAACCAGTTGGGTAGATCAGTTGCTATGGATGTTACTCACACATTATGGCCAACATCAATGGCCGGTTAGTATTCTGACATCTAGTGTCACATCTGGGGCTGTAGTTGATTGACTGATGCCAATTAAAACAGCCCTAAGAAGTATGCAAAACTGATTACAAGTGGAGTTCACATCGGTGGGCATGAATTTTATATAGACACTTGGTAGAACTTTGTCCAAATTGTGGAGGGGAGGAAGTTCCTCTCCTGTCGACACACCATGTAATATGAAATTGGGGACATTATTCGCAGGCCTACCTCCCAAATCACAGGGAAATTGATTAAGAATAGTGTACATAACTCAAAGAAACTATTTGAGTCCTAGGGGGAGTTTAGGGTTTAGGGTTTTATTTGCAATATGATATATTGCGTCTAGACAGTGAAGCTCATGAATTCTTGAACTCAAATTAGGTCAGTTAGAGACAAACCAAAAATCAGTCCTAGCTAAGCTGCTAATATTCAGCAGGAGGCTGCTGCAGTTATATGATGTACAAAACTTGGGTCGATCATGAGTTGGTGACACCAAATTCACGTTGTCTCGAACATAGTCCGAGATGGGTACGTTGCTTTCTGTGTGGTAAACAGTGGACAATAGATCCCTGAAATTGATCAGCAGCAACTCCGCAAGCTCTGGATTGAGCCATGACTGCAAGCCAAGTTCGCACACAATGAACCAGCCTTTGCTAAATCCTGCAAACTAGGGGGCCGCGTAATAAGAAGCATATCATGGACGGGATTCACTCAAGGACTCGGACAGGTTTCATTAAGTTTGGACCCGGTTAAAGCTGTGTTAGACCGGTGACTGCTTTCTCACTGGCTGATCTAGCAATGCTTCGCTGACGCATGACGGGGTTGCCGCTGCTCGTGGTGGCGCCCGGCTGGATCGTCTGTTCCACCACTGTCTCCACAGGAGGTAATTCTAGTGTCTTAGTACTGTGGCTCTGACCAGCCACTATATTCAGATCGTGTCGAGAACTGGTAGACTCCCTTAATGGAGCATCGGAAGAACCTGCATTGAACTGATCACCACCACTCGTGGAGTCATCTGTGTCAGCTGCAGGACCCACTCTTCCAGATCCAGCTCGTCTAGTGCACCAGGCATCCCATCTGTCATGTGCTGGCGAGTAGAACATATTGGCAACGGTGTACATACTCGTCAGCCATCCGCCGATGGTACCGAACAGTGTGATTACGAATGTAAACCATGGTACCTTAGTCAGCTGCAAAACCAAACAACCGACTGAGCTGATCAGAGCCAACAAACTAAATATGCACACAAGGAGCTCTTGGATCATTCCTTCCCTTGTTGGGAAATTGTCTATACATCCAAGAATAGACTAAAAACACAAGTAACAGGGAATTAATTGTGCAACACAGGGAGGCAGCCTAACAGGGAAAGTTCACTTATGCCATCTAAAGGGGTAGTGTGAACCAATGTCAAAGGGGAAGTTCATAAGCACCTAGCTATTGGGGAAAACGAATTTTCCATCTCACATTGATTCTCAGAGGGATTTCTAACGGGATAACTGAGAGCTTTCCCACATTGCACACAGGGAGTTGTACGAAAACGCCTTGTGGCAAAACTGAGCAAAAAATGCAGTACTACTTAGCTGCATCCATCAATGGTGACCTGATTACACTCGACTACTCTTGGCCGGGCTTAAGAAACTCAACATGAACTTCTTCGGATATTCATTCCATGCCTTCAAGAAATTATCAAGAGAATGCTGCATTCTGAACTCACCTTGTAGCAGACATAGTTAGGGGTCAAGGAGGACTCCAGGTTTTTCCAATCCGGTCCGTCGACAGGCCGCGGCTGCATGTCGGTAGTATCGTTCACAGCACTATAATTTCCTGTGATGGTGCATAAGTCTTGGGAGTTGCAGGTCGTCTCCAAGAAGACCGATCTGCCATTAGCTAGAGTATAGGGCACCACTTCCGCGTACACTGTGGAGCAGACCCCGTTCTTGTAGGTCTGCAGCCGTGAATTATTCATGATAACCGACACACTCATCGTGTCTGGCGGCGTTGTGGCCAAGTCAGCAATAAGGTACTTCAGCTGATAAGGAAGCACTTTCTGGCAGGATGGAGAATTCCGCTCGCACAAATTGTCACGAATGTTATCGTTGCCACTGGCGTTGGCCATGAGCACGCAGGAGTCGTAGTCTTGGCTGAAGTCGATGCAATTCAAGGCTGCTGTTGACACATCATTTTCATCAAGCTCCTTGTACACGTTGCAAATCGATGTGCCATTACAAACAGACACGTTGAAACTCTCCATGTCTAAACAGCTTCCTGCTATATTAGGATAGCTGGCTACTAGAATGGGCCAGATGGGATCCATGCTTGGGTCTCTTTGGAAATAACCGTACGTGACATTGTTCTTCTCCACAACCTAGATCATCACAACATGCAGCGCATCATCAATATTGCAGGTTCCATGGTTTGAAACAAAACTCTATATCTAAGAGCGACTCCATCGGTGCTCAGTATGTGACCTTGGCTCAAACCGGTTCACACTTTTCTCAGTATGTGCGGTTAGGCTCAAGATTTTCGCACAGTTCAGTGAGGCTGGTAAAACGCATGGCAGAGCCTTATAAGCCTTCGGTGAACCAGCACCCACCAGTTGATACCATGGTAAAAATCCCATTTGATCCACTTCAATTATTTCTAATTATTACAAACATCCCATGCCTCGACTAAATCAGGGTCTCTGAGTTCGAATCTAGCATTTTTTGGGCATAATATGGACTCTAAGAGGTCTCACTCAATATGGGTGCTGCTTCACCTTGGAACAACCAGAGAGAAGAATGTAATAAATATATGATCTGACTGCTATTCCCTGTTTTTCTGTTATTCTTATTAACCAATCATTACAAGTGTTTGTTATTAGTAGTCTCCCACTTATTTGCAGTCCCAGTTTCTAATGTAATGGGTACCGGGTAGGTTAAAAAGTAAAGAACTAAACTTGGATGTAAGAAATATTTTTGCGTACTGGCTGGAGATGCTCTATCGAGATTAATTTTGCACAATGATGAACGCTGCTTGTGATATAGGTTAAAAGCTCTTGACACTGCTTGAAATCATTAAGGTTCCGATCTAAGAGTGATATAATGTACTCGAGAAAGACAAGACTTGGTTATGTACAGAAATGGTGGCCGAGGGTGAACTCAAGGAACTCACCTTACTGTGGTTGTAGTATAACACGTTCGCATGCATTTCGATCCCGTTTTGGCCGTTAGACGTGCGAGTGGTAATGGTGAGACTCGAATTCATGGATTCCAGGATGTCGATCACGTCCTTCAATCGAGTTGACATTGAGATGTCGAAAGTCGGGTACAGGTTGCAGCGCCCGTGGTAGCTTTGGGCTGCATTGCAAGGATTACTTGGATTTGTGTCCACCCCAAATCCTGAGCATTCCACCCACTGATCGATCGGGACGAGAAAACTGGCGTTGTTCTCTTTCAAAGCATTCATGATTGCATGCGGGGAGCAGACGTTGCAATCGCTGCAATTGTACTCGATCGCCATGCGCATGTATGCTAACGGGTAATCGACGCAAATAGGCAAATTGGAGTCGTTCAGAGGTAATGTGAAGACCGTATCTGCAATAGTGAAAACTCAGTGCTATCAGATTCTCAAATGTAAATTTAGCGGCATCTAAGCTACTCTTGGGAAAACCTATAATAAGCTTGCACCTACTAGAGTCTCCAATTAGCCAACCCACATAGTCTTTAAGCAAGCTAAATTCAGTTTGACAAATCAAATTGCAATCTTTTGATCATCTGGATTCAGCCTTACACCTTGTGCCATATCTAGAACCATCAATATCAGTCACTTTGTGCTATATCTAGTCCTATGAACAACATTCAATCTGTGTCCACATATACGATGAAACAGGATTAGTTCACTTTGTGTTCCCATATATGGTGAAACAAGAGTAGTTTGCTTTTTGTTGAAATGTAGGGTGCAACAAGATACAGGAACAATAAAGGAGTAAAAAAATGAATGACGTTGTGATTCGTTTTTGGTACACAGTTTAAAGAATTTGAATCTTGCAGCAAGTATGTAGAAGTTCAGAACTTGGAGTCTCTCCGTTAAGCAATGAGTCCAAACATCAGCCTTTGGAATTGAACTCGTGTTGCTTCAGCAACACAACTTCAATCGCTGCGTATCAAGAATCATCGCGAGAGAAAAACTTGTTTTAACGTCCTTTTAAGAAAGTCTCGAAAGCCTAGAAGAGTAGTGAGGCAGCTTGAAGAAACTCGAAGAGAGTCTCCTGGCATGGAGGAGATTAGAATGGCCATTATCATAGTAAATTGCGCAAAACAGTACTAGTTCAACAAGGAAAGCGCAGTTGTAGACACAAGAAAAGCTTGCTACAATACTTCTGCTGGTGGTGGGCGCATGGACAGTGGATCAGTACTTACCCGAGTAAGGCACACCCTTGCAAATACTGGATAGTGTGCCACTATCATTGCCGGTCCACAGGACGAGCTCGATTGCCTCCTGTTCCAGAAAAACCCACCCCTTCTCATTGCTGGCGTATGAGAGATTGACTGATGCGTTAAAGCTTTCGACAGTTTTAGCGACATCGTATGTGGTATCGTTGTTGAATTGAACAACGGTGATTGCTGATAGTTCATCTTTGCTGTAGCACCGTTGCAGACCATACTTGGATACGGTTTGGAAGGGTGTTTTCTGCAGCGCCCATAGACTCTGCGGCAAGGTACAGCCGCAGGTGTATTGACTGTCCAGAATGGTCGTTATTTTCTCATCCAGGTAGTTCGCCGTTTTGTTGCGCTGCTCGATTTGCAAGGTGGCGATCGTCGTGACCGCAGCGAGACAAAAGAAGAGGAACAACCAAGTGTATGCTAGGTCAAACTTCGGATGTTCCGAACGCAAAATATGGTTTAGTTGAAAGATTGTGACGGAGTTGGCCACGGATCCGATTCTGTTTCGCAGAGTAAGGGTTCGTGTTGAGGTCAGCACGCTGGCACGGATTCTGTTTCGCAGAGTAAGAGTTCGTGTTGAGGCCAGCGCGCTGGCATGGGCGTTCGTCGCCGCCATTTCCGGCTCGACCTTCACCACGATTGTAACTGACTCCTCCTTATTCAACAGGCTTGGCCAAAACGCTTGATCTGAGGCCTGACAAAAGGATTTCATGCACAATCAACAACAAGCCACGAAAGAATTCCGAAACATGAATCTGGTTCTAACCCCTACCGACAAACCGTGCAGTAAACATTTCGAGTAAAAATGTATCATTGATCATCAGCACAGCCGAAAAACGGTCGTGCGTGCTCAAAAACCGTACCTGCTGCTGATCGGGTCGGAAGCTGCTAGTTTCTCTATCAGAGGCCGCAAGCTGGAAAACTGAGCTGCAAGCAGTTCGAAGTATGGAGAGGGGCTTACGAATCAAATGTAAAATGGGCATCTGTAAAGACTGTCTATCTTACACTACTCGCGCTCTCTAATTCTCTAACAATACCCAATTGTAAAACAGGGTTTATAGAATGGTTCAGACTTTGCAATTCTGTTGCTAGATCATGTCATCAGCTAGAGTTTATAAGATGTAGATTATGAAACAAAATATACTAAGTGCAAGCTAGAAGTTCTAATTCTAACACGCTCTGTTAATACGCAACTTGCAAATTTATCTAGCACAAATGATCAAAAATTGGAAGCTAGATAGCTCCACAAAATGCATACTGATGATATGAACCTTCCAGGGTCGAAAAAAAAACTCTGAAAATCCTGTGATCTAAACCCATGAGATCGATCTTACAGTTGCCCAGAAACCTTTTGAGACAAAGGATGGATACAAGGAAGTACCATGTTGGCACAGAATCCACTGCCCAGCCAAGCACGCCTATATATATATATATATTTTTAACATGTTAGTATAATAGATGTGAATTATGGCATATGCATTAAGCTTTGATGAGGAAGGTGTGATGAAGGAGAGTACAGAACTTGGCTTGTTGCTTATGGGGCAAGTTTACCCTTTGCTTACATGAATCCTAAGTAAGAAAAGCAACTAGCAACGTCACCACTCAAAAACATTTCGCCATGGTCAATTAATCAAACTGCCAATTTTTAACTTCAAGGTTATCAAGTTGGGCAACTTTAAAAAACCATGATTTCTTATAGTGATATAAGAAATCCACTTATTTAATTTGAACAATGATAAGGTATTCATCCCATCATGTACCAATGCATCACCTAGGGACTTGCATTTATTTTAGTCATTTCATGATTTATCATCTCATCACCTTATCACCCATTGGAAGGAAAAAATGAAAGCATATTCCAAGTTTTTTTTCATTTGATTATCAATTGCATTCTTCCATCTAAATTGGAAAAAAATATGTTATATATCTACATTTCAAACAAATGTGATATTTACTAAGCTTTTGGAAATAAAATACCGAATTCAATGGGTTAAAACCATTGGTTTCAATTTTAATAAATTAAAAAAAATCCAAGATTAAAAGGTTTTAAGAACCAAACTCAGATCAATTAGTTCTTGATTAGATTTGTATTTAGAACCACAATTGGAACAAAGATTTTTGGGGAAAAACAAGTTTAAAACTAGGGGTTATCGAAAGGTTAACCACTAATTTTGGTCTAGGCTATATGGAAACAAACCAAAATTAAATATAGTTTTCAGAACACTACTAGAAATCTTGTCATTTGCAACCAATCACTATGCAACTATTGTGCAACTAGCCATCATTTGCAACTATATTAGTCATGTTTGCAACTACAAATTTGGTATGATATAATTTTTGGACCATATGGTTGAATGTACAATTGACATGCAATTAAATGTATATAAAATAAACATATAATATAAAAATAATGGCCTAAACTAATACACATTTAAATTAATATACCCAATATATCTACCTAGGTTATGTATAATAGTATTATACATGTAATATTAGGGTTAAACCCATGCTAATTAAGGAGACCAAAATTAAACATTAATTAAACATAGGTTCAACTCACATTAACCAAGGATAAATTTAAATTAAACCTTGATTAAGCTAACCATGACTAAATTAATTAGAAAGTTAAATTAAATGTGAGTAAATTATCTTTAAAATTAGATTAATTGAGATTAAATTAATTATGACTAAACTAACTAGAAAGCTGAATTATACATGTCCAAACTAACTATGGTTATTTAAGATGTGAGTTCATTGCATTGCATGTATTAAATATTGTTCAATGATTGTGAGTCGAGGGAACAAAAGTAGGGCATGGAGCAAACCCTAGGTGGAATTCCACACCAATTGTTATGGAAAAAAACAAATCAATGAAAGGACCATATCCACTAGTATTCCTATGATGACATTATAAAAAACATAACTTTAAACATTATTTATTACAATACATGATTAGGTCCAAGCATTTTAATGATATGGTACAATATTTAATAATTGGTGCATAATCATATTTCAGATCTATACTCCTATATTGGAGTTGAACTTAGGAATATATAAAATTGCATTACCTAGTATATTCTAAAATATGGAATGCATGTTTTACATTAGGAGTTAGGGCCGATGTTAAACTTAAATCTAGTAATCATACCCATGGAAAAAATTTAATCAACCCCAAGGGCTTAATAGTTGGAGTCAAGGTTTCAAAAAAAAACATTTCACCCAACTTATTAATTAATGTTGGACTATATGGCCTTGTATTGGCCCCAAGGTTGATAAAAGAATACCGTCAAAGTTGGCAGGCCAAATTGCAATGCCTATAGCTAATATTGTTACATTTATAAATATCTTGACATCGATGTGATAACATTTATTCATACTTTAAGGTTAATTATCAGCCCAAAAAAAGTTCAAGGGTTGCTCTAGGTTTTCCATCCATGATTTGTGGTGTAATGTGAGCAAAAGAATCACTGAGAAAACTGCTTGGAAGCTTGGACAAATCTCCAACCTCTACTTTTAACATCAAGAGTAGATGAAATGTGAATGCAGAAAATCATGACATAGGATTATGCATTATGAAGGATACACAATAGATAGTTTTTGTAACCGTTCTAATGAATATTTGATAATAATGAAAGGTCAAATTTTGCATTCCTAAATTTGTTAAAAATATGTTTCCAAACATCAATTGGCCTAACATCACACAAATTATATATTAGATATTTTCTAGTATCGCTTTATTATCATTCAATATTTCTTGGAAAAAATAATTTGAATTCACACATATATTTGGTAGGGCAACATGTGCAAAACATAAAATGTTGTAAGATAGAGAATGTTAGATATTTTCAATGGAATATATATGTTGGAACGTAGAACATTCACATTCGATTGGTGGTGATTGGAAAGGTGGCAAGAAAAGGAGAAAATTCACACAAGGAAATATGATAAAATATTTTATAATAGAAAACAACAACGTTTCAATTGAGTTTCATCCATAGTTGAAGAATAACAATCATACAATGGACGATACAATTGTGGGTACACATTTTCTAAAACCTTTTTGAGTCACTATAAGCAACTAGACTAATGTTTTGTATCCAAGTACTAACGTGTCTTCCCAAGTGAATACAAAAAATGTGGACATATTCATGGCATTCTTGAAGTTAGAAGAATAAATAGTGACGGTTTCCATTTATTTTAATGGGTAAGATTGTAACTTTTCAAAAAATTAGGAAGTGATTCAAAGGTTGTTGTATTTGTTAGAGATGCATGTCCATGTCATGTCCATTCACAATGTCAATCAAGAATTGAAGAATGAGTTTCAACATATAAAAAATGAAAAAATATATCTTATTAGAGCTCTCCACCCAACCTTAGGACCGCATATTTGTTCAGGAATCCATGATTCACCCTTGAGCTTAAAAACATAAAACTATTTCACTCGAAAGCCTCATCATGTAAATAATTTAAAATGGCAAGATCATAACAAAGCTTATTTTTTATCCTTGGTGGCGATACCATGGGTGCCTAGGTTTGGGCCTTGTCCTTCATGTATGTGGGCAATATGAAAACTTAGGAAGACTAGATAATAATTCCTCCCTTGCAAAGAATGGAAACAAACTTCTACAATTTCAAAAGTGAAAGATCATGATAAGAGGACACATACAAGGAAAATTAAAGAATAAAGCTTGAAAGCCATGCATATTTACTGACAATCCAAGTTCCTTCTTGAGTGCTTTGGAGGCGGGGGATTCAAATCATCCATGTCAACAATAGGGCGTTTATGCTCAAGAGCTAGAATTTCAACCAATGGTTTTAGGACCTTTGTGAAGTTGTCAATATCAAATTTTAGAACAAGTATGTGACAACGAAGGACATGACACGCCCTGTTGTTGTTTCCTACAACATAAACAGAAGTGAAAACTAGAAATGGAAGAAATAGGGAACGTGGATACTTGAAAATAAAAGAGGGGAGGTGCAAATGTATGGATGTAGACAAGTTTACAACAAATGAACTAGCTTTGGAGCACACCTCAATGAGGGCTTGGAATGTCAAAGGATGCACCTTCTTAGCAACCCAAAATGGTTTTCCCGCTTTGGACATCGTCATTAAAGACCTATTCGTTTATAGATTACATCCTATTTGTTGAAGACATTAATACCTTTTTGCAAAAATTCTTCAAATGGATGGGAGAGTGGAAAGGACTACTTGGCAAAAGATGTGTTATAAAATTACTTCACCAAGAAAGTCAAACGACTCAAGAGGGTTTGCAAGATTACCAAATGAAAAAAAATCAGGGCATGACAATTGAAAGCACCATAAAGGTATAGAAGGAGAGATAGTTGATCCAAAACCTTGATAAAGGAATCTGCAGCGTTTGCAAGAAAGAGATAATTCACAATTGCCCATTTCATGCAGATCTAGCAAGAATTAATTGTCTACAGCTAACCTTGTGGATGAAGGCACATATCCAATCATATTCTTTTGGCCATTTGGTCGAAGAATGCTTCTGCTACAATACTTGCCCAGGAAAATGGAAAAACTTTGCATTGCCATATTGGCGGCCAAATGGAGGGCAAAACTATTGGGCTAGGTTGGGGAGGAGTGGTCTAAGTTGACTGAAATGTGTCCAAAACATTATTGGAGTCCCAGGTAGAAAAATAGATGCCCTAGTTGTTTAAGAAAGCTTGGAGGGTGTAAAATACACTATACCACTCCAATCGGTAATGGGAGGATGATTATTGTGAAGTGGAACTTCCACAAATTCATTTGGACCTATGTTGAACTCTTGTGGTCTTGTAAACTATACTCCTTGCCCTTTCTTTTTCCCTCCCACAAGCTATGTAAAACTCACAATGGCTTCTTGGAAATCGAGTTCGTTCTTCTTTCGAAGTAAGATTTCAAAGGATGGAATGTTATCCTTGGGATAGTCCAAGTACGAACCACATGCAAAAGATGACTAGAGGACCACTCCTTGAGTAGATCTTTGCAAAACATTTAACTATTCATTTTAAGATCGCACCAAATCTCCAACAGTTGAAGGAGTTGGTCAATTGTTCCCATCGAAAGAAGCACATGGTAGAAATACCTACACATAAGATAAAAAGGTTGACCCAAGTCCAGATTATCATAGTTAGAATGCAGAGGTAGAATGAAGGAATGAAGAAAAACAATGAATCCAAAATACTAACATATAAAATATAATATCACTTTTACTTGTCTGAACACCCTATTTTTAGCATCAAAGGTAGGAGAGGGGAAGGAGATAAGAAAGTCAATAATAATGAAACCAAACATATAGTGCATAATAAATAACACAAACCTATATAAAACCAATTTGAGCGGCTCCTTCCCTCCAGATTGCTACTCCCAAAACTTGTTTATGCGGATTCCATCTATGGGCTTGAATTTTCAAAAGAAACAAGTCTTTTGAATAATTTGCCTCCACTCCTAAATGTAAGACAAGAAGGAAAGGATTTTTAGGAGATCTTTAATAGTCAAGCTTAGGTCCAAGAGAATAGATGCATATAAGACCAAGGATTCAACTTCGAATTGCAAGACACAATTTCCAAAATTTACAATACACATTATAGGCTCGAATGGACAATCAAGACAACAAAGTTTGGTAGAAATGTTTACCAAACTTGGTGCTAGAATGTTGACTTGAATATCCAAAAAACCTTGCTTGGGGAACTTTTTCACCTCTTTCAAGACACTAGATTCATTCCATTGTTTGAGTCAAGCGAGCTTCTGGTCTAGAAACACATAGGAGTAAGCCAACATTTGCAGCTTTTTTGTGAACATCTCAAGCTTGGAGTTCATATCGTAATGAATCTAGATCTCCTTCAAAAAGTTTGAACCTAGTGCAGGATCACACACCAGGAGATGTTTGCAAAACACAAAGTAATGATTTTTGCATACTTGTTCCATAGCCTCTCCATTTGCTCTTGAAGCTTGATAGTGGACCTCTTTCCATTGTCAAAATTTTTTTCATAATAAAGTTTCACAACCACATCTGCAACTGTAATATCTTGTTGCAAGAAGGATAACAAGCAAGAAAACTTATGATAGACTAAAAGAACAAAGAGATATAATTGAAAATAAACATGATTACATAGTGAGAAGATGAAACAATATAATCCATATTTTATACATGTATTTAAAAAGGCCTATGAAGTTAAAGAATGCCATGTTTTCCTTGACTTGTTTTGGCACTTCTTGTAGACATCCATTAGTAGGACATTTTAATTATTCTGGTGGAATTTTTCCAATAGATTGAATTCGGAAGAAATCATGGACTAGACTGGGCCCGACATGATCAAACTCCAAAGACCTGTGTAGCACAAAATGGGATTGAATTATTTGAAAAATCACAACATTGTAGGGCAAACAAGAAAATACAATCAAATCCCAAATATCCTTAAGGTTATTTAAAGTTCATAAACTTAATTATTGAAATTTGTCATGGTTATTAGCAACTTGACAAGGCCATGTGATGTATCTAGCATTATGGAATCAACCAAGATGTGCTAGGACACCTCGTCATTCTAGACACATTGGATATACGACATCTATGCTTATATCCTATGATTGCCAACCCAAACAAAAAAAATGCAAGCAGAGAGAGATTTCAAGTCAAGATCCTACAAAAGGAAGTTTACAAACTTCTCATTCTCAAATCTCTAGTGACCATTTCAACCCACTTGGTATGCTTCCAAAAACTCTTCCTCTCCTTTCCAATTCAATGGAGATCAACATAAAAAACCTTATCGCCTTGTCGTTAACAAATTTGAAAATCATGCTCCATCTTAAGCACGTTAATTTTAAGGGCATGACACACAATTGGCATTGCCATCATTTTGCAAAGTGGAATGTTCAATCTTGCTTGACACTTGGGAAACATCTTATGTTTTTCTAGGATCTCTATGCTATTGAATTTGTCCTTTTACACAACCTAGATTATCCTATCAAAGGACATGGCTTCAACTGTTTGAATTGCAAATGAAACATGTGAGTCCTGCACACAAAAACATTGAACAATGAAAAGTGACCTTTGATTGAAAAGGAATTGAAAACATGGTAGATACAAACCTGGACAATCTACATATTGTTGATGTTGATGGGTCCCAATTCCATGTGCAATAATGAATGAAGTTTCATGTGAACCCACAAAACATAATCGTCTACAAGATGCGATACACATGTTTACATTGCACATTTGCCCCAGAACCACCTAAAGAATATGCCAACATTGTGACAAAGTAAACACATGAACATCTAGGGAAATTTCCAATAATGATGTCATATCATTTGTCATAAAACAAATATTGTAAATTCATCCATACCCAGGTGGCAAGACATCAATAATGGGGAAAATAATGCATTAGAGAAGTAACATGCCAACCTCCCAATTGTTGGTGTGTTATTGTGTTATTTTGAAAATAAAAGGTCGTTTCACCTTCTTGCCACCACTAGGCATTAACACAAATATGTTCCTTCAATTTTAGGTCACTTTGAAATACCAATGGTAGCAAATTACTTGGACTATAGGGCAGTTGTTGGATTTTTACATTGTCCATAATATTGGGTTTAGCAACAGGAATGGTTAATCATGGACAAGAAAAATTCACATGGTCAGAATGATGGGAATCATTGTCTACGCTAAGAGGATAATTAGTTGGTTGTTTACTAAACTCGAAAACCTTTTCTCCCTCAAGGTGCAAAAAGTGATTTATGAAGGATGACTCGAATGTGTAATTTCCCATAATTACCACTAGTCTAATAAGATCATTTAGCCCTTGGGCCCTCTTTAACAACATTTCATTCCTATCAGGTCTATGACCACATGGACCACCTTGCAAGTATTGTTTATACAATGTAGACTATTTGAAAGCAAGAACGTAATTATTGGATGTCAATGTATATAGAAAAGTCTTGCATTTCCTTGACTATTGTAACCAGATGTTATGCACAATTTTTACCATATTACAAATAGGCATGTCTGCCCAATCCTCATCACTAAATTTTTGTAGATCAAATGAAAGGAATTATCAACAAAATTTAATATGTCACAACAGATATGGAGGCCCAAATGAAATTAAAATTTTGAATTAATAGAAGAGAGAGAGTGATAGGAACTTTGAAGGTAAGATATTCGCATGGACCATGAAACCTCCCCATTGCCTAACATGAAAATGCCAAAAGTTGAACCAATTTGCAAGCTCATGGACACCTACCTTAGAAATAACCTGAACAAAAGCCACCAACAACGACCTGTAAGATAAAGACCATCAGCCTCCACAAAGGATGTTGCATTCTTGTACTTGTGACAAAGAACGTTTTGTTGATTTTACAAATCTGATTTGATGAGTATTTTGGTGTGCCTATCAAGCAATTGAGTCCAATGGAATAAATAGGTATGTTCTTTATCAACCATCTCGACAAAAGGGTCCTCAAAATTGTAAACAATTTTGACAACGCTCCAATTGGCCTATGCGTTATCAACCATGAACCCCTTAAAATTTGATTTTACAAACCCGTGTTTCAACATCGTCTCATTAAACTTTGTCCACATGAGTTGTTGAACTTTGGTGTGTTTAGACTACATGTCATAAATCGCAATAGTCATCATTTTACAACAAACATGATTGTACACATGACAAACCATAATTGTCCAACTAGCAACACGCTTCACATGATCAAACATTTTGCAAATACCCTATAGGTTGCAATTGTGTTATGAAACTTACTCCATTCCCCACACCATATTGACATCTTGAAAATGAAAACCTTTTGTCCTAGAATTTGTCCTGGGAAACAACATTCTTGGATGTAGTCATAACGACTATTAAACTTCAATTCAAGGATGCTATCAGTATAGCCACCCCTTAAATGATGCTTGAAAGAAACAATGAAATTATGAACATTGGGTGAACTTAGTTCAAAGAACTTGTCCTAAATTTACTTCATTTGTTCAATGTGCAAAAGTTCCACCAAGCCATTGCCACTATCATCCACTAGATGTTTAACCAAGAATGTCTTGTTAGCATTTAGGGAAATCACAAATATTTTCGCATTAAGCGTGCGATCGACCTCCCCTATGATTAACCTTTTAGTTTCGTCCACAAATTCCTTGCACTTGCCATCCACCATAAGTTGCTTGCGAACCCCAAAATGAATCGCCTTTTTGGAGATTGAATATAGTCTATGCACAACATAATAGATTCATCCATTATACTGGGTGACACAAAGGGGAGGAACCATAATTTGCATCCAAGTGAAGAAGTAGATGGAAACAATGCATTTAAACCTATAACTAGAATATTTGTGCATTCACTGCACTAAAAAATTTCATTATGAAAGGTAGAGCGTACAAAGTGTTCATAATCATCTTGCACACAACGCAAGTGACCCAAGGAACGAACCTTCTTGAAACTAGGCCCAAAATAGTTTTTGATATTGGTTATGATCACCTTGCACCAAACATGCCCATCATTCTTTCTATCCATGCTTTGCATATGTAAAGGCTTGTGACACTATAAGAAAAACAAATTTTTTTTTATTGGTCTTTGTGATTAAATTTAAGTCATAAGTGACATTTGTAACTAAAATTCATTAGTTGCCTTGGACAAGTCGCATGTGATATTAGTTGCAAACAACAAGGGATACTAGATAGAAAAAGTCAACAAATACAAGTTCATCCTTTGGTTTCATTGTATATGTATTGTCACATGCAACTATCTTGATCATAATTGAGGGCAAATGATGTGTTGTTACATGTCCTGATATTTAATAATTTAAAATATAAATATTATTATTATTTTGAAATAATTTAGGATGTTCAATTCAAATGCTTAGATGACCTTATATTATGACACATGGCCCAATGTAAATATGTCATGTGGCATTTTAAAATAAATTTAATACAAAATGTTAATATTAAGCTGGTAGGTACCTAAGTAAGTACATAAGTAAATGCTTACAAACCTAAGCTACCTACCTACCTACCTACTCAGGTAAAAAGGTAGGTAGGTAGGTTTTACTTTCTTAAGTTAACTACCTACTCATATAAGTAAATATTTAAGTAGGTAGGTACATAGGTCGACCTTGGTGGGTAGGTCAAATTAAGTACCTTTTTAGTTAGGTAAATAAGTAAGTTGGGGAGGTAAGTAGTTTCGAATTGTGCATAATTTGTTTTTTTATTTTGGGTTAAGCCTTTTGATTGGTTCATCCCATGTGCATAATTTCTTAATGTGAAATTGGATGACCACACCCTTTTTTTATATAATGTCCAAAATAGGAATATGGAACAAAAATATGGGATAAGTTTTGAAGTTGCAACCTCCTCACAAACTAAGTTATAACTCCAAAATTTTCTTCATGCCTTTTGTTCTTATTTTTTAGATTTTTAAACAATTCAAGTACATGACTCACCATATAATTAGATAATAATTTAATTAATAATGATTAAATTTAACATACATTTAAAATATAAAATATTCACTAAAAATATTAACTACTTAAATAAATTTTAAATTTTAAATATTTAATTAACTAGCTATCTAAATACTCTCAACTTGTCAATACATAATTCATAGATAAATAAATAACCAAAATATTTAAAAATATTTTGTTACGTTTTAAAAAATTGTTGGATTATAGATAATATCATAATTTAAAATTTTAATTATTTAATATAATTTAAAAAACTAGCTATTTAAAAATTAAATTTATTGTTTTAAAAACATATTGGTCAAATAAAAAAAAATCTATTGGTAATTATTAACTATAAATAAAATCATTTCTTAAACGTATCATTAAATTTCAGTAATTACAATGAAATTACTGTAAATATTTATCTTAGATAAGTAATTATAGATTTTTTTTTTTAAACTTAGAAAACTTTATATTAATACCTGAAATTACAAGACTTACGATAATTATTTTAGTTGTACATTGTGAATTTTCCAGAATTTTAATTCAGATTTAAAGTTATAAATTATGGATTGTGAATATATTATGTTCAATTAAAAACTAATTATGCATATAATATGATTATTTTTATCTGCAGTAATTACAATGATTTTAAAGTAATGTAACATTAATTATAGTACTTAATTTCTTTTACTGTAAGAATATAAATTATATATTATAAAAATCTATGTGTAACAATAAATATTTAGTGTAAGTTATAATTAATAACTTTAATCATTTATAATTATTTATGGAAGTGATTTATAATGGATAAAACTAGTAAAAAAAGCCTTAAAACTCAATCATTAATTTTTTGAATTGAAATATTAAATATTGGGAATCCAAAATAATAATTTGGAATTGCAATTTCAACTTTCAAAGCAAATAAATGTTTTAAATTAAAATTATTTTTTTCATAATTTAAATATTACATTTTAGAATTGAAAATAATAATTTAGAATTCAAATATCAATCTTTAGATGAAATAGGATTTTTTAATTTAAATGAAAAAATTCAAATCATATAATGTTTTAAGGAATTGAAATAATAGATTCAAATATGAAGTTTCAAATTCAAATTAAATTTGGTAAAGAATTGGAATTTTAGTTTTCAGAATGGAAATATAATTTTTCAGATCAAATGTTTTTTCAAAAGAAGGTAAATGAAAAATTCAGAATTGAAATATTAATTTTTAGATTCAATTTTGTTTAATTAAGATAATTTTAAAATAATTCCAATAATGTTTTTTGAATAAAATATCAATTTTCAGATTCAATTTTTTTTTATTTAATAATCTAAAATGAATTCCAATAGCAATTTTCAAAATTGAAACATCAATTTGAATGCTTAAATATGATTGTCATATTTGGAATTATAATTTTAGACTCAAACATATTTTTTTGAACACAACTAATACTTTTAAGAATTCATTTTTGAAACCTCAAATTCAAATAACATTTTTTGGAATACAAATAACAATTTTGCAATTCAATATATAATTTTCAGTATTGAAGTATCAAATTTCAGATTAATGATAATTTTCAGAGTCAAATATTGACTTTTAGATTCAACTAAAATGTTTCAAAATTGGAAGAACAATTTTTAGACTCAAATAATGATCTTGAATTATTTTAAAAATTCAGAGTGCAAACAAACAATTTCAAATTCACATAAATTTTTTAAACCTTGAAATATCATTTTTTTAGATTTGAATAGAGTTTTCAAAATTGAAATATCAAGTTTCAGATTTGAATAATAAATTTTAGAGTTCAAATATTAGTTTTTATATTCATTATATGAACAAGATACATACATATGCATATTTAATATACACCAAAATATATATATTTATGATATATGTAGCATATCATAAATATAATTTTAATACATACATAAAAATACACTCATATGTCATTGTAAAATAGTGACTAATGGGACTAATGGGACATATCAATTTAATAATGGATGAAAATAGATTGAAAAGCTATCCAATTGAGAGGATGAAATTTTCAATAATTGCATCATAGTTGTAAAAATGACCAAAATAGTTGAAATTTAATCTTATAGTTGGAAATATTCCTTGACTTAGTCGCAAACAACTACAAGTTGCATGTAATTACAAACAAAGTGGTTACATTTTGGCTGATTTTTACTAGTGTGAGGAGTCATAAAAACCAATGATAATTCAAACAAAACATCCCCATCAAATGTAGTTTGTAAGCATTGGATTTTTTAAAGAAAAATCTTACGATAATCCAAATTTTGCAACTTGTTAGAGGTATATTCAGCCAACGCCATGGCACGAAGGCAAAAGACAAGAGATTAAATATTGCCCACCAAGTCGAAAGGTTGTGGTGATACTTGGGCAACAAATTGAATAATTGATTTTGGTGATTTCATCAACAAAGCAAGGGTTGTCAAGTCGTCATTTGAGGAAGAATCAAATAGTTCAATGAAAATAGAAGATGTAAAAATGTTTAAACATTTAAGAGATCATTGGTAATGTTGTTTTCTTCCTTTGTAATTTTGACCATAGAATATGTTGTTCTCGATGTCAAAATGGTCTTTTGCAAGTTGTGAGTCAATCTATCTTTAACAATGTTATAATGACCAAAACCAACAACCCATTGTCTTCTTTGAAAGGAGGTTGTAAGAATTTGGTATTGAAAACTTGAAAAAAAATTATTAAAATCATATGAGATATCCTTGAATATGTGCAAAAACCCTAATTAAAAAGTAAACATAATGTTTAAAGATAGCGGTTGTCCCTGAATCGTCAACCATGATAGTGAGGTCCAAACGTCTAATAGCATGAAAGGTTGCCATCTTTCCAATGACACAATCAAACTACTAAAGGAACAAAGAAAGATATGAAACAACATGAATGCAATGAGGTTGATCTCCAATCAAACACAAAAAAACAATTTGGGGGACAACAAACAAAAACATTGGAAATATATTGTTGGTCGTAAGCAAGACAACTATGGGACCAAATAGAGAACAAATTCTCTCTCTCACACACACACACAATTCTTCAAATGAATACTAACAAGGGGATCTTTCTAATGCAAATGCTAGCAATGAATGGTAAAACTCATGGTATAACCAAATATTAAGAATATTGATGAAATCTGAAGTAGAAAATTGAAAAATGATACATGTTATTCATCCTTATTTTGAATCATCAAGAACCTAAACAAATAATTTTCAAAGGCTAGTCTTCAGTAATTTAGTTACAAAAAAAATTGGATTCCAGTAAAATAAAAATAAAAATAAGGAAAACGTTTAGAGCCATTAAAAAAAGATAATCTAAAAATCAATACTGATTTGCTCAACATTAGGTACATTAATATCAAGTTGGCAATTCTAAAGGCAATAATGAACCGAAATGTATTGAAATAAAAAAAGGTGGGAGGGAGTGACAACATGACATCAAGAAAAGAGGACAATCCTACTAGAACTAGCCATTAGGAGAGCATGAACTTGATTGGCTATATTTATAATGTCTACAACTGAAATAAAAAAAGGTGCATAGGGTAAAAATAATATGAATATTGTAATATGTAGAAGACACCAATTAAATCAAAAGTTATAAGCAGAATAATTGGTAGAGCAAATATATGTCAATTCAATAATTTTTTCGCAAGCCAAATTCAAACCTAGAATAGGAAAATCATCTGACATTTGATTAGTATGATTCTACCAACATGAAATGTCATGAGGATAGAAGATGCTAGAAACAATAATTAAAAAACACTTTATGAATAATCTATCGACAAAATATGACAACTTGATGCAAAATCAAAAGTTGTCAAGTGCTAGAATGAATGGATAGAACCTCCAAAAAACTTGAACTTTTGGGGGGAAGGAATATTGAATACAAAATCAAATATGGAACATAAATCATAACATATCAAAATGACAGAAAGTGGTTGGAATAGGCATGGATGGAGAAACATGTTGATGTGTATTTGAAAAAAACATGACTCACATACTTACATTCAAATAAACATATAGGTCTCAAAGGAAGAGAATATATCATCCACATACATTTTATCTTAAAGTCGAGAATGCTATAAATATATCTATGCACCATATCTATACAACATATATATGGGAAATTTCTATGCACCAATATGTATGTCATTCAGATGTAGTAGGAGGTTTTTAGATCTATGTATGCCATCTAGATGTGCCACATGTTTGTACTAATATATGCATCTATAATTTTTCAGTACCAAATTTGTATTCCATAACAATACACACAATCCACATGGGTTGGTTAATAGGAATTATAGATGAAAGCATGGTACAATATTTAATTTCGTTAAATAACTCCATGTATGGAAGGAGGTACATTGGGCCACCATTATGATGGAAAATGGAATAAAAAAGGGTACTACAATAAGCAATTTTTTTTGTTATTATTGTAACGATAACATGCCAAGTATGCACATTGATAACAAAATAAAGATGCTTTTGTAGGTATTACAAGATAATGAAGCACTGCAAAAGCTAAGACCTCTGGAAATGAAACCTTAATATTTCCTCTACTTCTTATAATAAATTATAAATAGATCAACAAAACACAAAACAAAAAATTGTTCCCCAAATGCAGAAAGTTTTCATAGGCCTGAAGCAAGTTTTAATAAAAGGTCGAAAGCAGTGAGGACACAACATAGATGTACATGAAGGTTGTAATGGGAAACAAAAGACTAGAAGGTGCCCAAGGAGGAGTTCGAGAATTCAAGTGAAATTGACAACCCATGAAAAAGTTTGAAGGTTTCAAAAAAACTATATTCTGGAAAATGTCCATCGTGCATGAGAATTTATTTTTCAAGTTCATTAATAAAGTTATGTAGGAAACGAAATCTTACCCTAGAGAAAAGCAACTTAGTATCTCCACATGGTGAAAGGTATGTGACAAGGTAATCCACGAAATTCATAAAAATAGTAAACATACTAATTTGATAGCAAAAAAAAAAAATAGAGAAAATTGAATTATTTATTTTGAGACATGGTTGAAAAAATTCATTTTCTTAAAAATTATGAATTCTTGCTTGCATTTCATTAGCAAACGACACGAGAAAGTTCTAGGGAAGACACACAAGAAGAGGAGACAACACAATTTACTAATCGCCAGTAGATTGTAAGTAATTCCAAGGTTTGGTGTAGTTTTTAGGATTTTTACATTCACAAATGGAGTGAGAATAAGAAGAGAGTATTCTTATTATGCACTTGTGTTAGCAATAGGAAGAAGGTGTGGAGAGTTCAAGGATTCAAGAGACCGAACCATAAGGGCTTCACCCATAAGCGAGTCCTCCTCCCTCTCTTTTCATGTTTTTTTGAACAAAACAATCCAAATTTGAGCTCGACCTGGAGTTCATGTTGGAGCTCCAAGTCGACCTCAAATTCAGTTGTAACAAAAAATCAAATCCGGACTCAAATTTGAACTCGAATGGTTTTGACCAAAAATCTGGCTCTAATTCGAATTTTTTAACTTAATTACATTTTGAAAAAAAAAGGAACATGAGCTTAGACTCGAGGGCATTGAAAGTAGCTTAACAAGAGTTGTAACAAGATCCAAAAAAGAAACCACCTTGTTGCCATCGTTGTGTACCCATGGGTTTAAGGTCTAGCATGACAATGGTGGCAAGGCGTTTTTTTTTTTGCATCTTGCTACAACTTTTGCTAAGCTACTTTCAACGTCAAGAATAGTTTGGCAAGGGTTACAAGAGCTCAAGCTTGGGCTTGGGTTCAAAAATGGACTTGAGCCCAAACTCAAATTCTTTTTTTCCCTTGAATGCCATAGCCAAACTTCGATGGGAGCTCGACTACAGTGGCACGAGCCCAAGATATGGGCTCATGTTAAAAAATGAACCCTAGCCCAAGCTCAAGTATTTTTTTTTGGCTTTTACAACAACTCTCGCCAAGAGTAGCTCGGTGCAAGCTACAAGAACCCAAGCCCAAGTTCGAGTTTTGGTTTTTTTTAATGCCATCATCGAACTCCAATGGGAGCTTGGTGATGGTGTTAACAATTCGAGCTTGGGCTTGGGTCCATTCTTGGACTTGAGCCCAAGCTCGAGCTTCTTTTTTTGTTTGTTTTTATAGCTTTTATCGAGTTCCTATTGGCACTGAAAGTAGCTTGACGAGAACTATAGGAATTTGAGCTTGGGTTTTTTTTTTAAAAATGCCATCGCCAAATTCTAATGGGAGCTCAACAATGGTAACAAGAGTTCAAGCTTGGGCTCAAGTCCATTTTTGGACCTGAACCCAAGCCCGATTTTTTTTTTTTTTGGTGTTTGTTTTTCCTATAATTGTCGCCAAACTATTGTCGATGTCAATAGTAGCTTGGTGAAAGTTGTAAGAACCCAAGCTTGGGTTCATTGTTTTTTTTACACACTATCGTTGAACTTTGATGGGAGTTCGATGATGGTGACAGGAGCCTAAGCTTGGGCTGAGGTCCATTTTTGAACCTGAGCCCAAATTTGAGGTTTTTTTTTGTGTTTACTCTTGTTGCAATTCACATTGAGCTATTCTTGGCACAAAGATTAGCTTGCACAATAGCTATAGAAACTTGAGTTTGGGCTCATGTCCAAAATGGATTCGAGGCCCAAGTTTTTTTTAAGTGCCATTGTCGAATTGCAATGGGGTCTTGGTGATGGTGGCAAGAATTCAAACTTAGCTTCAAGCCCATTATTGGACCCAAGCCCAAGCTTAGGCATTTTTTCCTTTTTTTGTGTTTACTCTTGACTTAATTTTCGTCAAGCTACTTTCAGTGCCGATAATAATTCGATGAACTTGGATCTTGAACTTGGGCTTAAGTTCAAAAAGGATTCAAGCCTAAGCTTGGGTTTTATTTCTTTTTTGAAACTCCATTGCTGAGCTTTTATGGGAGCTTGGTGATGAGCACAGGAGCTCGAGCCCAACCTCGGGTTTTTTTTGTTGTTTTTATGTTATCTTTTCATGTGTCGCAACCCTAACTTGGCCAAGTGTGGGGGTGAAGCCCAACACTTGGAAAAGTTGGGGATTTGGAGTCCTCCGGGACTCCCGAACGTTCAGAGCTCGACAGCAAGGGGCAAAACACCTCGCATTTGGGTGTTCTTAGTGTCATTGGAAAGTTCTTGAAACGTAGATATCGAAATTGCCCTCGCATTGGCAATTCGGACATCTGCAGCCCAAGTTATGGGCAAAAGAAGGGCCGGGAGTCAAACTGCCAATTTGACTCCCGACCACTAAAAGTCGGGAATCGACCTCTTTCCGACGTCCGATTTGAGTGTGCCACATGGCGTTGGAAAGATCTCAACGAGGGCTACAACTTTGGTTTAGACCTCGTCGCGATCCAACTCTGCAGTCGGGAGTTATGGCGGTTCAAAGTTTCGGGAGTCCCGCTGGGACAATTTCGGGACTCCATTTCGGGAGTCCCGGGAATTTGTGCCATTTGGATGTAGTCTCCACAGCGAGCTGCAGAGAATACTATATGGAGTAAGGTGGTGGCTTACTCCCGAGTCCGGGCCATGGTGAGTCTTGTGTGTCCAAGTGCCCGTGGCAAGTCCCAACACCCAAGGGTGTCCCGAATGCTAAACTAACCTCCCGTGGTTGGTTTTTGGATGCATATTCAAGCTTGATCTTCTAGTCCCTCTTCCTAGTCTAATCCCGGGGCTCCCAACTCGACTCTCTACCCCTTTCTAGAGTTGGAAGCCGGGAGCGTGCCCCTTTGGTCCTAACTTCTACAACTTGACATTTGGTGAACCCTCAAGCGGGTTCACCCCGGGACCAAGGAGCGCGTCACATCCCATAATTCGATGAACTTGGATCTTGAACTTGGGCTTAAGTTCAAAAAGGATTCAAGCCTAAGCTTGGGTTTTATTTCTTTTTTGAAACTCCATTGCTGAGTTTTTATGGGAGCTTGGTGATGAGCACAGGAGCTCGAGCCCAACCTTGGGTTTTTTTTGTTGTTTTTATGTTATCTTTTCATGCAACATCGACTTACTCTTGGTGCCCAGAATAGTTGCACAAACTCGACTTGCAAAAAAACAATTATGGATGATAAAATCCATTTTTGTATTTTTTTTAAAACTTCAAAGCTTCATGTGATGTTATTGTTGATAATTATGTTATCTAAATCCATGTGTTTATAGTCAAATAACTCATTGTTGAATCCACAACAAATCTTGCATGTGACATGGCAAAATATTCCATGTCAAGGTGTGGAATATTTTGCCATGTCACATATTATTTCATGATGTGGCATGGAATATTCCTTACGATTCCTTCATGCTCACGTGAGCCTACTCACCTACTCACCCACTCATGTTGTTGGCAAAATCTACATCAGAATGTGGATAAAATTAATGGCCAAGTTATGAGTCCCACAATTTTGTAAGTTCATAACTTTCACATATTAACTTCAATTGAAGAGTTTCAAAAGACAAAGTTGTGTCCCTTGAAAAAAAATTGTGATGCCATATTTTGGAAGTCATTTGATTATTGTTTCTCAGGATTTCATGGTCAAGAATCAAATTGTCATCTTTTGACCATAACTTATAGTTCATAATTCCAAATGGAGAATGTGAGTTCATTTTTGATATCTATGTTTGAAGATCTTTTCAATGATATCTTGAGGGGCCAAATTTGGACCACATTTACTACCTACACCTTTGTTCCAAATATTTTAAACTTCATGGGACTATAATTCTTTAAACATTTTTTACTTGGGGTGTTTTGAACTCATTACCCTACAATCTCCAACTATTGTGATAATGAAATTAAATTATAGGGTATTCTTTTGGGGCACATCTTAAGATGTGCCCTAGCCTTGGTCACAAGCCCAAAGCTATGATTACAAAACTAAACCCCAAAGTTACATGTTCGAAACCCCAAGTCATGGACCCTAATCCTTAACCCAAATTAAATATGTGTGCCCCCAAACCACAAATTGCACACCTTAGCCATAAACCCAAAATAAATGGTCATGCACCCAAACCTCAAAACTCTAATTTGTGCAATTTAACCTTAAACCCATACAAGCTTACATGTGCCCAAACCTTAAAACCCCAAGTCACATGCCTCAACTTTAAACCCAAAATAAGCACTTTTGAACACCCAAACCACAAAAGTTCAAGTTTCATGCTTTATGTTTAACCCCAAAATAAGTAGTTGCACATTCTAGCCCATAATAAATAGTTATGCATCAAACTTCAAGTTGTGCACCTTGATGTTGCACGCAAAATAAGCAACCATGTACCCAAATTTCAAAACTCCAAATCACATGCTTCAACCAACCCAAAATTAATAGTCACATACCCAAACCCCAAAATTCCAAGTTGCACATTTTAACCCTATACCCAAAACAAGTTGGTGCATGCTTGAACCCTAAAATCCCAAGTTGTGCAACTTAACCTTAAACCAAAATATGTAACTTTGTGCACCTAAACCCCAAAATTCCAAGTCACACACCTTAACCTTAAATTGGAAACAAGTATGTACACGCCAAAACCCTAAAAACCCAAGTCATGCATCTCAACCTTAAACGCAAAATTTTTAGTCATGTGCCCAAAGCTTAAATCCAAGTTGCACACTTCAACTTTAAACACGAACCTAATAGTTGCATGCCCACACTTTGAAACCCCAAGTCATGCATCTTAACCCAAAAATTCAAAACCCCAAAAACAAGCCACGTGTCCTACCTTTAATCCACACAATTCAAACCCTTCAGTTGCACACCATAAACCTTCACTTAAAACCCTTAATCCAAATATGCACAACATATTTCTACACTTGATTCCATGATCCAAAACATAAAATTTAAACTTAAAACCCATGGGCTGGACCTTAACCCCATAGGCTTTAACCTTTCATGGTTGGGCCTACTAAAATAAGGTATGGGATGAAACTATATTTTAAACATAAAACCCTCTTCCTTTTTTTTTTTTTCATGTTTTTCATTTTTCATTTGAGGTGTATGGCTTCTTCTATGAACAAGGTAGGAGGTATGCTCCTTCAAATAGTGAAAATCATGAGGTCTCTAATGGGATCTTTGATGGCATGCAAAAACATAGACAAATTGCATATGCAATTATAACACCTTCACCTTCATATTGGCCTTTTTTTGGTAGAGTGGATGATGCACTTGGAGTTTTGTTGTTCAATGGCATAGATGGTTGTATTTCAACATAGATATTTTGTAAGGAGGTGATAGGATAGTTGGAGTATCGATATCATTAATTAAACTTTGACATCGCTTGAAAATATTGTGCAACATGACATGTCTATTTGTTATTTTAGTTGTGTTAACACTTACACATCCTAATTGAATTGTTTATCTTCAATTTCCTCAAAGTATCATGCAACTTAATTTTGAATTGTGATTTCAATTTTAGTTAGGTTAAACCTAGACTTAAACCACATTGCAATAAATCATGTAAGTTAAATATTATTTATGTCAAAGCTCATAGACCAATTGCTTTGATAAAAAAAAATCATCTGTAATTGAATGTAATTTATTTGCAAGAAATTGATATTTTATGGGTGGCCCAAACTAAGGTTTCAAACTATTTCAACTTTGGTTCTACATGTTGCAATGTAATCAAGTGAAGCTGATTTTTTTTAAAATAAATTATTTTCATATTTTGATCAAAATGTTGCATATATATATATATATATATCTTCATTTTTATTTCTTTGTGTTGCTTGAATATACAACATATCACCTCCCTATTTATTAATAAAGCTTGCATGTTGATCTCGGCTCCTTCCCTTTTGCTAATGATACACCTTCTTTTTATGGTATGAGTTATTTTTCAAATAAACAAATATTATCAGCCTTTTTATTGACTCAAAGATCTAAACATCCAAATGGTTCATTGATTCCATTGAATATTTGTAATTTTATGTTTTTAGGCATTTTGCATATTGCAATTTAAATACACTGGGTTTTGAACAAGTGATGTGACTTTAAAGCTTTGCCCTTTCATTCAATGTTCATGAACATAACAAACCTTTGAGCAATAAATTATAAATTATTTTGTTTTTAGGAAGGATCGTTAGCTCTACAAACATGACATCAACAAATGTCCCATGGATGAAATATAAATTGAAACATATACACCATCCTTTGATTGTATAATTGTAATTATTTATCATTATTTGCAACTACAATACCACCAATTACACATTGCCATGTGTAGGGGCATATGTAGATTTAACTTATGAAAATTATTATTTTTAATCTCATTCGTCCAAATTGGATGGTCTAATTTTTTCCATGTGGACCAACTACATTTTGCCACATGGTTTAATGTAAAATCAAAACAAAACATAAATTTTTAAAATTCAATTTAGGTAAGCATGTATATTGGTATCTAATAAATAAGTAGATACATACGTGGGCAAGTGGGAATAGGAAGGTAAGTTGATTTCTAAAAGAAAAGGTTTAGCTTTTAGGGTCAAATTTTTTTCTTAGCTCAGCCCAAATAACATTTTTTTAAAAAAAATGGTTGTTTCTTTTCAATGTTTCCAATGCATTTCTTTACATAGTTTACAAGCTTGAAATGGAGGAAAATATATATAGGATATATTTTATAATTCCAAACCTCAGGTAAACCTTGGCTAAACATTAGCTAAACTAAAATTTGACTAAAATTTGGTGAAGTTTTGGTAAAACTAAACAAATTGGCGAAACAATTGTTAGATTAAAACTTGGTTAAACTAAAATTCAATCATTAAACACTAGATAAATATAGGTTAAATCTTGATTAATATTTGACACCTTTAATTTAGCCATGACTATATTTTTAATACAATTTTTACATATGTGGAACATTTTTAATATAATAATAATAACCTTATTATACCCTTAATACATTTACACAACTTTAATATATTTTATAACCTTTAATATCATCCTTAAAAAATACTTAAACCCTATTCATTATATACCTTTAATATAGTCCTAATACAATTATGTCAAATTAGTTACAACAAACTTTTAGTTTGTAATGTGACTAATGGGATTTACTATCTTATTTGTGCATGAAAATACACATAAAAATCATCCACATGGAAGGATGAAGCTCCTAATAGTCATAATGTAGTTGCAAGATAACTACAAAAATCTCAAAGGTAGCTATTAATTATAAAAATAATCACAAATAACAAATAGTTGTACGAGTCGCAAAATTGATTGTTGCAAAATACAATATTTCTATTAATGATTGTACAAGCTTTCATATTTATCAAATAGATGAGACCATTATTTATTATGTTAAAACAAAATTATATGAATAAAAGTTGGATGTATAAACGAAGATTGAAAAGATTCGAAATAAGGATCCTTGTAATAATATGTATGTTGTGTGACCATTTAGTCTTTAGTGCAAATGTCAAAATGTTATAAAGTGTTCTACTACAAATTGGACCATTTTGAGGTTGTAAACCTAGTAAATAAAAAAAATACAAAAATACAAAACCCATAAAAAAATAAAATCGTAATGGAAGTTTTTTCATATATAACCATAATAAACTATTTAGTTGCCCATGATAGAAAATCTAAAATATACCACGAAAGGAAAGGATCAAACTACATAATGGTAGCCAAATCCTAAATCAAAGCATAAAATATATATTTTGGTAGGAATGAATATACATATTTATTTATTTTATTTACATGTGGGTATTTTATTTACACGTAATATAAATTGAATTTTAAACATTTTGATTAAGCTCAATCAATGGCAAAAAAAATGTTGAGACATTGAGAGGGGGATAATGAGATGGTAAGTTGAATGATGACAAACACTAAGGGAAAGACCTATGGATGATTGTGGGAAACAATGTGGGGGGAATGGGGGGGGGGTGATGGGGACAATGATGACAAGTTAAAAGACAATGGGAATGACAACCAAATCCTTGTAATAATGACAACAAATAGTTGGAATGGCATTAGGGATAATGATGGACTTCAAGGGAATGATGCAAATAACAATGGGGAATAATGGGGATGTCATAGTGGAAGGGATATTTTATTTTCTTCTTTTTTTGAGTGCCTTGGGGGGGGGTTGGGGATGACATGGGGAAACACATTGGGGGATAACATGGGTGCCATAAAGACATCAAGGGATGTTTTTAAGACATTTTTCTCCTTGGTCCACTAAAAAGGATGTCTAGAGAACCCAATCATGGTTAGACCTTAGAGATCGCCATGTAAATTATTTCAAACACAAGTGCCTTAAATGAATTTACAAGGTGAGGGTGAAGTTTAGACAACCAACACTGTCGGCATCATTTGAAATTTTTTGTTGAGTTTAGAATTAGGTATATTGGGTTTCTTTCATCACAACATTGTTATGAATATGGACACAACTAATGGAGGCACAATGTCTTGGTAGGTTAACCTTGGGCTCATGACCAATGATAAAGCACAATAAGGAGAGTGGGTTAAAAGAGTTTTATGAAATTCAAACACATGCCCACAAGTGTGAAAAAATAAGTCCGAACACTTTAAGTTGACATGCCTTCAAAGGCTTGCGACAAAGTATCAAGGTAAACTTTCCAATATAATGTTATATAGAAAATTTAAAACCTTGGCTGTGTTATTTAATTCTTCATATTCAAAGGTCAGAATAGCAAGCAAGAACTTAATGAAATGATTAAGATGAGTTCCTCAAATCCATCTCTCGAACATGTGAAAATGCACAAACCAAGAAAAAAAGGGTAATGTGCACATTTGAAATAAAATTGAATCACGAATTTTACACATGTATTCATCTAGAATTCACATAACTTGAACTTGAGAGGAGTCACCATTCCCTCCCATATAGTAAATTTTATGACTAATAATGGGGGTTGCATCAAAGTGGTTAATTTTTTTAAGATTCATAATTCAAGTTTTTGAAATTATGAATTTGGTAATTTTGTAGGTTCATAACTTCTTCATATGAAGTTCAATTGAAAAGTTTCAAATTACACAATTGTAGCTTTTGATGAGATCTTTTCAACATTATATTGCACATTTCAATCATAGATCATTTGATTCTTATGTTCTTAAAATTTTTGTGGCCAAAATCAAATTGCCAATTGTTACCCATTTTTTTTACCATAACTCCTAGCTTACAACTTCAAATTGAGAATGCAAGTTCATTTTCAATATCTATGTTTCATAAAATATCTAAAACAAGGTTTGGGAACCCAAACCTTTCCCAAATTGGGTCTTCTTTTGACCATTGGATAAGGTCTGAAAATTAAGTATCTAGGGTGGGGTTTGATTCCCCATTTGAAGATCTAGAGCCATATGACGGGTGACTATCATGTATGGTTCACAAGTTATGGCGAAAAGAATGGCTAAAAGTCAAATTATGAATTTTATTATTGATCATTAAAATGTCCAACAAAGGGATCACAACATTTCCAATTGGAATGTGTAATACCACCTTGGAAAATTCTTTTCAAGGGTTACAACTTTGCCTTTGAGAACTCCCAAATCAAAATCCATATGCAAAAATTATAAACTCGTGAAATAGTAAGATTTATAACTTGGAAATTTTGAAATTTTTTGAAGGTCTTCCACTTGGGAGTTTGAGAATTTTTTTGCCATTTGAATGTAGTTCCCATTACCATGTACAAATATACGATAAAGGAAAAAATGGGGATTCCTCCCAAGTGTGGGCCATGGTAAATCATATGAATGTGTTTGTCATGATTTTGTCCTTACACCATTTTGGTTCCAATTTGCATTAATCAACTTTATTTACTAATTTTTGTAGACTGATTTTGTTTTGGGTTCAATGTTGTGAATTTTTTATAATTTCATTCTAAAGCTCCCATGCCTTTTTCTTTTTGCGAAAATAAAAAGTCCAGATCTTAGTTTTGCATTTCACAACAAAACCAAGAATCGACATGATTTTTTGCCTTTGATATCACTCGGCAAACCAAGGGGTGCATCATTTGATGACATTCACATTTTAAAAAATGAAAGTTTAGCAAGTGAAAGTGTTAAAATGGTTAGGTGACTTAAGCGCGGTTGAAGGTTGAATAACTTAGCCTTTCTTTTCTACATGGAGTTCAAGCATGATCAAGGTATCCACATTTGAAACAAAAAAAATACTTGACCTTTCTTTTCTACATGGGGTCCAAACGTGATTAAGGTATCCACATTTGAAACATAAAAAATATTCCTAGGATGTCCCAAAATCTAAAACATTTCCTAGAATATTTTCCCCTTCTTTTTTTCATGTCAAATGAAATGAATTCCCTCCCAATTTTATACAAGCATTAAAGCTTCCATTGTTTTCATTTATAAAAGTAAAAATAAAACTTGCCCAATGTGGGGCATGTTCCATCAATGGCCAACAATTCCCAAGAAAATCATTTTTTGAAACCTCGTACATTATAATAGAGCACTTGGATCTTGTCACATTTTAGTGTCTCATACGCATTGATGCTTAATCTATGTAAAATTTCAAAATTTTAAAAAAAAAGTATGATTCCTAACCAATCCTTGACCTATTTTTCACCGAAGTTTAGTAATGGTAAAAAAACCTCAAATTGAGGGAGTACCTTGGATATTTGGTGAGACATTCCTCTTTCATACCCCAAATTGTCGTTGGTTCTTCATCATCCTCTTCTTCATCTATCATGGCATCTTTTTAGGCCTGGTGTTTTTGGCATAATGCTTTCTTTTTCATCATTGAATTCCATCCTTCCTTCATCTACGAATGCTGCAGAGTCATCTTTCCTCCACTTCACTAGTAATTTTATTAGCCTCCACCAACTAGTCCATTTCCATGTTGTATGCAAGTACTAATGTTTCATATGGATCATCCTTTGCATCTGAATCGTCACTTGGCCATTTCTTTTCCAATATTGAATCGATTGTTTTCTTGGCCACCTAGAATCCCAATAGATAATCACATTATCAATGCAATTGTGTTCTAAAAATTTGATTTGTTGAATTTGCTAGCCATGGATTATCTCCAGGTGGTTGTGGCAACTTGTTCAAAAATTTTGGGATAAACATTTTGATCACTATATCATATATCTTGTAATCCTATAGGTGACTAGTACATGCTTAATACCAAACCTCTGCTTGGAACTCTGCATCTACACTCTTTAGCTCCATTTTTTCTTTGATAAGTACAAATCCAAATTTGGTGGAATTCGACAAGAGTGTCGTGAATATGGATATGGTGACATGATGTAAATGAAAAACTTTATCCTACATTTTAGTGATTGAACCCCTCAACTTCAAAATGCAACTAAATTGGATACACAAAAAACCTTTGGTGTCATATTTGTAGTTGGGCACCAATTTTGCATTTCAATCTAGCTTCACAACCTTTAATTTTCATTGGATTGTTTGGTTATTTGTTGTCAATTTCTAATAACATCATGTTAGAACGACTCCAAATGGTAGAATAACTATATGAGTTTCAACAATGACAAAAAAATGTATTTAATATGTTTGTGTTAATGATTTTCTACTTTAATTTGATATATCATTGATTGTTTCCTTGACATGTGAATAATTTCAGTTAATGGTCTATTTAATTGTAATTTATAAAAACATTATGAGTTTGTTTCCTCCTTCATTTTTCAACACTTTGTTTTCTTCAACTATTGTACATGTTTTATGGTTTTGGGGCCAACGTTATCATCCATCAATTCATTGGACTTTTTAACACTTTGTTTCTTAGTTCTTATGGCACCCAAGCTCACTTGCCTAAAGTTTCATAAAGGCGTCTTCAAGGTTTCATGAATTTTGTTCATAGCAAGTTGCCAAACATTACAAAATCCTATGTCGACAAATCACTTAGTAAGCTTGTGAAAATATGTTCTGGAACCAACTTCTTCAAACTTGTGCATTTTTTAAATGAGTCCATGGCATGTGTAAACATCGCCTAATTTTAGTCTTCCATATCCTCCTTGGAAATGTTTATAGTTTGTTTCAACAATGCAAAACTTTATTTGTTGATAGTTAAATTTGCCCATTGCCATGTTGCCATTCATTTGTTTTGTCAATTACCCTTTTCCATTATGTCCCCCATATTTTGGTTTCTAACAAATGTCGGAGGGGGACTAGTCAACTATTGTCTCTTGGATATTCCATTGTTTTTTTTGTCATCTCATATTTAGTATGCTTGAGATTAATGAATATTCAATCATGGATCCCAAGGTGTTTGGTGTGATAATTGATATCAATTTTCTTTTTGCCATTGTGGAAAAAAAGTTTAATGATTGCAAACACATCGTAGAGGTAAAAATGATTCAACTAACTAATACAAGTGGAGAGAATGCAAATTGATTTCATAAGTAGTGAGAATGGTCATGATGCAAGAGGTTGAGAAAATAAATGAAAATAATAAACAACTTGAAATGGTATAAACAATGTAAGGGCTACCTCTTATTCTTTCAAATCCGAATGGGTGCATGCTTATTGGTGGTGAAGAGGTAGTGTTTGGATTGGCACATACCTTTTGGAATGGTACAGACAGTGTAAGGGCTACTTCATATTCTCTCTAATCTGAATGGGTACATGTTTCTTAGTGGTGAAGAGGTAGTTTGGATTTGCACGTATCTTTTGGTGGGTCTACACACTTGTATACAACTGAATTGGATTTAGCTTAACATTCTTTTTAAATATTTGATTCATATTAATTAGTTTTTGGGTGCGTTCATATTTTTTTCTTTTTCTTCAATAAGCCTTGATCATTAGCCCATTAACAATTATTTTTGAACATTTGGTTTTTCCCAATGGAAGCACCTTTTTAGACCCCTAATAACAAAATAGACACATATATTTCCCAACAATCAACCTTTTTAGTTTATATACATGAGAGTTGAACTTTGGGATAAAATTGACATGTTATTAAGAACACTTTAGGGACCAAGTTGGGAACTTAATGAATTTAAATGGGGCATGATGAGATAATATAAATAACACATTGGAAATAAGGAAGAAAAATAAAAAATAACTCTCCCCACCCCACCCCAAAAAGGAAAAATATAGGGTCCATCCTAAATGCATGCTAGGCCTTCCCATTGGTTACATGAAGTTTTTATTTTTGAAACTCATCACCAACATTTTTTTCTTGGGGTCATAGTCACCATATCTTCTTGGGGTACTTGTTGGTTCAAACACTGCAAAGCTTAATATATTTCATACTAGTGGGTGCCCGCGGCCGAAGGCCACTGTGAAGCCCCTGTGTGAAATCCAGGTCCCAAAATTGAGATCCCAAATCCAGGTCCCAAAGTTGAGATCCCAAGTCCTGAAAACCATGTCTTGAAAACCATATCCTAAAATTTCCCAGGCCCCAAAGTTGAGATCCCAAGTCCCAAAAACCATGTCCTGAAAACCATATCCTAAAATGACAGTCCACTCTCTCCACACCAAATACAGCTTGAAAAAAAAAAACCTCCCGTCCAACCTCCCAGCCCTAAACCCAAAACTTAAAAGGAAAAAAACCAAGGCACCCTGAGAACATGATTGCACTTCCCAATTGGCTGGATGATTATTTATTTATTTTTCCGATGAGTTGCTAATGTGTTCCTACCATTTCTCCAATTTGTTCCCCACGTTCCCAATGCGTTCCCCATGGGTATTCCCTATCGCACCTTGCTTTAATCCCATAGGTTTTGCTCAAAGTCCTCCCCTTCTCACATATATCGATGGGCCAAAGGGGGAGGCATTCCATCTATCCATAGAATCTTCAATTTTTGCGAGCCTTCATAGTTTCAATTATTTTATGCCGGGGCCAATCAAATTCAATAAAAAAAAGTTGGACTTGTGAGGGATAAAGGTTAGGCCAAAAATGGTGATGAACGTTTTTGGGAGGAGAAATTTCATGCAGCCCATGGGAAGGCCCAAGCACACACTGAATGTGCCTTGCATTTTTTCCTTTTAAATTTGGGGGGCGGGGGATGTAGAGGAGGATATTTTTCAGTTTTCCCTGGTTCCCACTATGTTGACCATCCCACCATCCGCTCACTTTGGCTGGGGCCCTCAATGGATGTGGGGAGGGGGGCTCCAGCCAATCAGGAATAACTGCATCAAGACACGGACACCAATTTTTTTATAGTAGTAGACTCTTCCATCATCTTCTTCTTCCGAGATGAGGAACTTGGATGGACGGAGGATGGGACGGATGACGGGACGGATGGATGGAAAGGAGGACCAACACCAACCAACACCGCCGGACAGACGGACACCACGGATATTATTATGTTGGAGATTAAGGAAATATGAAGTATGATTTAAGCATTCACTACTAGCTAGATGTGGCCAAGTTCACCTTGTATTTCACTCAGATTTGAGTGAACTAGGACAGATTAAATACAGGCCAATCATAGTAAAACAACTTAACTGCAGGTTAATCCCCCAGTGACCGGGGACTAGTTGCTACAGATAGGTCAATTAAGCTAGTGAAACAAGACGGAAATAAGTGATGTCCAAATTCAGGTGAAAATTACACCTATTAGTTAAATCAACCTACAACACTAGTCAATTAAGAGGGTTTTTTCACCTGGTGTGATTAATTAATTTAAATTATTTTTTCATATTGTGTTTAGTTAATTTAAGAGAGTTATGTTACAAATTATGCTAATCATACTGCCTCCTTGGACACATGTCATCAGCAAAGTCTTCCATTTGACAATTGAATTATGCAATACAATCTTGAATCAGGGACATCCATGTCATGTCCTCACACAGGCAGGCATCGCACCTGAAATGGTCAACCTGAATTCTGTTATTACCTAAAAAAAATGGAAGTGGAGTGGCCTATCATAACTTATAGATTCACAAAGAGGATGTCAAGGGGTGAAGAAAATGAAGGCGGAGATCCAGAAACACATGAAGAATTCTGGGGAGAGTGGTAAGCTATAAATGAAATTTTCTGCAATGCAATCTCCGCTACCTCTGATACTGTCCTACCCTTTGGTCAACATTTTTGAATCAGGAAGAAGATTGCAGCAGCAACAACATTTGGTTACATATTTATGGACATGCCATCCCTCCTGCAAACAGTCGTCCCCAAGTTCCTATCTCGCCATCTTGCCCATCCCCAACCACAACACGCTTCATGATTTCATAAGAATAGAACTTGATGGCCGATTCTGGAGCAACTTTGAGGATGTTGATTCCATTTCCTCGGAAAAACCCCATGAAACCACTTTCCTTATAAATGTGCCAAAGACCTGCTACCACACCTGCACCACTTGTCTGCACCTGGAGCAAAACTTTGAGTCGGTCCAACGGTGCAGTGGCTGTACGGCTCAGAGCTCTGGCCACTGCACCTGCCACCAGATAGCGCAAAATGTGATGGCTCCCTATCCCCTCAGGAATCACTGTACCTTCTCCAATATCCACCAGATACGTCTTTTCCCAGTACTGATAGATGTTGGCCAGGGTGACTTCATGTGGATACACCCATAGGAAGTCCCGCCACTCGTTGAATGTGATTATGCCATTTTTGTCCTGATCCGCATGCTGCACAAATGCTGCTAGCTCTGCATCTCCTACTTGAATCCCTGAATTCAATCCAGCCAAGGAATAAACATAATTGAAATAAGCTTCTCATGGAGGATATCACTATCCTCGGGTCGGCTTATCACAAACATCTCCAGTTTGCTAACAAAGAGGACGCAACAAAAATAAGGGAAATTTCCCAGAAACTGGTGCCCATAGAGTTCAGGAGACCCGTAACACAATCCACCAAGATCAGAGGTCAAACATGAACGAAGTCAGACCAAGAGAAAAACTTACCTGGAAAGATTCAGAGACAGTTGTAGTGACTACATTCTGAAGTGGAGGCAGGACCGCCTGAGCAACAGCTGGACCGATGCCAACAAATTCCTTCTTGAATCCTCGTTCTAGAGCAATTGGCATATCCTTGCTCATGAAACTTGTGAGGACTATAGTGACCTGCTGGACCCTTTCATGCTCCAGCTTCTCCCTCTTCCCACTCTCCTCTGCTAGTCATGCCCACATAGCATCGACATGAGCCTTGAGAACCTTCTCCATCCGCTGCCCCAATGCACCTAAGAAAAATGTAACAGAAACATTATAACTTCCCACTCACATGATTCCCATCCTCTTACCTCTGATTTAACAGTACATGAGGAACACACAGAGAGTTCTAGCAGATAACCCATGCCCATCTGGTTGGCTAGCTTAGGAGAATTGTTGATGAAATTGCCACTGGCCATTACCTTCCATGCGTTTACCCTCCTTGGCAACTGGCACTGTCACCATAACACTCATTTGCTTGTGCAACTCCTTTTGCATGGAAACCAACTGAATAGCACAAAAACCCAACCAACAAACTATTCTCAGTAGGGCTCCATGTTGAACAGCAAAAATTGAACTTTAGCACATATGTGCAAGAATTTGACTGGCAACTGTTGCCAAAAGAAGAGACGAATGCACCTTGAGAAAATTGTTGATATATAAGAACCTAACACCTATGACTTCATGCACTGTTGATCAGAGACAAGGCAGTTCTGGGCACACCAATTCGAGTAACCTACCAGATTAAGGGTGCACAGATGCAAGCAACAAACCTTAAACGGAGCTCGGCCGCTATCATGTCCACCGATCTGTCGAAAGACGGGCGTGTAGACAGAAAAGCATGCCGATGATTCTCGCTTGCAGCAGCAATAGCAGAAGTTGAAACCGAAGAGAAGCTCGACGAGATTGGGTGGTAGCAGTTGTAGAAGAAGGAACGGTGATCGCGGATGTGCGTGTGGAGGAGCCCGACAAGCTCCACCTCATCACCGGTGTGCTCGGAGCATAATCACTTGTGCTATTGCTCCTATGTTTCTCGATCACATTCGCACTTTTCTCAGAGACCAAATTGAGCACAGCCCAGTGCGTATCTCGCTTCTGAGGTGGAGTTCTAGGGTTTCGTCCAGGGAGAGCAACCTCATGCCTTGTCGTTCAATTAGGAGGGGGACCTCTGGGGAGGACCCTGCTACAGCTGAGAGCGGCAAAAATCAGAGGACCGTGGGGGAAAAATGTAGGAAAAGTGAAGAACAATTTGTGGGAGATGAGGTTCTTGTAAAGACAAGGCGAAAATGTTGTAGGGCTAGAAACAAAACAACGAAGAAAGGAAGAGAGCACAAAACCTCAAGAGCTGGAGGAAAGAAGCCCTGTAAACAAAATCAGGAAAAGAATGCAGAAAAAGGAAGGGATACCTATTATTATTATTTTGCAGCTTGTGTTAATTCTCATATTGCAAAGAAGATTGCTGGGATGACATGATATGTATCATAACACACTTGCTTCACTGCACTCATGCAGATGGCTGAACTATGATTCTGAGTATTGCAGTGAATACAATAAGCGATATCCTGTGATCTTTCACCTCATGAACTAGAAACTCCCTTTCTGGCTAGATGACTCTCAAGAACCTAGGAATTTCTGAGATGGATGCTTGCAAATTACATGTACACAGTCGTCGTCCTCTAGTTTCTGGAAACAGCGAGGCTCTCAAACACAAAATTCTGAACCCAGTTTCCATTACTTGTAACAACACCTAGTGTGTAGCATCTAGTGCACTTTGGTCACAAAACACAGAAGGACATAGAGAAAGACAAGGGAGAGGAGGAGTGGAGAGATGATGATTTACCTAAGCTGGAGAGTGCGATCCGCATCTCCTCGGCCTCGATGACGCCGTCGCGGGAAACATCGATGAACTGAAAAAACACATATAGCTCACGCTCCTTGGCATTGACATAGCGTCTGAAGTCAGAGAGGCCAATACGGCCGTCACGATTGGAATTGCATACATCCAAAAGCTCCAACGTGCACTTGCGTCGCCCTGGGAACAACATGGCAGCCAGCCTCGCTTCGATCTGCTCATGGTCCAGGTAATCGGCTTGCCGCTGATCCAAAACCGCAAACAAACGCCTCACTCGCGCTTCTCGCTTTTCCTCGCTCTCCAACACATCCCTGAGTCCCACTCCTCCTCCTCCTTCTCCTCACAACACCACCGCAGTAGCCTGCATCTCCACTTCCACCATTCCACTTCCCTCCACCACTCCACTTCCCTCCACCACTCCTGAATCCCCTCCCTCCCATAATTCAGTCACAAACCTGTGAATGCAACCCCAGAACACAGAACCTCTCGGAGAAAACACCGTGAAACACGAGCGAAGTGGCGGAAAGAGCTTGAAGAGAAAGAAGAATGATGGACTCTATGCGCGTTGCTTCTGTCGCCCTAAAAAAAGAAACAAACCTAAACCTAGTAAACAAACTTCACCCTTAGTAAACATGTACACCATATAATGAACCATTTTCAGCAATGAAAGTAAAAGCACTGAAATTATAGTGAACTAATTCACTTTTATAGTTCCACAGTTAAATAGTCCAGTGAACTACACCCCACTTTCCTAGTAGTGATTTCAAGTGTCAAATTATTCAAGATAAAAAATTTTCACCTTGTTTTTTTATTTGTTTATCCGCGAAAAAATGTTTCTTGTTGGTTTTCATTATAAAAATTCATCCTTTTTTCCATCTACATTTTCATTCATATGTATTGTTCATCCATGAACATGTGACAAAATATTCTTCCATGTCAGCAAATATTTTGTCCTCCATGTCAAATAATGTTTTCTAAATATTGTATCGATGTGGGCAAAATATTTTTAAAATATTTGATTGTGCTCACTTGTTCATGTTCACTTGTTCATGCTCGCAAGGTCATAAATAACATCCCTCTAGATTTTGCCACCAATCATATAATATATTACAAGGAGAAGAATGATGCTTCCTCCCAAGGGTTCGAATTATGTGAGTTGAATAAATTTGGGTTGCTTGTGATTAAATTATAACCCATTTAGCTTCAACTTGTGCTAACCAACTTGTTGTTTGGTTTGTATATGGTTAACTTGTCCATGAACTTACATTAACACTCACATTTTAATCCCATCCCAAAACTTTTGCACATTTTCTAACCCCTAAGTACATGGAATTAAGATTCACACCTTGGATTGAATTTCATTGCCAAATGTGTGAATAAAGAAGGTGCTTATAACCCATGACACCATTTGACAAGCCCAAGGACATGTAAGTTTTAAAAATTGAAACTATAATCCCCTTATCTAAACCCTAACCTTGACCATAACCCCAAAAACCATAACCTTGACATTAAAAAGTAAGATCTTACCCAAGGTTGGGTTTTAGGTGTAGGTATAAGGATTATGGTTAAGGGACCCAACTCTAAACTCCAATTGTAAGTCCTTTTTTCGCCCCCCATAATTTGGGACTCCTTCTAGATGAGTTTAATTTATTATTATTATTATTATTATTATTTATTTATTTTCATATCCTATCTTCAATGAATTTTATCATGAAAATCATAGACCAACTCATTTCTTGAATCAATTCATTTCTTGGCATTCAATAATTTGGAGGAGAATGAGACCACAAAAGGTGACAAGGAGGATGCGTTTTCTCAAAGATAATAAAAATTGAAAAAAAAAATTGATCAAAAATTCTTGTACATTTACCTTAGTATACTTTCAAAAACTTCAACTAAAATTTGTAACCTTCACAAAAAGAATTGAAAACATTGATTTGTGATAACTTGTGTTTCCTTCCTCCTTCCATTTTATATTGATGATGCTTTAGTGGTGGTGCCCAATTGGGAAAAAAAGTATTTTTCGTTTACAGATTTGATGTGATTTGTATGCAATCAATCAAAGGCCTAAAACCCAAACCTAGCCTAGAATTAATGGGCCTCATAAAGCTTAAAACAACCAACCCAAGGAATTGATAATTAGAAATATTGGACCTTGCCTAAAAAATAATGGCTTTTAATTTTTAAAAATATTTTAAAACTTGGAATTGAAGGGTCATCCATTTTATAAAAAACACTAAACTTGAACTTGATAGTTCTATTCAAGAACTTAGACCCGTCAACACCAATCAAAACTTAAAAGATTAAGTTGAAAACTTAAAAAATAGGTCCAAACTTGGAAAACTAGTATTCCACACCCTAACACTAACCTTAAAAAGTTAGGTCCAAAATTTAAAATGAATTATCCACATCGTAACCTTAATTTTAAATAGTTAGATCCAAACCCCAAAAACAATTAGTCTGCACTTAATCCTAAAGCTACTAGTTCACACCCTATCCCAAACCTTAAAAAGTTAGGTCCAAAATTAAAAATTAATTATCCACATCGTAACCTTAATTTTAAATAGTTAGATCCAAACCCCAAAAACAATTAGTCTGCACTTAAGCCCAAACACTAAAAACTCAGGTCTAAATCCCACCAGGTAAAGTCACAAATTTTAAACGCTCAATCCAAACCCTAACCTTAACCCTAAAACATTCACCCTTATGATTTAACACCTATCAAAATAAATTCACCCTTCAACCTTAATCCAAACTCTAATCTAAGGAGCCAACTAGGAAGGTTAATTAAAAATGCCTTCTGATGCTCAGGTTAGAGTGTTGCTCCTAAAGGGTGGTGGCTTTAAAGATAGCTCAGGATAGGAGGTGAAAGGCCAAAAGGAGGGCCAAATGCAGCCCAAACAAGGGCTGCCTTATGGATAAGGCTAACTACCTAACACTCTCCTTTTCTTGCAGTCTAAAGTCAATAAAAGTGAAGGGGGACAACACTTTGTCATATTACATCTCTTATGGCTAGTGGGTGGTTCAAAACATACCCTCTTTTGTTGTGGTTTATCCTTTGATATTAAAAAAAAACCTCCCCATTCCACATGAGAAGAGCTATAATTATTCAGCTATCCCCTTTTATTGGACATTTGGAAAAACATAAGAAAACATAGAAACATTACCGAGGGGTACTTAGGGTCACTTTAGATGAGGGGTCCAGGCTCCAAATTCCGAGCAACCAATTTGGAGTGATTTGAAGCAAATTGAGTCTTTGAGTTGGACCATGCCTTGGACCCTAGCTTGCATCTTGGTTCTCCAAATCATGAGCTCTCCTTTGAGCTCTTATTTTTGGTCTGAACCAATTGATTTTCCCTCCAAAATGGTGCGCCAAGTAGATTTATCCTTGATTTGTCACTTTTTGGTCTTGGACCCTCAATTAATGACCATGAGAGTCCAATTTTCGGCTCTGAGCCATTAGGATTGCTCTAGTTCATTGGACCCTGGACCTTGGACCCTCATCTAAAGTGGCCTTAACTAGTACTTACTTGAGATGGTGCTTTGGGGACCAAATGTTTAATGGAATGATAACTTGTTTAGGTGAAATAATTTGTGAGAACTTGTCTCATCTTCCCAGTTGCTTTCCTGCAAAACAATTTGGATAGCAATGCAAACACACACACATTTAAAAAATAAAATCAAGTGGGACTCATCAGCTTGTTCAAAAAGACGGATCACACATGGGCGCTTTGGATTCGCCTTCCAAAAAGAGGATGCCATTCATTCCTCGTCTTGGGTATTGACACATTCATGAATTAACACATGTTGTGTCACAACCCCAAATGCAAAATCAAAATTTCAAAATATCAAGTGCAACTCATAGGCTGACTGGAGTGAACCAGCACCCAACAAGCCTGCACATGCAGGATGGATGATGTGTGGATAGGAGACACTTGTTCATTGCATTCGTGTCCCGTAGCTAACCACAATGCTTAAACCATCCACATGTATCTAGTATCTAGCTACCTCAAAGCTCGTGACTAGTTTACAACACCTAGCTACTTAGATATTAATCATTTACATTCCCTAACTACTTACCTCTGGTAGTAACCTACTATGTACTTACAAAGGTAGTTAACTAGGTAGAATAAAGTGAAAGTAGGAGGAGGTTCCACATGTTAGGTTACCAAGGTGGATCCTTGGCAACTCAGTTGTTGTTGTTCATCAACAACTGAGTCACAATGGGTTTCCAATAGATGGTGCACTGCTGGGTGCTGATAAGTTAGTCGGTTCAAAAAAGATTGGACATCTCCTTTTAACTGACATTCAATTTGATGAATGTTGGCAATTTCATGAATATACCTTCAAATTTTGAAGGGTGCCCTTGTGCTTTCACTTGAAGGCTACCTTCAATCAAAATATGCACCTTCATTCTGAAAGGTTGGATTCCACATTGATCATTGCTCTTCCTAAGTGAAAGTCATCCACTATTAATGCCCTTCACCAAATTTTAACATTATGGATCAATGATAAAAGTTAACATATAACAATTTCATTACACAAATATGAGTCTTCTCTCACACTTTATTCTACATGGTGAATAAAATACAAATATGGATGTATATATGAAATTTGACCATTCCTTGAACTTCTTCAAACCTGGATCAACCATGAACAAATGAATGTCACTTCTTAACGACTCTAGAAAATGATTTGCCATTTACGTATAGAATGACATAGGAAATCATTCAGAATTTCAACAAATTCAATTCTGAGGGGACAACCCTAGGCACATCTGATCTCAAATCTGTCTACCCCACTGCAGGTGATAACACTTGAGATAGGGTGGCCACTAACTATATCAGATTCTGTGAATACTGTTGTATTACTATCGTACATCTCCAGGGTGACATGGAACCGTGCAAACCAGGTTGAGATGGAGAAAGAGAAGTGCATGCAGCACATACAACCTTAGGGAAGAAGATGGATCTGTGGTGAGCATGGCCGGTGGAAATACACCTGGGCCCTGGCCTGCAAGCTGGTTGGCTTTTTAAAAGCCCGGTCCTGAATATAGTATGATGTATCTTTTGCATGTAACATAGATCAAACATGTATAGATTCTCATACATATATATATATATTGATTTAAAAGTATGTTTTGAAGGGTTGATTCTCATGTTATCCTTCGATTTGAAACTTTTGAATATGACATTGTGTTTCATTTTGAAAGGTTCCATGTTTATTTATTTTTGCCATGAGTTAGAAGGGAAAAACGCCTATGAAGGGCATCGGAGGCTTCAACTTTAAGGCCTGTGGACCATGAATTCATGCAGAGTGTAATGCAAAGCAACTGTGCCAAGTGCAAGATTGAAAATGCCCACCCTTGGGCTTCACCTACACTTAAAAAGCAGCTACAGCAGTGCTTCATATGTAACCCTCCACAAATATTTCTTACATCTAGGTTTAGTTATTTACTTTTTTTCCAACTCCACCCATAAAACAAAAGCTGAGAGTGCATATAGGTGGGAGACTACTAATAGCAAACGACCTGAACCAAATGGTACGATTGACGAATCAAAAATAGGGAGCAGCGGTCATATCATATTCATGACACTCTTTTTCTCAGCAAAATAGGTGTTTGGCTTTGCTGTACCTCTTACCAGCAGCAGCAAACTCTGTAAAAATGGTGGCGAAAACCATTTTGCTGAGAAAGCTGTGTAAAAATGGCAGGGAAAATCATTTTGCTGAGAAAATTGTGTACAAATGGTGCGCGAAAACCATTTTTGCTGAGCGAAAATGAACATGTTTTGACTTTTCTTCACAGACCAATTTGAATTTGCGAGGGTCACATACCAAGCACCGGTAGTGGAGTTGCTCAAAGTAAAGATGATTGAAAAACGGTGAACAAACAAAACCTAAAAGCTAGCTAGCCATGTGTCGTGTTGATTGAACAAAAAAATCCCTCTAATAATTTTGGAGAGAATATGCCTGGGCATATGAACTCGGAATCCGCCGCGGATCCGCGATCTGATACGACCCAGATTTGAATCATAAATTAGAAGGGGAGCTCAGAGGGCGACAACGCCTCAAACTGAAGCAACGGCATAGTGTGCTGCCAGCAGTTGCAGGGGACCGCCGTCCACGTGAAGCGACCTCCAACGGCCTGACGTTAGACGACGATGATCATCAGCATTGCAAGCCAATCATTACCCCGACCACTTTACATCTTGGCTGGCCCCCTAACACAAGAGCATGAAGCAAGCAAGCAAGCGTCGTCGTCCCTGATTCACTCAAACCATTCCTATTGCAACAACCTCTGGACTCTAGACCTTTCCATTCTTCTTCTTGTGGATCTTTTGAGTTTGTCTTTGGGTTGTGTCTACTTGTGTTCTCATTTGCCTTTTTACTTTTGTTGGATGGCTTCACATCCTTGATTTTTATTTACAGGGTTTTTCTTCATTTAGAGTCCCCCACTGCTCTGCCATTGAGTCCCCTATGGAATGTGATAAAGGTCGTGCTGGAAGCAATTTCAGATTGGATCTTAGAAAAGTTTTTGTTTGGCTCAGGGTTCAACCTTAGGATGCATTTTTAAGTGTATTCATCTCATCATACAAATATAATGGAAAAGTAAGGGCTTCGAAGACCATCTCAGTACATAATGAGATGGGCCTAAGGTTAAAATCTTTTTAGTAATTTGGCTTAGACTCAGAATTTTTTTTAAGACTTTGTCTTATGGTTAAAACATTTTGAAAACTTTTGATCTTTGGTTGAAATTTGACCTAAGGTTAAGAAAAATTTAGGTTTAAATATTTATAAGAATTTTTTTCTAAAATGCTTGGAAATTTTTTGGGCAATTTTGAAAATTGTAGCTTGCTTGGGAAAGCTATGAATGTTGGTTTCTTTTTCATCTCTGTCAAAAAAAATTGGGCACTCTGAAAAATCTCAGTGCTTGAAATCTCAAAGCTTCTAGCTATTTCATTTCTTATTCATTTTAAACAATTTAACGTGCCACCTTTAATTCTACAAATAATATTGGAACTCTAATAACAACATAGAAACATACAAGGAATTTTTGGGGTGTTCAGGAATTGGTTTTGTAATGTTCTATGGTTTGTTTTTTCAGTTCTTGACCCCCTTTACTTTGAGGGGTTGTAACTTTCTCAATTCTAATCCGTTTTTGACAATTTTTAGTGCATCAGATCCACCAAAAGGAGGTGTTCAAATTTTGTTTTGACATAAAAAACAATGGAGCCCCTCCCATTGAATTCAGCCTGCCCTGAGTGCTTAAATGTTCTGGCAAATGTCTTACTCCATTAGGACAAATGCCTTGCACCCTTAAAACAAATGTCTTGCACCATTAAGACAAATGTCTTGACAAATGTTTTACAACCTTAGGACAAATGTCATGCACTCCCAAGACAAATGTCCCACCCCCTTAAGACAACTGTCTACACCCTTAAAACAATGACCTTGAGACAAATTGTAATAGCCCCAAGCCATGGGACCAAGAATTTTTGCGGATTTGATGCAAATACACATATGAAATAATAGTAATAATACACATAAATTGGCTTAATGTTAAACCTCATGCCAAGAGAGTTTATCCCAAGACAAAAGTTAATTTTCATATGTATATTGGCTTAAGGTTGGAATATATTTCTGAAATATGGCCTAAGAGTTTTCTTTAAATGTGAAACTTTGGCTAAGGATTTGAATTTTCTTAGCACATTGGCCTATGGTTGAAACATTTTTTAACAATTTGGCTCAAGGTTGGACTCATGTACGAGTATGGCCCTTTTGATATTCCACAGTCCCTTGGCTTGATGGCTGTTGTTCCAAGCTCCTGTCCCATCAGTCTGACCCATGTACCTTGGACGTTGAGGAATCATGAGTATAACTATATGTCCTATACCAATGGGTATATATCAGATCTTTGCCACACAACTTCCAATGTAGATGCCAAAGCACACATGTTGTTCTTCTTTAATTGGGGGAGGGGGGATCTCCATTGAGCAAAGATCAATGGAGATGCCCCAACTCCCCACTCTTGCCAAAAGAACTTGATGTAGGTACTTTGTAACATGTCCGCATTGCTCAAGTGCTGGCTGGTGCAGCTAGTATAATAATAATAAGCTTAGCAGCCAAAAAAAAAAATGCTCAGATGATCCGCCTATTCTTGCTGCTAAATGGATGTGATTGTAAAGGACAACAGACCCTCTGTTTTTTATGCTTGTTTTCTTCTTTTTCTTTCCCATTGGGTTCCATGTGAAGGAGAAGCCTGGCAGACAGCACCCCCACCCCAGTCCTCGAGGATGAGAGAGTTGGGACAAAGCCTCCTCCATGGAGGAAGAATGCGGCTTCCTCAAGCAATCAATCGATTGGAAACCGCATTCTTCATCCACAACTGACCAGAAAATGGGATTTTGCAACCCATGGACCAGCAGCACCCACCCACCCACCCACCAGTGCACCATCCATTGGATGCCTGTTATTACTCGGTTGTGGATGAACTTCAACTGAGTTTATATTAGGTTTCACCTTGGTAACCAATTCTGTAGGAAATATCCAGGTCTCATATATAGGTAGATAGGTAGGAAAATAGGTTACTACTACTAGGGAAGTAGATGGTTTATACATAGGAATGAAAATGTGTTTTTCTGTCCACATACCATTCTGTTTGCTGTTTCATTCTGGCCCAGAAAATGGTGATTCATATGTGGCACTGGAGAACCTCATTTATTGGATTTGCAACCAAAAAAAAACTTGGAATATTTTGTCAAGCGAGTTGGTAATGAGACCAATGACAAACAGAAAAACGAGATTATTATATAATGTCCTTCTTATGTTATTGTACCATGTGGCTTGCCACCAAATTGCAAGTATTGGGATCTAAGCAAGTTGTTATGCATGGACAATCAAAGTGATGGGAAATTTATTCATGTGGTTTTTACACTCATGAATCATTTTGAAACTTAACAAGTGACTCCGCATGTGGTAAAATTGTTCCAAATTTCAGGACCCATGGTTTGCTGAAGCATCTATCTATGAAGGAACGTAGTTTGTTTGTGTTGTTTTGTTTGTACTTATGAGATCCACTGAATCCGGATGCTTCAAATCATGTTCTTGGTCTCTTTGGAAAGCTCTTGAGGAGAAAGGGTGCACCGGCTTGGTTTCATGGTTTTTGGACTTGTGGTATAAAAGTTCTTGAATATCGAAGGATTTCTTCATTGAAAAATAAATTATATCATAGCTGAAATTTTCAGAGGAATTGGAATGTGCCTTTGATGTTGTTGAAAAGATCTTTATGAGAGGATTTAATGGAACTTATTTGGTAAGATTTGGATTCAGAATGTTGCAAATATTGATTTTTAAGTGATTATTGCCACTGGAAATTCCAAAATTTCCAAAAATCCAGGTTTTGGAAGGAAAAATCAGTTGAGGACGTGGTAACACTTTTGGGCCACACTAGTGGATATGAATGACTCTTGCTCTTGAAATAATAGGTTGTCATAGTTTGGGATGATTATACCAAAATCAACCTAGGCATGGAAGGCACAAATTGGATAATAGTGAATATCATAGACTAGGCAACATGCCCATGTTATATTCTGCCTCAGTTTAGCTAGGAGTAGTCATGTTTTTAGAGGAGAAGAATTAGGAAATGATGTTGTCATGGTTTACAAACAACTAGTCATCACTTGTGATTTAGGAAGGGGATTTTTTTGGAGTCATGAGGTAAATTGAGTTTGAGGGGGGTTCATGAGAGTGTGTAAAAGAGACCAAAGAGATTAGAAGGGGAAAAAAAGATACAAGAGATCAAGCGTGATTGGAAAGAGCAAATCTAGCAATAGTGTACTTGCAATTCCAAAGATTTGTGCTATGCATTCTTAGTAAGAACGCATGTTTGGAATTTTTTTGAAATGGGTGTGCATTCCCAATACTAGTATGTGTGTTGTTACCTATGTGAGTGTAATCATATTAAGAGTGTGAGTACTTTTGTGACCAATGAAGGCTTTGTTGAAGGTTTGGCAACAACAAACATGGGTTTTTTTATAAGTTCTAACAAGTACTCTATTAAAAATATTGTTTTGAAGTTATTTTCTTGCTTTTAACTTTGTACTATGTAAGTCCAATCTATTGCCATGCTTCTCCACGTTACCAAGAGTTGGATGACCACTTTGCCAAAATTTGAATCTCCATCTTTGAAAATGATGCAAACCATGTGGTCACTATTAAGAAGCAAACTTTGTATCACATTCATACATTATATGTGCAAGCTAGCTATAATGAAAATGTTCTTCTATTTTGGAGTGTCATAAGCTCAGTTCCTTGTACATACATTCTAAAAGATATACTTGTTGCACTAAAAAGGTAATATATTGTAATTGTACAATAGGCTTAGTGGCACAAGGAATTTTTACAAAGACTTTATTAAGTGTGTAGGGGTTATCCTAATGATGTTTGTTGAAGATGCATGCAATCCATTACATGGATGTAATGTGTCAAGATTTCAAGAAACAATGCATAATTTGTTCACATAAGTCAATATGTTGTTGTAAGGTATTCATTTGGAGTTAAAAGTTAAAACCATCACACTATGACCACAAAATCCAATGTGAACTTTGTTGCTTTGGATTTATGTCGATTTAGATGTCACAAATCTTTGTGTAAGTTATTACATGTATTAGTCTTTTGTCAATATTTCAAAGAGGGATTGGATGCATGATATTCACTAGTTGGAATTTTCATGTGTTTTTCAAATATCTGGTTTATAAATAATTGACGAAGTTATTAATAATCATGATTGTAGATAAAGCTTCAATGATATTTGCAATTTGTGTGATATATTTAAATACAAATTCATGATTTTTTAAAATATTTTTCATAATTAAAAATTATACATAATAATGCAAAACAAACAAATAGATGGCCTAACAACCAACCATAGCATTACCTCCTTGTTTGAACGAGAATGAATGCATGCTCTAAATATTAAGGAAATGAATTCATTCTTGAAAATAGATCTAAAGGATGTGTCGTGGTGGATATCTATCAAAAATGTCTATAGAATTAGATTTACAATAATCGTCATATTCTCAAAAGAAGGATGCGTCTCCTTAGCTACAAGATATAATAATAATAATAATCTCAAAATAGATATACTGTAGTCTTTTTTTTTGGGCTGATTATATAGGTTACAAGAGTAAAACTTAAAGCAAATGATATGGGATGAAGTGAGGACTTATTGGGAGCGTGTTGGGGAACACATTGAAAATTTGAGAAACATGTTGAGAACTTGATGAGAGCACATTGGGAACAAATAAAAAATCCACTTTCCTCAAAAGGAAAAAACTGAACACCTTGGTGGATGTTGGCTCCAACTCATTGGCTAAAGATAATTTATATATATTCTTTACCATTTTTTACTTAGGCTAATGGTAAGTGCACAAATTGTGCAACATAGTATTGCATTCAATTCATTCTAGGCCATGTTTATTGAAATTTGGGCATTGAATAACTAAAATGTTAACTTTTGTTGTGGGGTTTGGTTGCATGAGTAGTGCTTCACTTACTACCTTTTTTCATTTCTTTTTTCGGTAGCACTAATAGTTTTGCCATTACTTCAAGCAAGAGATAACCCCTTTTAAATTGGTGCATTCCAAATGGACTAGTCTTATTCATATGTTTATCAAACATTCAACAATTTTTTTATCTTGCTTCTTAATATATTTTTCAAATTCAATGGTGCATTTCTTTTGTCTTTGAATATGTGCATAGATCCATGAAAAAATATGTTCAAGACTCTTTTGGCAATGAAAATTATTTCCCAAAGGCTTAGGCTTTGTAGGCGTTAAACAACATCCAATTTTGCACATTTTTTTTAGGACAATCAAATTGAGGGAAGATGGAGCTTTAGAGGATCAAATTAGGGCCCAAAGACAAGTTAATTTGAAGGATAATTTTATTATGTAACAAAAAAAAAAAGGTATCTTTAATGGCAAGTTGGTCCATAATTAATGGGGGTGATGGCTTTTGCAATCTCAAATACCCATAGTAGTACCTTTACCATTTTGTCATCTTCTTGACGAATATTTATTTATTCATAATAATTTCAACATTTATAGAAAATAATTTAATTACTATGGGAGTGGTAAAGGTACTATTGTAACCTAGATTTGCTTCTTTACCATGTCCTTGCACCCCATTACAAATTTTACCCCACACCGGTATACAGGCTTCAAAAACTTTCCAAACTGGGCATGGGTATAAATCTTTGCAAAGTTATCAATCTAGATAAAATTGTAAAGGCATTTATGATGAACATTAGTTTACATACCATGAAGCATACATGATTTGATTAAATGTAGGGTAATAATATACTTGCACAAGTATGATGACATATTTCAAAAGTGAAGAAAGACAATTACTTGCATAATTGGCATTGCAAACATCAACATGCAAAATTTCAAACATCCTATCAATTGCAATAACAAAGCTATGATTGAAATCAATCAATACATTAAAAAGTTCTATGTTAAAAAAAAAATTATAATAAAAATGATAGTAAAATCCAAAGGGGTTCCAAAAATATATGGTAAATTTTTTTGTTGAAGGTAAATAATATCATTAATAAAATTAAATCCCAAAAGAAAATGCATTTAATTGTTGGTTGCAAAATTTATTTATTCAAACAAATACATTGTAACCACATGCATTGCAAAATTTGGACATGCATATATGCTCTATATTATTGTGACATATACCTTTTGTTATGCAATGCAAAACAATTACCATTCCGTAGGTAAGGGCAAAACTCAACTATATATTAATTGGGTAAAATAAAGACAAGTTGCGCGATATCTTTTGGATGAAATATAATCAAATTTATGCCAATTTGAGATAACAAACTGACTTTGGAGCAATATACCCTTATGTAGGGTCGATTCTAGCACACATTTGCTGAATAATTAATTATCTTCTGGAATTAAAAAAATTAAAAATTAAAATCTTCATTTTCCTTTGTGAAAAAATGTTCTTGTGAGAATAGTAAAAATTGGAAAACTTCGGAATTTCCAAAAATAATATAATTTGTGTGCCAAAGTAGTCGCCAAGGTACATTGTGCACATGATTGTGGGCACTACTCAATATAAGAACTATTTTCGATTGGTCATAGAAGAGGATCGGTCCATATAGCCACCCATCTTTAGCTGTCCCAATTTTCATGTTTATAGGTGAGGGTTTAGAAACAATTACTAAACCGTCTTGGATGTGAGAAACACTATGGGAGGCCCAAATAAGGGACATGGGTGGAGAAGCTCGAAGGCCCCAATTTTGGTGTGTTCCACCTTTAAGGCCTCTTAAACAACCCAATTTTGGTGTGTTCCACCTTTAAGGTCCCTTAAACAACCCAATTTTACAATGGGGGAGGGATCTTACAACCATAATGCCCTCAATGGAGACCCTTACCCTATACAAAATTTGCGTCGCCTCCCTCCGTCTACGTGGGTCCTGCGGGGTGCCTCAAATTCTGAAAGACTCTCGAAGGACTTTGCCCTTATATCTATCGGCACAACCAAAAATATATGAAAATAAGGGACCCACCCTGTTTCATATTTCCGCTCCACCTCACTCTAAGGGCATTATACGACATAAAAATAGACTAGTAATGTACAATATAAAAAAATTCAAGTTGATGGGTGTGGTCGATAGAAGTAGGGCCGACACGAGTTGGTTGTAGGAAGGGAATTATGAAGTTAGTAATTCCCTCACAAAGAGGAGCTTCCGGGTGCATCAGATAGCAAAATTTCCGTCCCCCACAGCCTGGGAAGAAAATTTTGGTTTGTACAGCCTCTTCACCCCCCCAACACCCATTCTAGTGTAACTTTTTCTGGACAAGAACTTTACATTAGACGGAAATTGTTCTTTGGACTTTATCGCTTTGATAGTAGTAGTAGAGGCCCCAAGGGCTGGCTTCAACACATGTTTGTTGAATAATTAATTAATTAATTAGGAAGATTTCATGTGTCCAGAAAATGAAATATTACACCCAGATTATTCATTTTTCCTTCACCAAACACAAAAAAAATCTCTGAAAAAAGTTTAAATTTTGAAAAAAATTCCAACATTTTACAAATAATATGTACTTAGTGTCAAAGCTGCCGGGGGTACTATGGTACACACTGGAGAGCGGGCAACAGGCTGCCCTTTCTTCTAGTAGCACCGGGTTCATTGCCGGAAGAACATTTGTTTGTTTGTTTGTTGTGTGTCAGGAGGGTAGGGTAACACACATCACATGACAAAGGTTTTTTTTTTAATAATGCAGGGGCTTGCATGGAACAAATATCTCATTCTTGGCCAACCAACCGGATCACCTTGTTACAACCCCGTGCATTTACCAAATCCCGAATACATGAGATTGGGGAGCCCCGAATCCTGGTGAACGAGCCTTTTCCAATTTGTACTCTTGCTGTTTTTGGATCCAGTCTCTGGCTCCACTACACAACACATTACATATAGTAAAGGAACGATGAAGCCGCCCGTGAAGCCGGACGGCCACTCTCCTCTTTCTTACTATTCTCTTCACATAGTAATGTACTCTGGGAGTACCATTGACGGACAGTCTACTTTGTGACTGTGTGTGTCTGTCTGTTCGTTTTTACCTTTTTGAAGTTACCTTCCTTTACTTAATTTACTTAAATTATTTTTTACTGAGCGGCAAGGGGGGGGGGGGCAGCAGGGGTGGGGGGGGCCAGCAGCGGGGGAAACGGAGGGGGGGGGGGGCACGAGCGAGGAAGGACCGGGCGGGGGGGGGGGGGACGGACGAAGAAGGATCGGGCTATTGGGAATTATTTGGGAACATAAGGGAACATAAAACATACCAAGGAAGGTGGAGAGGAGAAACATAAAGGAAGAGGGAAAGGAGGGAAGGTGGGAAAATCAAAAGGAAATTTGCTTCTCCTCCCTGACACACACATGTGCCTTAGGCAAGGGGCACACACTAGAGATGAGAGATGAGAGTCCCCTTTGATGCATCCATATATTGTTCCTCATTATATGTATATTATGTGTACATATTATATATTGTAAAGGAAGGATGTCCCTTATTAGTTGGGGGGGTGCTTTAGAAGTCCAATTTTGGGCTACAAGGAGCCAATTTGATTGGCCCATCACCCCCCAAAAAAAAAGAAGTTGAAACTATGAAGGCTCCCTATAATAAAAGATTCTATAGCAAGATGGAGCTACCCCTGTTGCAAGCAGCAACAACAGCAACTTCTGCACGTGGATCATAAAAGACGTCGGAAGCTTCCCCTGAATCCGCCCGAACTGTCATCCATCTGGATGGAGGAAATCCGTCTATTTACAGTAACAACAGTCGCAGCAGCAGTTAAAGTAAAGGAAGAAAGTTCCTTCCCCTGACTCCGAACGGGCAGTAGTTAAAGGATAGGAAGAAAGTAATTTCCCCTGACTCCGGACAGGGAGGGCTTGACGGGGTAAAGAATCGGAGTGGAAAATGGGAAGGACCGGTGGAGGGGGCTCGACGGGGTAAAGGACGGGAGTGGGAAATGCGAAGGATAGGGGGGGGGGTCGATGGGGTAAAGATCCAGAGTGGGAAATCCGAAGGACCGGGCAGGGGAGGGGGCTCGATGTAGGGTAAAGCCCCCGCCCGTGTGGGAGCACTTGCAAAGGCCCCGGGAGATAAAAATATATTATGTGTAGGGTAAAGTCGCCACCCAGGTGGGGGCACTTGCAAAGGCCCCGGGGGATGGGGGCCTTATGACAGAGTGGTAGCCAAGCCTAGCCCTGCAGTTTGTGAATGTCACCCCACCAGGGTTTTCTTCTTTGACGTTTTTGTCATGTAGTCAAAGTGGCGAATGGTTCCGTGATGATAGTTTAGCCAAATTTGGTTACATCCTAGATATGAAAGGAAAAATGAAATAGAATCCTTCTATATTTTTGGTTACCAACTAGAACTTATCACAATTTTCTGGCAATTTGAATTTTTTTTGCTTTTGAATCTGGCAGATTTCAGTAAAAAAAATTCCATGAAAAATGCTATGTATAGGTTGAAATCATATTTGCCAAGTCCAATTTTGGCAAAATTTTGCCAATAATAGAAATATTGTGCCCCACCTATGGGCTTTCCTGCATGTAAAAGCTCTAGGAGAAGGTTATCATCATGAACCTTAACATAGGTAGATCATGAGGCATACTAGGGAGAGGGGTTCTTCCCACATAGTGTTAAGAGTGGAGGGATCTCATGCCTAAAGTAGGCCTAAGATCCATCCCATTCTTAATGAATAGCCATATATCACTCCTCCCTCTTCTCTCGAAGGAGGGATATTCATGAATATAAAGTGCCTTCCAAATAAACTACAAAACTTCTCCAAGTTCCTTCCCCATGTTGAACTTTGAGATCAAAGGAAGGAGAAAAAAGGTGGATGGATCTAACACTTTAGCTCCAATAATATAGAGAGATTGATTTTCATGCACATGGAAAGATTGGAAGAGAAGAAGACTAATTCTTATACATATGTCATCACACACACACACACACACACACACACATATATTTAAAACTTTTTTAAATTAAAATTCTTTGGGGAGGGGGGGATGGGTATATTAAAAAATCAATATCTTAAGGTTGGGATTTTGAGGACAATGTGGCTTCCAAAAAAGACAAATACTTAAGGATTTTAATTTTCTTTTCAATAAATTTGTGTATTGGTTGAGGAATGGGCTAAAGGGTAGTGATTGGGTCAAGCCCTGAGGAAAAAAAATAGCACACGCTTCTCATAACTACTACCCATGTCTTCACTTTATTGGATGGGGTTACACCTTGTCTTCTATGGGAATCTAAACTTTTGACGTTAATCAAAGCTAGAGTGACTCCCTTTTCCAAGGGAGATGCCAAAGCCCCAATGAACCAAAATAGCAAGGGGTCCTTTCTTCCTTTGTCCTTTTTACTCAAAACAAAAAAAACCTCATGTGAATGAAAACATGACACCATAATACACACACACATACATTTCCTTCTTTGGAAAGTGGGCTTTATATGGTTATAACTTGTAGCACAAGGAGACAAATGAAAGTCACATGTTTGACACAACTCAATGTAGTCTAGAGTATGTCATCATGGATTCAATGAAACACTAATGTCCATAGCCAAATGTTTCATCACAAACCTTTCTTGCTCTATTTTAATGTTGGTTTGTGGCATCATCCCCTTTTCCTTATTGATGTGCACCAAGTAAAGTGAAAACTTTCACAAAGGTGGTTTGCCCACAACTTAGAAGCTTTAGAAATATTGATAGTTGGCCATGTACAATAGAAAAGACAATGTTGGTTGAATATTGTGAAAACAATTTGTTTCAACTTTTTAACAACTAGTAATAATTATGGATTAGGTGATCGATTCAAGGTTGTTGGCTATTGGAATCAACAAAAGCATGGTAGCAGTGAAGTTATTTTTAATAACAACAATCTTAAGTCAATTACCAAACATAAATTATTAATTGGAGGTTCATGACCATTGGCTATAGATAATTAGTCACAAGTACCTACCATGTTTTTAAAAAAATTGGGTTGTAGCATTTTAGGTTTTAGCACTTATGATCCAAGGGCATGGCTGAAATTTCTTTTCAATTGTTTTCTATCTTGTTTGTTTTTTGGTTGTTTTGTGGATTTTGTTTTTGTATAGAAAAACAAGAAGATATACACCTTAACAATGGACACATGCAAGCCTTTGTGGAGGTTTATTCCATCTAAAGTTGATAATGAATGTTTCCAATTCTAGGAAAAGGTCTTCATGCATATGTTTTTCTAATGCATGCCAACCAATTTTGAATGAATTGGAGGATGACCAATAGCCAATGGCAAATGAATTGTGATAGCAACTTTCTTTTGATCTTGGAATATGTCATGGTTTTAATTTGGTGTGCAACCATCTCCCAAGATTAAAAAGAATTGAATGTTAGCAAGTGAAATCAAGTTGAACGAAAGACCAAGATTTGAAATGAACACAAGAAAATGCAAGCACACTCCCACATGAAATGGAAGTATGTGGGAATCAAAGGAAGGTAGTCCTGAAACTCCCAAGATGTGTTCAATATTTGGATCTAGGGTTTAAAGGATCAAACCTTGCCCAAATTGAGAGTCTTTCAAATAATTACACGAGTCTTGATGAATAATACACTAAAATGGGGCTGCATTTTCAAAACAAATATCTTTAACACAAGTTACATGGTCATTTGAAAATTAAATAATCAAACTCTCAAAATGACACACAACATTAAAATGACATTTATATGGTCAAGTTACATCCAATTAAAGATCATGATACACTTTCAAAAAACTATTTTCAATGGATACATAATGAAAAAGTTATGAGCCAAAGCAAAGTTGTCGAACTTATAACTTGGTAGCTTTGGGACTTCCATGTGAAAGTCTTGGGAAAAATAACAATTTTGATGTAGCCCTTGTGAGAAGCTACAAACAATATTATAGTGAAAAGAATAGTGATCCCAAGTTGGAGATGCGGTGAACCTTGTGAGTTTGTGGGTTGTTTGTGCACTAATTTGGTTCCCAACGCAATAATTGTCCTTTTTGTTCAATTTACGCATTTTGATGTGTCCATGAACTCAACTTGAAAAGTTCATCTTGTCTTATCCCAAAATACCTTCATGATCTACAACACACAAAATCATTTCTTCTAACTCATTTGTAATGATGGTTGTGATTTGATATTTTTTACCATTAGTTCAAGACCCATAGGTTGTATTTGTTGATTGTGTGAGTAATGCTTATGTTAACATTGTTAAGAAAATACACATTGTTGTGTTAAATTGTAATATTTTATATGTGAGCCAGATGGAGTTGTTTAATGTTGATATTACATTGCTTGTGATGATTATTGTATTATTCATTTTAATAAACATGTTGAATGTTAGGGTTAATTTTGTTGTCCATTCATATGGATATGTAGCAATTCAAAAGATATTGCTTAATTTTTGGATGACATAATAATGGCAAACTTGCTTTGTGATGGTCCAACGAATGCAGCTTGTGAAGCTTCTAGGTTTGTGAATGAAGAGATTATTTAAGTATATGCTATTTGTGTACTATTTAATTTGCATACCCAAAGTAGGAAAGACAACCTTTGGGCTTGTAATAGATACATCCTTTGTATTTCAATTTCATTTAATTATTGTTTTTGTTGATAATTTGATTCATCTATGTTGTGTTACACGAAGGTTTTGATAAAGTGAAAAAAATGATTCAAAAACATTCTTCTAAAAGAGCTTGGCAAGTTGATGATGAGTTTTTTTGTTATCCTTTGTAAGTGTATGGCAATAGATATCCTACAACAACCATAATGAATACATGTTCATAAGTTTCAATTGGGTTTTGATCCATTATAAGAGGTTAAAGTGCTTGCTACTAGTGTACAAGAATTGTGGATCAAAATGCAAACGTTTCCATTTTTCCTTGGTAGTAATAAGGTCGTTAAGATAGATATGCAAAATAGTTGAAACAATAAAAGATGAAAGAAAGTGGATGTCTTGTGATGAAGTTGTCATAAAAACACGAACAATTCATATATTTCATATGTGTAAAAGGAACAATGTATTTTATTTTGACAAAAAAAATCAAGCAAAAAAATGGATTTATTTGGGGAATATTTTTCTATTGTAAATTCAACTATTTTTTTCTATATTTTTGGAAAATTTCCCAAAATTTTGTTGTGGGAAAACTGAAAAATAAAACCTTGAAAAGGAGCAATGATGGACATGTCTTTTTGTCATCAATATTCAACTACCAGACCAATGTTTCGTTTAAAAAGGGTATGAATGTTTGGTGTAGGTAATATCCGTAGTTGGATGAAAAAGATGACCATTGTTATTGCATTATTATAAACATGGTTTTTACACTTATAACATCACGACTAAAATATTTTGTATAATCAAGTTTACTAAGATCAAAGAATTGATTATGTCCATTTCACTAACATGAAAATTAAGTGTTCCCGAACTTTGATCAAGAAATCTAACTATCTAGTCAAATTGGACAAAATGTTAAACATATGGTGAATGTGGCACCTATGTGGATTTATAGATATTGATTAATGTGACTAATATCATTAAATCAAACATTAAAATTATGACATATTTAATAATTTTTTTTATTTCACTTTTTTGTGTGCATTAAAATGTAAACACTTATATGTAATTATTTTGAAATTAATTACTACAAAATGATGTTCACATTATTTTCATATTTCAAGATTCTCAAACATTAAAAGTTTAATTTCAATAACCTATGAGATTTTATAATCAATTTATAATTATGTACTTCACATGTGAAATTAATTTAATATGAAATTACATAGTTGCATCATGTACATTGATTACATTAATCAATTTCATAGCATAATTACATAATTATGCTACTATACAAAAAAAATTAAATTAAATATTCTTTTGGAATATGTTTTTGAACCAATGTAATGTGTTCAAAGTTGATAATAAAATAATAAATTATGAAACTAAATACATGTTATTAAAGAAATCCATAAATGAAATTCATTTTATTAGGAAACCATATAATTAAAAATCAAATTTTAATTAATGGGATAAATCATAATATCAAATACATGTAATATATTGACATGGTTTGGAATGGAAGTTAAATCAAATACCAAAGCTAATAAATTAAGTTTAACTAATATTTAATATTTGAATCTATAACCCAAATCTAAATTTTAAACATTAAATTTGAATTTTTGAAAAAATAATTCATAATACCTTTATTTATCATTTTGAAATTTATAGGATTACAAATTTCAATGGAACTAGTTGAGATGCTCATGATTTTCACATGTTGGGATGGTAGAATTAACAATTCAAAACCAGGTGATGTGTCAATTATAGTTTAATGTGCTTGCATTAAAATTATGTCATTTTATGAAGGAAGGGAATATCAATCCTAATCTACATTAGTGTGGCATGTGCCATTGGCCCAAGTGTTACCACATCCTCAACTGATTTTTCTTTCCAAAACCTGGTTTTTTGGAATTTATTTGAATTTTCGATAGCAAAATTCACTTAAAACTCAATATCTCCCACTTTTTGAATTGAAATCTTACCAAATAAATTCCATTAAGTCTTGCTCATCGAGATCTTTCCAAGAACACCAAAGGCACATTCCAATCATTCAATATTCAAGAACTTTTGCACCACAAGTCCAAATGTCATGGAACCAAGCCCATGCACCCCTCTTCATTGATAGCTTTCCAAAGACACCAAGAACATGATCCAATGCATCCCGGTTCAGTGGATCTCATAACTACAAAACAAGACAAATCAAACTACCTATCTTCATAGATGGATTATTCATTGGTCATCTCCACAAAAATGCCATTCAATCTTTGCAACAAAAACAATATTTTCCTTCAATTACTCTATTACATTTGTTGTATGCTATATTATTAGTTATTATCATCATCCATTAAATATTCCACAATGTGTTGTTGTGCATTCTACTAATTTACAATGATGATAAACGCCATTTTATTAAAACATATATTCTCGCCTCTTCAAGCTTTGCAACTTGTGATGGTTTATGTCGCTTCCTTTTGCTTGTGGGAATTTTTTTTCACCTTTTGTACACTTTCCACCAACCCTAGTTTGCCTGACCCACAAAAAGACATTATTCCATTTTTACAAGTTCTCCTTTGATCAACAATTATACCAATCCAAACATATCTATTCTTGACCATAAATGAACTTGTAAACATGCATGAGGAAAGAGGAATTGAAAGAGGTGTGACATGGGGAAAAAAAGATTGGTAAAGGCAACATCAAGGCATAGTATGTACATGATGCATAGAGCTAATAAGGTGTTGAACATTGCCACAAAGTCAAAAGCCCCTTGATGCTTAAGCAATTAATTTTGACTATGTTCATTTACACCATCACTATCAATGTTGAAGTGCCAAAATTTGAAACTGTTATTCCAACACAAACATATGAATATATTCATTTTTCCTTTTCGCACCTTGAACATTAGTAATCTATTTGCAAGGCGTCTACATTGCTTGAATCACTTGACAATCAAAGTGGCAATAGTATATATCAATATTAATTTAACTTCACTTTGGCTTATTGAACATCTTTTCAATAAGGATATCAAAAATGTGATCTTAAATTGTGGTTTGGGAAGTATTAGGAATATCTCTTGCATTTATGAAAAAATGCTTCACAAGAAAACTCATGTATTGATTGCTCCAAGGAAACAAAGTCCAAGTGTCATAAAGATTGAATTCCGAAAAACATTTATACCTTTCTTGTAAATTTTATTGATATCTTCCTAGAAAATGTTGAACTTTTTGGATTCCATTAATTCAAAATATCCAAAATTTTCAAGCTTTAAACGACCACAACAAAATGAAACACCGCAAAATCACCATCTCCCTTGCACCCAACATTGTTTTACTCCATCATTACTCTTTTTTTACTATATTTTGTCTCCTACCTCCCCCCCACAAAAGGTCTCACAAATTATGCATGGTTGAGAGAACTTTTTTTCGAATAGAAAAAAACAATAAGAGTTAGGTTTGTAGATTCATCAATAGGTGTGAAAGGTTTAATAAGTAAGTAGGACCAACATAAATATTTTTTAAAAAATTATATTATATAAACTATGAAACATACCAAAGAACTTAATTAAATAATAAAATTAAACAATGAGTAATGAAATTCATTATGAAACTACATAATTATGTGATAATGGTTTAATTCAAGTTTTTATTTATGTTTTTGCAATGACATTATTTGTCATCACAAAAAAAACAATGGTCAAATGGTTAAGGCCTTGAATTGTGATTGAGGAAATGAAAATTCAATCTTCTTTTGACATATTGTGATCATGATTTACATAAGTAAAAATAGTCATGATTTTTTTGCAAGAATGCACAATAAACATAAATAAACATGCATGAATAGTAGATATGTAATGCAATTAACTAGGTAGGTAGGTAGGCCAAGTGGTCAAAACATTGATTATCACATTTAATAATTAATATAAAGGGATTAAGTATTGATATAAGAAACTTATTTTAAATTAAAAACAAAAAATCTTACCATGTCAACTAGCACCTCGGTCATTTCAATCATCTTAATCACCATGGACCCAATTTGGGAAGCAGCTTCTGTCGATGTTGATTAAAAATTCAACCATAATAGATAGTGGAAAATTTAGTAACAAAAGCCACGATTTGTAGTAATGTTTACATATAAGATGTTATCACATATATTTACATCTATTGCATGGATGTTTGTTGTTCAAACTCCTTCATAACTTAAAAAAAAATAACAAGGCATAAGAATTTTAATATTTGAAACTTGGTATGATAAAAGTCGTGATTCACAAGATGAAATCAAAGGCTACTCAAAAGCCAATCATGAATATTTACAACATGGTCAATGGACAAGTTGTCACTTTTGATTATTAGTATCAAAAGGAACTTATGAACCATCATACCCAAAAAAAGGTTTTGAACCTAATCAATTTGTTTTAGGCAATTGTCATATGTTAATTTTTTTGTTTCTAGTGTTTTCATGTTTATGATGTGGTTACCAGTGGGCAACATGTAATCCCTCAAATATATGTGTTTGTTTTAGTTGGTCATCATCCCAATGTTGTTTAATCTTCACCAAGTTCACAACTTGCCAAACTACAAAATTTCTGAAATCAACAACCATGTCTTCCATCAAGATTGAATTAAATTTTTTAGATGGTTCACAACCCATTTGTAATACAATCCTCAGATTCCAAATGTTTATGCAAGTATATTAGTATACCTTTTTGTAAACCAACTTTTAATTCACCTAGATTTGCATGTCTTTTTGGTCGTCCTTAGTTTTAAAGTCTTCAAACTTCCCCTTTTTTTAAGTTCTCAATTTGTTCAATTTTTGTAACGTTAAGGTGTTTTCACATAGTTAACATGGAACAGCCTTGCCCATGTGACCTTATTATGATGGATTAGTTAAAAACAATGGGAATGCTTCTTAAATGCTTGCCAAAATGACATGGTAGATTGGGATTAGTTATAAAAGGTGGTGGATTAAAAATCCATTGTTTTATGTTGGTAAAAAATATTCATTATTTTGTCAAGACATATATTATACAATTATGTAAAGGTGAGGATAATTATTGTGCATGATTATGTCATTTCGAAGGCATTTTAAAATTAAAAAAACACTAGTTACAATATTTTGGATGTGTTTAATAATACTTTATACTCATTAAATTCAATTCAAATTGTTCCACATGCTTCAATAATATATGAAAAATGGCATCATATAATGATATTCTAAAAACTTGCAACATTAGAGAATTTTGGACATTAAAACATGAAACCCCAAGCACTAATTACATTTGTCAAGTGATTCTTGTTAATTTGTACACATTCACATGTCAATTGTTGTCAAGTAGATGTTTATGTTTTTCCTGAAATGGGTAGACTTGTTTTTATATATGATCATAGTCAATATTAAGATTAATGTACCAAAGGTAATCCACCAATTTTATCTTAAGCAAGTATTAAAATGATAAGATAAATGAGAAAATTGAAAAGTTATCATTGATATTTTATGAAATGAACACTATAATGAGCATGAATATCTTATGCAACAAATGAACATGAATCTTTTATCTAGCAAGTAAACGTGAGTATCTTATGCAACAAGTGGGTCTTGAAATTCTTGAAATTCTTGATATTCTTATGCCTTCAACCATAATTGAAGTTGTTGAACATATTCAAATTACATTTTTGGAAAACATAATTTGGTTGATTCATACATGGAGATTGATAAGAAAACATTTTCAACATGGATCTTTAAGGAAACAAATTAATTGTTCAAGGAAGTGGTTACAAATTTGTCAAGTGCAACTCCTTAAGTAAATCCTTTCATAATGTCCAAGACGACATTGTATTTATTCAAATTCCTACAAGTCATACTTAGGGTTTGGACAACTCAATAGTAGTAGTAATTAGACCCTTTAGTGTTCATGTGATTATTCTTCAACATTTTTTTCATTGTTTCATATGAGTTGTTTAAGCTTATTGTGTTCCAACTTCTCATTAAATTCTCAACTTGCAATCATTATTATTTGTAATTATGGTTGATTATATGGCATTCTTAAGGAATATTTAAAATATTAATGTTGTTTCTAGTGGTAATGGTGACATTGGTAGTTATAATACAACAAGGGTGACATTTGCAATTATGGTGGTAATGGTGGAAATAATGGTTATTGTGGTAATGGCAACATTATTAAATTTTAATTTAGTCCAATTGGGTGTGATCACAATATAAGCAGTCAAAACTCATGTCAAATCCCAATGAAAATTATCAATTTATGTACATATATGTTTATGCATTAACATGTGAAATTCATGGTAATCATGGGAAGTTGTGTTAAAAGACTAATATGAATGTTGCTGAATTTAAAATAAAAGTTCATTTTATTTAATTACAAGTTTTGGTTTTAGTAAAGGACTTTTGAACTTGAAAATTATTTTTTTCAAATATGAATTTTTTTGCAAAAGAATAAATTAAGGAAATCTTTATTAAAGGAAAATTGATACTAAAATAATTTAAATGATAATAACATGCTACCTGTGCACTAGAAAAAATTCACAATTTATAAAATGTGGAATTTGAAATGTTTTGAAATTCGAAATATGTTTCAAAACTTCAAATTTTCAAAAATCTTTTATCACATGTAAATGGGGTGTAATGTACATGTCATATAAAACAAAACAAAAAAGCTTATAATACAAGAAATAAACCTTGAACTAATTGGTACATCTTAATATGATTTGGAATTATGATCAATTTTCAAAATGAAACACATATTTACACATTAAAAAAAAATCATATACATTCAACAATGATTAAAACACATGTGATGTACTAGGGAAATTCAAAGGATATTTAATAACAAGTTGCAAAAAAAATCCATTAATCAAGAATTCCTTTCTATGAACAAGTTTTTATTGGGCAAAAAGATTGCAAAAGGACCCATAATCCTTTTATTTAGTAACATTGTTGGCTTGTTTGAGTGCAATTTGAAATTATTGTAGAACTTGGTAGAATACAATGATCTTCATCTTTTGTGCATGGATTGATTTTATAATTGAATATTTTTTTGATGCATCTAGATAATTGAAAACGTTCATCAATGTTTAAAAACCATTGTGAATCTTATAGACATATTATAGTAATAATGCTCCCATTTAAAAAAGTTGTGTGCAATGTTAAAGCTATAAGATTTTGGACCAATAAATGTTCTTCCAATAGACAACATGAATAAAAGGGTTCCAAATCTAATTTTATTAGAGGTTGAAAATTCAAAAAATAATGTTTTAAAATGGAAACATGTATTAATCAATATCACAATGACTTAAAATTATAATGAATGGATGTCAAGTATAGTTTGGGTTTTCACTATAAAATGTGGTAGTCAAAATAGCCATGTGGCATATGTCGTTTCTTCCCCAATACCCAAATGGTCATTTCCACAACACCAATGGGAGTTTTTTTTTTAATTTCTAATTTATTTTCATGACATGGGAGGTCAAACAAAGGGCAATGAAATGAAAGGATGTGAGACAACAATGGTTTTCAATACCATGGATGAGTCACATGGGGGTGGAAAAAAAGAAGAAAAAAAAGTATACCATGTTGTTGTGGGAAGGTGCCCTTGCTATTGGTGTAAGGACAATTGCTACCATGGTTATTGTGGCCAATGCATTTAATATCAATCACCCAAATTATGTTTTTAGGAATGTATGTGCTTTAGTTGATAAAAATAAAAAACCATCCATACAAATGTAGGGTATGCATTATATTCTACCCATCTAGGTGTTAGATATGCTCAATTCTATTCCCTTTCCATCCATTGAAATCCCAGGGTTGCACTATTGATATGTAGAATAATGTAAAGGAATTGAAATGTAGTTCAAAGTTTATGCATGGTGAATGACAAATGGAAGATTAATTAGAACTTCAAGAACTTATAATTGGCATTTTAGGTGTCTAGAGTAAAGTTGCAAGGTGGAAGCATTCCCAAAATGAGGGGTGTAGGATTAAACAATCAATGAATCAAGCCCCACCTCTTGGGAATATCCCCACTTTGGGGCTTAACCCATCATAAAGCACAACCAAAAGTTATCGTGATCCTAAACATATGTAGATCACATAGCTTAAAAATGAATGTTTGTTTGTGATATCTCCAAGTTTCTTCTTTGATGTGCAATGTGTAAATGAGATTTTTCACAAACGTGGTTTGCCCATGTTGAAAACTATTTTACAAATTTTGATGGTTGAATGTGTTGAATAGAAAAAAAATATTGATTGAATTTGTTGAATTTTTTTTGTCTCAAATTGCCAACAACTAGTATTTATGTATAGGATAAAGCCACATGGTGGAGGCATTCCCAAAATAAAAGGGCTTAAGACAAACCAATACAAGTCTAGACCCACATTTTGGGAATGTCCCCACCTTGGCATTTTTAGTTTAGTGTGATTGCTATTAATTAGTTGAGGGGGACATCCAAGATGTTTTTTCAAAATATTTTTGGGTGATGTGCATCTTTAATTGGTCCATGACCTAAGAAAAAACCCATTCTTTCATTTTCAAAAATAAAATGTTCACATGACCCACTTATGCAAATGCCAAGAGTATAATTTTTTGTAAAACCTCCACAACTAACAAAACAAAGGCATGCAAACATAAGTTTTCTTTATTTTAAGCATTTCAAATGCATTTCAAAAGCATTCCTTAGGAGCAACTACCTTTTATGAATAAGGATTAATATGGTTCTTTGCTTATCATATATTTAAAAAAACAAAACAAAAAACAAAGAAAATAAACACGAGCAAACAAATAAGGAAAAAAAGTGAAGCAAAGCAAAGCAAAGAATGCATGAAAATGACTTATGAAATTAAAAAGTGCACAAGAACACCTAGTGTTTCTAATGCATATAGCTCCACTTGTCATGTTCCTCTCCCCAAAATAAAAAGAATAAGCATGTTTGCCATGTAACCACACACAAAAAACCATTTGAACATATTATAATTAAAAGTTTGCCATGCTCTTCACCCTTCCCCCCACACCAAATTAAACTTATTTCTCATGCACCATATATATATATATATATATATATATATATACTATGTATTCCTTAAAGAAAACAATTTAAGCCTCACCTCATTGGTCAAGGAATTTTGTTTTCTCAATTTGTTCATCACCATTTTTGGCATTACAATGTAAAAACTATGGGACATAACGACTTAACCCATTGTAAAGCATAAGGTGAAAGTTATGGTGAACCTACACATACATAGACCACAATGCTTAAAAGTTAGTGTGTCATATTTCCTTTTCCTCTTTGATGTGCACCATATAAATGAAAACTTTGACAAAGGTGGTTTAGTCACAATTTAGAACATGTACAAATATTGTTAGTTGAACATGATGTTCAATGGAAAAAAAACAATAGTGGTTGAATTTGCATCAAATCTCCAACAGCTAGTAGTTATGTGTAAAGTGAAGTTACATAAGGTGAAAGGATTAAAACATAAGTGGCCTAAGACAAAAGGATAAATAAGTTCAGCCCCACATTTTGGGAATATCCCCCACCTTGGGGCTTAACCCATTGTAAAACATGAAACAAAAGGTTATCATGGTCCTAAACATTTGTTGATCATCAAGTTTAGGGGGTGAGGACTAATATGTTTATCCTTTACGAGTGTGAATGATCGTATATGCCTACTATTTCTTCTTTCTTGTAAGAGGGTGTTAAGGGTGAACAATAGAATTGATGTAGCTTATTATAGTTATCATGGTAATAGGTAATTAGGAAATTACTTAGGTAAGGTAAGGTTGACTTTGCCTACCTATATCCCATTGATGAAGGAAGGATTATTGTCAAAGAAATGAGATTAAAGGAGAGAAAATAGGATTTGGCTTTGTAATAGCTACCACCTACCACAATAGTGGTTAACTACCTAAGGGGTGGAAAAGATTTCAAATATGGGTAGATTTTTTTTGGGTGCATGTGTGTGATTTGGAGTGTTGGTGATTGAAATTTTTTTGTCACCACACAAATGGCGATTGAAAACATTCCATTGCCATACATCTCTGGATCTTGGTCGTTTGATTGATGGTGGATTGATCTCCACCATTGTTTTGGCAATGAAAATTTGATTTGGCAAGAAATTTTGGTGTTGCTTTGTAATAAAAAACAAACCTTGCAATTTGAATTCATTTTCTCTTTTGAGGTGGGTGGGTTTTGTGTTGTTTAACACCAACCATAGCCATATACCTTGGGAGGGAAGAGTGAAATATTTATGGTTGTTTGAATTTCAAATTGTCATACTGCATTTGCAATTGGAGCTGAATTTTAATTGTAACCCTAAAGGTCGAGTATGATCTTATTGTTGACATTACAATATTGTTTTATTATTATTAAAAAAATTGGTTAAAAAATATCCATTTTGGACAGACATTAAGAAAAACCTCTTAATCATTTTGGACAAATCGTTTTAAACCTATCCATCATGACTAAGTCATGTATTTTTTTGACTAGGCCCAAGTTGGTATTTTTGATTAGTCATTTTGACTCGTCAATACAATGATCAAATGATTTTTTGACTAGTTGAACACCATTTTGACTAAATAAATGTTATGTGGCATTTAGACAATGGCCACCCAAGTTAAACCACATGGCATTTAAACATTGGCCACCTAAGCTATGCCACATGATACAACCTAAATAACCTAGGTTAAGCCTATAATTAGATACATACTCCCAAAGTACCTATGTTTAGGAACCTATAACCTAAGCTCCTAAGCTTAGGTCTAAGAACCTATAAATAACAATTAGGTATAGAAGCCTAAAGTAGGCTAAAACAACCTAAGCTACTAGGCCTAGGTTTAGGAAATTATAACTACCAATTAAATATAGAAGCTTAAAGTAGGCTAAGGCAACCTAAGCTATGATCTTTATTAGGCTTAAATGTACACCAACTAGATTAAGCTTACACCTTATTTCATTTTGAATTTGGCCTTTAAGGATGAGCCTTTGCAATTGCTTCATCCCAAGTGGCCTTCCTTTTCAAAATACTTTTTATGTCTTAGATGTTTATGGTGCATCTATTTATATTGCTCATCATTTGGAAAGGATGACAAATAATATGGGACAAACTTTTGGTAGGGAAAAACATTTTCATGTCCACACAACACTAAAACCTTTTAGTTCCTACAACATTATTCCTAAATAATTATGTAAGATACATAAATTAAGTAAATAAATAGATAAAAAGGTAGGTAAATATGTATGTTAATTAAGTTAAAATAAAAAAGTAATAGTTAATGCATAATTATTTAATAATTACAACCAAATTATAACTAATTTTTATAATTTGACCTAATTCATTATATGTTATCAACAATGTATTTGTAATCATTAATATTTAATGACTTAGTTACACATTCATTAGTGTATTTTAAGTAAATAACTAGTGAACCAACTAAAATTTATCATAGGTATGTAAATGGTTTACCTTAGCCTATATAACTAGGTTACCTATAGGCTAAAATATAGGTAAATAGGTGGAGTATAGGTAGGGTATGTATAAATAAATACACCTATATATAAACTATTTGTATTTAACCACATACTTGCATTACATATTTAGGTGGTTAAACCTAGGAAAAATTAATTATATGGCAAAGCTAATAATGACTAAACTAATTGTGGCAAAGCCAATGATGATTAAACTAACCATGAATAAAGAATTATGGAAAATAACCATGATTAAACTAATTATGGTTCAATTAACCATATCTAAATAAATAATGGTTAGATATATAATGAAAAAATTAATTTTGGGTAAAGTAATCAGGCAAAACCAACCATGGTTATTTCATAAATGGCTAAAATTAACCATGAGTAAAAAGAAATGGCTAAATTAACAATGAATAAAGTAAATATGGCCAAAATAACCTATTAATAAATAAATATGGCTAAATCAACCATGGCTAAACTAGACATGGTTAAACTAACTAATGAATAAATATTTTATGGTTAAACCAATTGTGGCTAAACTAAAAATGGTTAAACTAATCGTGAATAAATTAATGTGGCTAAAATAAACATGAACGAATAATTATGGCTAAAATCAAAATGGATATATCAACCATAATTATAAATTTTGCTAAATTAACCATTAATAAAATTAATAATGGCTAGACTAACAATGAATAAATATTTTATGGAAAAACCACTTATGAAAAAATTAATTATATCTAAAATAAACGTGAATGAAATAATTATGGCAAACCAACCATGGTTAAACTACTAACCATGAGTAAAATGAATTTGGATAAAATAAACAAGAATGAAATAATTATGGTTAGAATATAAATGTTTAAAATAATTCACGTCTAATGGTATGGTGTGTCAAATACAATATGAGGTTTTGCACTTGTTTTTGGGTTTTGGACTTATTGGTATGGACCCATGTTATCAATGACCATAAAGTAACTTTGATGTGTTTAAAGGGGTGGGATCAATTAAATTACTATAAGTGGGTGTTTTTTAATGGCTAATCAACACATTGCAACTTTTTTTGTGGTATCTTGGTTTATTTGATTTTTGTTGCAGTGGGTTTTATTGAACAAATCTCCAACAAACTTTTAATTTTTTCATGTGTAATATTTAGGTCTTGATGGGAAGGGCCATTCATCTCCACACCTAGCTTTATGATGTTCAATGGTAGGTGAAATGTTGGAGTTATAATTGGTAGTTGTTACGCAAATTGTAAATGGTTGTTGTGGGAGTTCAAGTGAATTGGCACTTTCAATTGGATTGACTATTTGTATTTGGTGTGTACATTTTCATATATTTGAATGTTGTGTTGTGTTGCACCTATGTTGTTTTGAGATGTGCATGGTGTGCGAATTCCAAGTGTTTGGTGGTGTTTGATTTGTATGTTGGGGTTTGCATGTAAATCACATTTTTTTGGTTTCATGTGGTATGTTGTTTTGATATTCATGGGTTGCCATTTGAAATTCTACTAAAAAATCATTTCATGTTGGCATTTATATATGGTATATGGACATTAATGCATGTGTTTATTGTAATGTTGTCATATTTCATATTTCAAAAGCGGTGAAAAACATTCGTGCACATATATATTTTGTTGTGGTTAGTATTGTGGTTCATGCTTGATAAAAATTACTGTGTATAGTTGACATATTTCATTTAAATTTTTTGTATATATAGTTTTAGGTAGGTGTGTTAATTTTTAAAATTATTCAGGGGCTGGTTGTTTTCTGATATTTCATTAGCATTAATTCATGTGTTTGTGTTGTTGGGAAGTGAGGTGTGTTTTGCAACCTTGAAATCATGTTTGATGTGGGAATTCTTTTAATTACACTTGTATTTGTTTAAGTAGTAGCCTTGCACATGTGTGATTGTGCTTTTATTCAATGTGTACATGTATTGGGGTTGTTTGTGATGGTTCTTGCTTGTTGCATTCCTTGCACTTTCCTTTATTATAAATGTTGACACATTAATTGCAATGTGTCAAAATGCACACAACGTTTTCCTTGGTTAGCTATATGTGACAATTTTACATTCTATAATTTGCAATGTGCTACTATTGCACTTTTGTGATTATTTTCACCCTAAGATACTTTTATGATTTGGCCTTATGGCTTATAATTGCATGACATTGTTGGATAATATGTTTAATTTTGTAGATTCGTTTCATACAGTCTATTGTTTGGTTTAAATAGATAAGTTGATTTCAAAATTGAAATATTTACTAATATGAATTTCAATTATTAACATCTTGGTGAAATTCTAGGTGCCCATTAAATCTACTATTTTATATGGATTACAAAATAAAGACCTTTAGACCTCATTATACCTATTAACATTTGGTGTTATTGTTAATGCTAAGCCATCCCAAGGATGTTAAAATTAGATGTTAATACACACCTAAAATGCTAAGTAACATTATGTTTTACATGGCAAATGATGTGGAAGTACTATTAAACCAAATTAGTCACCAATATTATCTAACAGTAGATCTTTGAAAACCATAGGATTGAGAGCTTAATATTTAATATTGGTGGTAGTTAAAATTTTCTTTAAAAATTAGTTATTTTTATTTTAGAGTTTGTCTTTCACAATCCCTACATCTTTTCCCCCCCTTATTTTGATGTGTATTTGTGTAAAAATAATATTGTATAATTGGGTCATACTATTATGTTAAGGGAAAATTTACTAGATTAAAACTTGGGGTTGATTTTTATTGTTTATAGTTGGATTTTACTAATTTACATTGTCAATGGTAAGTAAGAATGATTAAAAAACCATTACTTCCATTCTTTTAAGAGGTAACTTGTTGAGTTGATTTCATTATATATTTTAGTTAATTTTTGGGAAAAAAAAAGTAGGGTGGAATTAGGTGGCTAGAATATAGGTGCTAAAATAAGATCTTGATTGATTTGGGAAGATTTTAGGCAGTTGTGAAGAGTGAGGTTGCTACCTTTTTAGGAGATAGGTGAAGTTACCTCAAACTATTTAATACTATTTTTTGGTGTGGAAGTATGGGGGAATTCAAGTGAGAAGGTGTGAATGTGGTGTGAAGGTTCCAATAGTAGGGAATTAATTTGTATTTTGGTTGAAGAAATTATATGAATTTGGAAAAAATGTGCACCCCTTATTTTTGTGTGCTTGTTGGATTGTTTTGACATTATAGTAGCATGTGATCTTTTAACAATGGATTACATTTTATTGTAAAATAAACTATATTTTATAATTTCATATGCATTTAACTATTGTAGTTTACTTAAAATAATCAATAAAATTTTGATCATACTTTGCAAGAACACATATTAAGTAACCATTATTAAAATATGTATTTGTGATTATTTTGGCCTTGTAGTAGCCTTCTAAATGATTAGTTTGTGGTTTGTGTTTAGGTTTGAATATTTGTAATGACAAACCCTATTATTGGAGTTGATGTATTTCATTACTAGAATATTATTTTTGTTTGAGGTATGAGTTACTTTGCTTCTATAGAGAAGCTAGTAGGACTTAAAATGCACATGGGAGTAGTTGTTGAAACTTTATCATAAACTATTATAATCTTTTATTAGGGGCATAATTGTTCTTCAATAGCTTGAATTTATGTGCCATGTCTTGATGTAAATTCCTCTTTAGGTTACCAAACTATCAAAAATCATTTCTCCTTGAGTTTACCATCTATTAGTTTTTTATTTCATGTTTCTAGTTCTTTGATTATTGAAATATTTTAACATTTGAGTTCTCTTTAATAATAGTTTAAAATCCTATTAGGTTTTTTGCATATAATCCTCTATTAGGTAACTTACCTAATGTTTTATTTGTTTTGTCAAGTTTGCTTACCCAATAGGATTGATTTGTTGTTTTTCATCTATGTATTTTGTCATCCTTTGAAAGAATGGTTTTCATATTCCTAAGCCCATAACAACAAATCTTATCAAAATGTTATAATGCAAGCATGGTGGTTTAATATGTTCCGTAACTTGTGTTATGTTTGTCACTTGTTTGTCATCCTTCTCTATAAAAGATGATATGGGTGTTCGCCCAATGTATTTTATCATCGTGAACTTTTTTTTCACTATTAAGTTGTCAACATTTATGAGATTGAATCCTACCTTTGTTGCATTTTTGGATCATGACCTTGGCATGTTTTGCTTTGATTCCAAAAACTTACCATAACCTAATCAATATTTGGAGGTGACTTCAACCCAACTTATTAATTGTGTTGAGTTTTCAAATTTCAAAAAAATGAAACATTCCCAAAAAAATGAATGCACACATATGAAAAAGAAAGAAAACAAATATACAAAGGAAAATAAAGTGGGAAAAAATGCCCAAGTTGCAAGTTTAAACTTGATTGAAAATACATGATAATAACTTAATATTAGCTATCATCTAACATGATGGTGTGGAGAGATTGAGGTGGTGTTATATACACTAATGTTAACCTAATGATGTTGACATTGTTATCAACAACTTTTCATTATCCTTTGGTGGTAAAACAATGCTTGCTAATAAGGTTCAAAGACATGAATAATAATCTTGAGATGTGAACATCATTATCAATGACTCATTGCATTCTCATGATGTTAGGGCAGTGCTAATTAATAGGACCTAAAGATTAGGTGTGAATTGGACTTAACAATAATGAGTAAAAAAGTAAGAACACATTATATTCACATTATAATATAAATGATATTCCTTCACATAATGATTGAATAAAAAGATTATAACATATTGGTTATGATGATTCAAGTAATATGACATGGTGTGATATATATATATAGGCTTTCCCAGGATGATAGAAGCTACCATACTTTTTTGTGGCAAAATTTTTGGCGTTATGTTTCAAATTGTTTTTGAAAAAAAAACAAAGAAAATGTCAAATTTTTAGTGTAAAATTATATGGGTTTTCAACAAAATAAAACAAAATGACCATTATTGTGAAATCAAACATTAGGCCAACAACATGGCTTTTGCAATGTTACTTAACGTGATATTCTTTCATTAAATTAGTCCATTGAACGAATGAATACATGTGTTCAATACAATTTATCTATTTTGTTTGTGCGTTTTTTGCATTTGAATCTTTCCTATTTTATAGTCACCATAATCATGATGGTGATGTCATAATCATACCATCTGCCATGGGAACTCATCAAAATTATCTTTGGGATGGGCATTATTTGTTTTAGTTCATTTTAGGGCACTATGTTATATAGTTAGCCATTTCCCCTTTTATCTATTTCCATCCATTGTAGATGACACTCACATCATCGGGCCTTCATTCTATTGTATCATTTGCATATGAACACTTTCAGAATGAACTCAGTGTCATAAATATTTCTATCCAACTTTTAAAATGTGTAGCATGGTCCCCCTTTGCCATGTCATTTGATTTCAACGCATTATCCCAATTTAACACACCATTAGAGGGAATGAAAATCTTGGGGGTTCCATTAAACACTTCATCATTCATATCATCTTTCATCAAAGATACTTTGTTCAAAGACGTTCGCCATGTTGATCTTCTCCTTAGATTCGGCAATGTCCATGTAACCTTTGGAATTCTAATTCATTATTTCGTGCAATGGCCATCGTATCCATTACATTGCACACCTTCCTCTTTCATTTTCATAAATTCCATTGTTTTTCTTTACTTGTCTTTCCTTCAAGTCTTTAGATGCCTTCTGGGTCTAAGGTCATTTGATCGCCTTGAAAGAGTTTTAGCCCATAAACGGGCCTTTTTCCCAATAACGGTTAGGTCATGAGCTTCGGATGTAATTTGCAACAACACCAATAGAAGGTTATAATCTAAAGCACCCAACTACATATCCAAACATCTTGTTGGAATTTATGCACATGAAGTCAAGTGGACCTATACTGTAAAAACAAACTAGACAAGAACATTTTGGTTTTTTTGGTCATCAAGTGAACCAATACTAGGATCATCAAAAACTTGTAAAACTTTATTAAAAAACACAGCATAGATCAACAAAATGTATAAAGGAATATTTTTTTTTAAAAGGGAGAAATGATAGGAAGTCAAGTTGGTTCAAAATAGGTATGAAAATCTCTCCATGTCCATAACCAATCACCTATGGAAGGTTGGGCATATTTATATGTCAAAAATCGATGGTTGCAATAGATGACGGGAGATGTGTTTTGAAGAGGTGGAAGTTGAGAAGTAGTTAAGCCTACAGCTATCGCTCAACTTAAAATGGAAGATATTTGCATCCTTTGTAATGTGATCTAAACTTTTTGATGAAAAAAATGATCAAGGTAGAAAGATGAGGGCCTTATGTCCCCTTCAAGCTCCAAATGGCATTGGCACAGTCATGTAAAAACACATCGGCATGTTTGTGTAAACAACCAAATACCACAATTGCTCAGTGGGGTGTCGGTTGTGATAACTCGTTTCCTTGGCTTAAGTTGCATCAAAGGCAACAAATCTTTAAGTTGTGCAAGATTAGGGAAGTAAATTTGTTCATGTTGGGTCAATAATGATAATGTTTATTAAGGTGTGAATGCCATCTTTAATATGCACAATGTTGACTTGTTGACGAAAGGAGTTGAATGTGGTTGAAGGAAGTGCATGTAATTGTTTTCGTGCCACGTGAAAACTAACATCTCACACAATGGCGCCAAAGGTATCACAAATTGCATCATGTTCGTTGCCATGAACACAACATAAAAGGTGGATACCCATAGGGTCGATGGGATGTGTGCACACACATCGAAGGATGCTTGCAATTGAAGGATGGGGTAGTCCAAGTAGCGTACGAAATGTTGTGTAAAAAACTGAGGAAGGTAATTGAAAGGCTAGGAAACTAGTCGAACTATAAGCCAAACGCCTACCCCTGGGCCAAAACATGATAAAATTCATGTACAATGGGCTTCAGATATCTTGTCGAATAATAACCCTTGGTATTAACTACTTAAGCAAAGAAAGGAAGTGAATTTTTTACCCCACGACACTCACATTTTAATATGCACAAATGTGGGGAAGGATCAATCCACAATTTGTACACCCTATTAGATTGTCAAGTAAGTGACACATTCCCCCGCATTCCCTACCCTATGATAGCCTATTAAAATAATCCCAAAAATAAGAATGAACCATGTTCGCAATCGAAAATACTAGTAAAAATCAGCCAAAATGTAACCATTACATTTGTAATTACATGTGATTTATACTTGGTTTATAATTAGTTTTGAGAGTTTTTGCAACTTAAGATCAAATTTCAACTATTTTGGTCATTGTTGCAACTTTGTTATAATTGTTGATAACTTCATCCTATGGGTTGGATGGTTTTTATGTCTATTTTCATCCATGAATAAGCTTATATGTCCCATTAGTTGCAATAATCACCAAGTTAGTCACACTAAATTGGAGATATTCTATGGTGACTTAAGCATATAGTTTTATGTATGTAATAAAATTGTATTTCAGATATATTACCCATATGACAAATATGTATTTTTTAAAATATTAATTTTTCATTTTTTCATATATTGAATCTGGAAATTGATATTTCAAATCTAAAATTAATATTTGAACTATGGAAACTGTTATGTAACTTCCAAAAATGTTATTTCAAAATTAATGTTTCACTTTTGAAAAATATTTTTTCAATTTTGAAACTTGTTATGTGAATTCAAGAATTATTATTTGAAATTGAATATTAAGCTTTCAATTCTGAAACTTGTTATGCGAATTCCAAAATTCTTATTTGAACTTGAAAGTTCATATTTCAATCCTTTAAAAAATTACTCGAATCTAAAAATAGTTATTTCAATTATTAAAATAGTTATTTGAATTTCAAAATGGCTATATTTCATTTCTAAAAAAGTATTTGAATTTCAAAATTTGTATGTGAGTTTCTAAAAAACTTATTTGAATTTTGAAAATTGTTCATTGATTCTAGAAAACTATTATTTCAATTCTGAAAATTTTTACTTGACTATGAAAATTGCTATTCCAATATATATATATATATATATTTGAATATGACATTGATATTTGAGTTTTGAAAAAACTTATGTGAAGCTAAAAATAGATATTTTAATTCTGTTAATTATTATTTCAATTTGAAATTTGAAATTTGAGTTCTAAATTTGAATCTGAAAACCAATTTTTCAGTTCTGAAAATTGATATTTGGGTTCTGAAATTTTTTATTTGAATCTGAAAATTGATATTGAAACTCTGATAATTATTATTCAAAGCTGAAAATTGCTATTTCAATTCTAAAAATATTATCTGAATTTAGAAATTCTTTTTTGAACCTATGAATTGATATTCAACTCTGAAAAAAATTATTTGAATCTATAAATGAATATTTGAGTTTTTAAAATTATTAATTGAGTAAAACTAGATGGTTAATATGTGAAATTTTACTTTCAATCTAAAAGTGGATAGTTCAATTTTGAATTTCATTATTTGAAATAAAAATATTTCTAGGTTAAATTTGAATTTGAAAGTTGAAATTTGAAATTTGAAAAACATTATTTGAGTCTGAAATTTGAATTCTGAAAAGTGATATTTGAATTCAGAAAATTTATACTAAAAGCTATAATAAATGAGATAGTAAGAAAACTAACTTATGACAAAATAACTAACCACTAGCTTCAATAATAATTTCATAAATAATCTTAATTTTTATTATTATTAAAGATTTGCTGTAGTAAAAAAATAATGAAAAAATAATATTATATTTTATATTATGACATTAATTATTATTAAAGGACTACTATATGTATTGAAATTATTTATTATTATTAATTTTATCATATAATTATTATTATAACTAATAATATCTAGAACAAGTGAGACAATAATAAAAATATGTTATTATTATCTATTAACTTTTATTGCTCATAATAATGGATATAGTTAGTAGGTAAAGTAGGCTAGGATAACATATTGGGTATTTGGAAGTAGTTGCAAATATGTTGCGACTAGGTTTGTGACACTTGCAACTTAAATGTGTAAACCATATGTTTTATCTTTCATTATTCTCGTATGTAGTATAAATAGGTGCACTAAAAGGCCTGAAAATGGAAATGTTATTCAAGGGATGAACTAATAAAAAAGGCTTGACCCTAAAGGCTTGACCCCAAGATAAAATAGGATTATCAAGTAAACCTACTTGACTAACTTAAGACTACCTATTGATTTTAACTTAAATAATTAGCTAAAATACTAAATATGAGATAATGCTTCAATGTGTCACATGTTATCAAAAATTGGTTTTCAAAAAATAAATGGATATAATTATTATGCCATGTGGCACCAAGTAATTAGATTTAAAAATTGGACATAGTTAATATGCCATTTGGTGATATGTTATTTTGCCATATGTCATATACAAAGACCATCCAAAATGAATAATTTGGATATTTTCAAGATTAAATATTGCCACATCATTTGTTGTTTGGGTGACCAAATTAGTTGCCTAATAATTAGTCGAAAATGACAATACATATACATTGTCTTTCTTTGATTTTTTTTTACATCCACAATTCATGTCACCTTTGATTATTATGGTATGCAATTTGTTCAAAGGGACTAAATGAATTTTAGTTTTTATTGTTGCTTATGAGTAAAAAATAGTTGCAAAAACGAGTAAGAAAAACGTTATTTTCTACTAGTGAAACAACACAAAAATGGCAATGAACTTTTCATATGATGCAAATTCCCATTTTCATAATTTTTGTGCAGATTTCTCCATTTGTAATGGTGCGACACTCCACCACTTTTGGGTTACAAGAATTGGTGCTTCCACTACACCAATATGTGTTCACATTCATTATTTGTTTAATTAAATTTTGAGTGAAATTGGACAAATTTACGATGATGAAAGTGGGCAACCCCTTAATAAACATGAATTAGTTGTTACGAATAGGTGAATTCATTAATAACTAATTGAATTCACCAATAGTTAATCAAATTCCTTAATAGTTAAATCATTAAAACAAATTCACTAAAAGTTAATTGTGAATATAAGTTAGGCACCTAGGAACCTTCATTAAAAACCTCGCTCATGTAGACACCTAGCCCACCAACCTAAGGTGTAAATGTGGAGGTTTGAACCTTTCACCTCCTTTCACCTCCTTTCACTTTCATGTTTAAGGGCAAGTCCTTAACCATTGAATCATTATTTAAATGAATGCAATTTTTGTCATCACATCGTATTATGGACATTGTTTTTACCATAGGTTATTCTAAGTTATTTTGTCATAGGCCATTGTTGGTTATTTTACATTAGTTAACATAGTCAATTTTTGGCTATTATACCATTAAATATTTTGGGTTATTTTATCATAAGCCATTTGTTGGTTATTTTACATTATTTAACATATGCAATTTTTGGTTATTTATCATAAAGTACTCTAGGTTATTTTATCATGGGCCATTGTTGGTTATTCTACATTATTTAACATAGGCAATTTTTTGCTATTGTACCATAAAGTACTCTAGGTTATTTTATCATAGGCCATTGTTGGTTATTCAACATTATTCAACATAGGCAATTTTTGGCTATTATACCATAAGGTACTCTAGGTTATTTATCATAGGCCATTGTTGGTTATTCTACATTATTTTACCATAGGTTATTTTTTACTATTACAGATTATTTTATCATAGGCTATTGGTGCCTATTCTATTGTAAACTATTTGTAGGCTATTTTATCATAGGTTATTTTTAGTTATTATAGGATATTTTAACATAATTTATTATTAAATATTCTATCATAACCTATTGGTGGCTATTTTAAGTTATTTTATCTTTAAATTATTTTTGGTTATTATATTGTAGGTTATTTTATGTTATTTACCATAGGCTATTATTAATGACTTTATCATATGTTATTGTTGGCTATTTTAAGCTATTTATCATATGTTGATTTTGGCCATTGTTGGTTGTTCTATCTAAGTTAAGTCCAAGCATGATTGGGGTACCACATTTGAACCCTAAAAACACACTTTAAAGATTTTTCATTTTTTTTTTTTCATTTTTCCCATGAGTTATCTTACATTTCACTTTTTTTCTCATGTCAAATGAAATAATTTTATTCCAAATTTTATATAGGCATCTAAAGTATTTATTGTTTTCACTTATGAAAGTGGGAATAATAAAATTTATCCTATGTGGGCCATGATCTATCGATGGCCCAAAATTCCAATGGGGCATTTGGTTCGTCACATTCATACATTTTATAAACATTAACACATGAGGTGTTTATCATAAAAATATTGGCTCAAAAAAAATTATTTAAACATTCCTTGTGAATCCTTGAATTTGTTTTCTCATCAAACAAAGCCCTAAATTAAAGTCCTAAATCGTTTTTCAAGGATTTGATAAAAATCCTTAAACTTGTTCAAATTTGACATTATATGCATAAAATAGTACCTTTGTAATGTATCTATCTATGAATAAATTAAACTTCCATTGTTCAATATGAATGTGTCATTAAATTTCAACATGTTTAAATAAGGGTCAACTGAATATAAAATGAAATAGTCTTTTTGGGTATCCCAACCATGCTTTGACTCAATTATTATTGGCTATCTATTTTAGGTTATTATTGATTATTAGAGGTTATTATACCATAAATTAGTTTTGGTTATTTTAAGTTATTTTATTGCAAACTATTTTAAACTATTATTATTTATTTTAGATTATTCTACCTTGAGTTATTCCACCTTAAATTATTACATGTTATTTTTTATATGTTATTTGCCTTATGTTATTATATTTTATTTCAAGTTATTTTAAGTTATTAATTATACCTTAGGATAAAATGACCTATAATAACATAAAGTAAAATGACCTTGAATAATGTAAGGTATAATTTGTAAGAACATATAATAGCTTAATATAAAATCACCTAAAATATATCCTAGGGTTAATTAAATAGTTTAATTGAAAATAAGCTAAAGTAGAAAACCTATAATAAATTAAAATACTTCACGTAGAATAACCTAATATTTTAAGGTATAACTGAAAGTATAATAACTTATAATAACATATAATAATTTGGGGTATAACTTAGAATAATTAAAGTATAACCAGTAGTAGCCTAAGGTATTTAAAACAACAACATAAAAATAAATTTATTTACTATAAGAAATTATAAAAGTGAATTATGTCAACTAATAATTAAACATGATGTTTACATAGTGTGCAAGGTGCATTTTTTGAAATTTTGAATTGTTAGTTTTGATACCGGTTAACAATTGTTTACATGGTCAGTCATGACTGTTGTATTTGAAATACTTGATATAAGAACTAGGAAAACAAACATGTTGAGGAGCTTTTGGATTTCATTTTTTAATGTGTGTTCAATTTCCATGGAACATGAATCAATTCTTCTTTCAACCAATTTCCTTTAAGCTTTGAACAATGTGTACATGTTAGTTTAGGATTGTAGTTAGTTTAAGTTTATTTATAATATTGTGTGTTCCCGTTGTTGTTTTAGGAACCTATTGCTAGAAATTTTAGAAGTAAAAAACCTTAATGGGAATTTTAAAAACTCGTTAGCAAATGAGATTACAAGCAATTAAATACATTAAAGGTAGAAGATTTAACCATGGCAATAGAAGCCATGGATTTTTGTTTTTGAACTTTGAACAACTTTGGCACATCAACTAATCACCTTCACCAAAGTTTTTGTGCCACTCACATTTTATAAATGTTCTTTTCTCCACCACAAATTTTATATGTCTTTGGCTACTACAAGCATTTTGAGAGGAGAAAGACCATGAAATAATCCTAGGGGGAGTAAAAATGGGATGGTAGTAGTTGCCATCACTCCTCATAGAAATAAGTCAAAGAAAAGACCATTAGGAAACATTATACCTTACAAACCTTGTTTCCCCCCCCCCCCCCGCCCCCCAAAAAAAATTTGGAGACCCTAATTTTTTCAATTTGGAAAATTCTAAATCCTAAACCTAAACAATTACCTAACCAAAATCAACTTCGATATCACATGGGGTTAGTTGATAATGGGCCTTTATGCATAACAAATGGTTATTACCCAAAAAATATATTGCACCAATAACAAGATATGTGTCACATAATGGCCCTACGAAGAATTTAAAATAAATAAAAATTGAACACATATCTATGAAACGCCTACACTTATACTTTTAATACTACTTAAAACCTTATTAATGTACTTAGGGTTCACTAAACCATTACTTTAAACCTTTTGTAAACCATAAACATTGACTTCATTTGAGTACTTGGTTATTTTAGTGGACCGTTAAGGGTCACTAATAATTGTACAATTACATTTACTAATGTACTTTCATATAATCCATTCCTCAATTTAAGTCCTCAAAAATAATTTAGGATCCAAGCCAGTCATATTTATAGAACCTAGGGATCTACTTACAAATTCCTTTGATGTCCTTATAGATGTTATGGACCTACTTATAAATCATATGGGCCTAGATATATACCTATCAACATATGTCCAAACCCAATGGCCCTACTTACAAACCATATGGACTTACTTCTAGCCCAATGGCCCTACTAGCAAAGCCCTATGGACCTACTTATAAACCATATGAACCTTCTTATACACCTTGTGGACATATTTATAGGCCCACTTGAAAAATCTTATAAACATATTTGCAAATAATATTTTCATACTTAGACCTTATGGACATACTTGGTTTTAAAAAACACATTAGCTCCAACTCCAATATTAACAAACAAAAAAACCACTTCACTTCTATATTAATTCCAAAAATAAAAACATGCAGGACCTACAAATATTATTGGCCTCTACTGCACATGCCTGCTTGAAGCAACAACTCTAAAACGAGGAGAGGGAAAGAATCCAGACAAAGGAAACACAATTAACAACATCATTAAGAACTTTAATGAATTCTTGAAACAAAAACAATGTATAGAGCGAAGGTGACATTTTAAAACAAGGTCCACAAAATAGTTAAAAAGGTTGAAATTATCTTACATTTTTGCAGTTCAAAGAAAAATCTTCATGTGCGCTTGTTGTGGTTTGGTCTGTGTAGATATGAGAAAAAAAACGACCTATAAATTTATGATCAGAGAAGCAAACACCACACTAGATTGACTCACTATACTAGTATGTAATTATGTGATGATGTTAGTTAGAACTCTTGGTGAACTAGTACTCTAATTAATAGTAACTGAACCGGTGACACTTGTTGAACCCTTAGTTGACAAAATAGGTAGTTGGCAAAATAAGTAGTTTGCAAAACTTGTACTTGGTAAAACATGTAGTTAATAGAAAATGTAGCAAATTTGAAAATTATGATTGTTTATTACAATTTTACTAGATAGTTTCTATTAGTTGATTAGAATAAAAAGTTTTATCAACTAGTTACAATTTAGGTGATTTGCATGAGGCATTTCAAAGTTCAAACTTAGAGTATAAAGGGGGGATGGTAGAACATGAAAGACATCAAATCTCTACTTTCCATACTTACTTTTTGAAATCTCTAATGTACAAACTTTGATTTCTTAATATAGTTTTGTATTTTCATTACACATTGGAGTATTTATTAACATTGAATAGTTTGTACTTGTTCGATCAGAATTTAAGAAAGGAGATTTGTATCAAGTAGGAGACTTTGTAATGTTAATTCAATTTTTTGTTTCTCTTTCATTGAAAAAATGAAAACATTTTTTGTACTTCAACAATATCTTTTGAAATTATGTGCAAATTGAGTACATGTTAGTTTAAGAATTGTTAATAGTTATAGTTTTGTTAGTTTAAATATACTTGTTCATTGTTTTAGGAACTTGTTGTTGGAAAAATCAGAAGTTGAACAATCTTAATGGGAATAGAAAAACTTGTTAACAAAGTTGCAGTAACACCATCTATGGTACAACTATTAGTAAACTAGTTAATCCATTAAAAGGTGGAATAAGTTTAGAGATCATACCTTGACCTATTCAGACTTTTATTATACATGTTCTAATGACCACTATTGTCAGTTAACCTATGGAAGGTAGTGAAAGATCTAATAAGGAATAGGTTGAACTTGTTAACCTTTCATTCACCATATTGGATGGTAGATTAGAATCTTTGGAATTCATCTCTACTAATGTACTTCTGACCCCACCAAATAGGTATAAATTAGGAGGTTATTTTAATATCAAGTACCCCGCATGGCTCAAATGTATTTACAACACCCATAACAAACTTGATTGATAAAAGGTTATAGCACCAACCAATTTTCAATTTTTGAATCAAGTGGAACTTGTGGAGGCAATAGGTGCTAAACCTGTCAAAGAAGTCATTAATCAACCAGTTACAAATGCCAATCTAACCTAGGATTTTGAACTAACATTTCAAGGAAAAAATGTAAATTTCAAAAGGGGATTTACCTAGATTTGGTAACAAGTGACCTAATAAGTTGATAGAGTAAGTAGGTTATAATTAGAATAGATCCAAGAATTCAAGCGAGGAAAAGATTAATTTTTTATTACAAGACAAATGGAATATTTTTTAAAAAAAATTATGGATGTAGAACACATTCTTATTGCAAAAAGCTTTGAAAAAAAAAAGAACAGTGTGCTGAAAGTAATTGAAGAAAGATGACCATCAAAGAAAAGAGCAAATATGTCTAAAGGGGCAATATTTAAATTTTGTTTCATGAAAGATTCGTTCAAAAAGGAGGTTGTGCCATAGAAAGAATTTCTAGAAAACCTTGGTCTTTTGACTATTAAAAACAACTTATTAATTCAATTTGTTGAAAGTATTTAGTTGAGGTGGTTGGTTTTACGCTTATGTCGAAAATTAAATTTTCCTTCCAAAAGGTAGTTTTCACAACATATATTATTAGGGTTAGTGGAGAAGTCAAGTCAAGTGTATGTTCTTTTTGCATTAATAGAATGTCATTTTGCAAAAACTAACTTTGATTTGTGGATGTCCAAAAGAGCTTATTAAATTTTTGAGGAATGATTGGTAACCAAATCATGTGATAATTAGCTTATTTGAGGCAATACAAACTACAAGGCAAGCCTTAACTAGAAGTTTGATAGAGTTGTTAGGAAGTGTGATTTAAGGAAAAGTATAATTATTTAATCATGTCAAAGATGAATGTTCTAATCTCAATGCAATGATTGTTCCATTGAAATCAATTATATGTTGTGAATTTCTTGGTTTAGAAGAAATCTTTCAAGGCACTTGCTTTGGACATGTTTCTTCAAAGGCATGTTAATATGGCACTATAGAGGAAAAAAATTACAATAATTTGAAGTGTGTTTCGATTAACTATGTTTAAATAGATTTGCAAAAGTGCATAACTTGGCTTAAGAAGTTTAGAAAGGGTAGACAAGAATGGAATAAGGTGTGTGTTAAAAGTGGAATTTGATTCAAAAAATTGAATGTTGTAGTGAAAACTAGGTAATCTTTTAATTTGCAATATTTCTTTAAATGTTTACAATTTTTGAGTTTCAAAATTGGATAAGATAATTAAACATTTATTATTCGTATTTTTGCAGGTTTTATAATAAGATCATTATGTTTCAAAAAGCTTTACAATTTCATTCTACCATTATGTTTTATTATAATAGACAAACTATTGTGAAAATCATTGGTTCTTGAATTATCCATAATAATCCACAATAAGTCCTCACATTATCCTCACATTATTTGAAGAACTATTGTGGATTTTTTTTCTCCAATTGTTTTTGCTTGTGTTTTTATACAAATTTGTGAGCATTAGCTTCTTAGTGATGCTTTACACTTTGCAATTGTTATGAGTTCAAAATTGAAGGAAGAAAATCAAGTTGTTCTTTCATTTGAAAGTTAAATGGATGATGATTCAATTGTTATTGATGAATTATCTTTGCTAGTTTGAAATATTAATATGTTGGATTATTATTATTTATTTTAAAGAAAATATGATAATAGGAAAGTCCATAATATGGTCTCTTTGATGTTACACCTTAGGTTTAACAACCTTTGTATAATATCCTCATTTGTTTTCATTTGTTGGAAGGGAACAAGGTGTTGCTTTTCACTACTACATATTGTGCCTTTTTGCGAAGGGCCAAACAAAAAATTTGAAGGGTTTACGAAGGAAAAACAAAAAACCTGAAGGGTTTGCGAAGCAAAAAAAATCTGCCAAATTTGTGATGCGATACGCATCGCAACTTGTGGTGCACCACTCATCGCAAATTGATAATGAACCTTTAATCATCGCAGCATTTTTGCGAGATACACGACAAACAAAACTTTGTGACCCGCTCAATTTCTGTCCACCATAGTGATATTCCGCACTTCGCAATGTTTAATCATACTCAAAACATCGCAACTTTTACAATACACAGAGTATTGCTACAAACTTTGAGACTCACAAGACATCGCAACTTGCGTTATTCGGCGCCTCTCATTTTGCGTTTGAATATGTATCGCAAACCTCACCACAAATTTTCGCAAAAGTTTCCTTTGGTGGGCGTATCGCAAGTTGCGATGTGCGTTAGCTCGCAAAGTAGTGAAAGGGTTACTGGAGAAGGAAGTTTCGCAAAAGGGTTTCGCAATGTCATCTAATTCCCAAAATGCCATAAAAAAATAAAAAATCTTTTAGACCAAATGGAATCTATAAATCCACTTAACCATTATTATAATCTATATTACCTTGGTAGACTGAGTGAAAATATCAATAAAATACGCATAGCAGTGCTCATATTCTTGAAAATAAAATTACACAATGGAGCAGAATAGGCAAAAAATGACACAATGAACATTGTGCAGTAATATAGAACCACAAGCCTCAATGGCAATTTGCATAAAATTAATGAATAGTACATTATACGTGGTCATCATCCACCTCAGAGGTTGTAAACACAACCTCTAGTTTCTCACCTAGAATAGAACGGGACCGTGGCACATATGTGACAACAAGTGACCACTCCTCTGGGTTTGGGGGATAAGGAAGATAAAAACATTATTCTACATGACTGGGAAAAGTAAATGGCTCTGAAGTTTGCCAATGAGATGGCTGATAATTGGTGGCATATGTCTTTAACCGTGTGTGTCCGCACTATCATAAGATACCACCAAGATCTGTAATGCCATATAGCCGGTCAGGAGGTGTGCATCCGCGATAACCAAAAAACATGCCACCTTAAACCCAGAAAAAGACACATTAAAAAGGGGAAAGTTGGATGATCAAGCAAACCTGACCTTCCCTCAGGAACAAGGGGTTGACAAATATGGAGGTCACATACCAGTGAGTGCAAAAGTAATGAAAGTTCAAAAAATGTTAATTGTTGTTCATTGTTGCAAGCACTATGAAAAAAATACTTGTAATGGCTTCCAAGTTTGTTTTTTTTCTATTTTACATGCATTAAGTGTAATTATTTAGTGGAGATACTTGATGCAAGAGTAATCAAAGCTCAAAATACATCTGTTCTTTGTTACAAAACATGGCAGTACACAAATTTTTTGTTTCTTCCTCTCAATTCATTTTTCTTTTGAATTTAAAGGAATTCAATTTTGACATTGTTGTACAGTTATTGTTTTAGGAGTTAACCAATTTCGTGATGGTGTCTAATGAGGTTGTTCTATAATAAACATGTTGTTGTCAAAAGTCCTAGAACATAAATTTAACCCTTATTATTTTTACAATTATTCATCATTTTTATTTCTCCTTTAAAGTTAAGTTTCCTTTTTTGTGTGCTAGTTTTTAAACTATATGTATGTATATTAATGAACTATTATAGATGCCATTTGTCAAGTCAATTTTTAAGTTAATTAGCAAATGTCAGATAATAGATTTACCATCGAAGAACACGTATCTACTAACCATAGGTCTACATATTTTATATATTACTAGTGATACCATTCACAGTTTATTGTTCCATCATGTTGGTCTCCGAGACCCATTCAAATCAAATTGTTTTAAAACATTGTTCTTCGAACTCCATTTTCCAAACTTGGACAATTCCCTTATTTTTTCCGGCAACCATTACAACCAACCAGTAAACGCAATAAGATAATTATGAGATCAAGAACAAACCTGGAATCATACACACACAGACATTCACATGGCATTTACAGGTCCAGTAAAATTCCAAGAATCCATTTCACTTGAGCATCGATTTAGTGTGATTAAATTACATGCATCGAGGTCAGGAGAAGAGAGCTCGCCAACAAGTTTTGTGACCAACTAGGCGATCGAATTACCAATGAGCACCGAGTCAAAACCCGGCCCCCACAAACATTGCCTAACCAAACAGCTCAAAAACAATGTTCATGGGACCTCCCCTAATGACCTCACAAATTATGCATGTAATTGAGCTTCTGTTGAAATAGATTTTTAGAAGTATTCATTATAAAAAAACATTTCTGACAACCATTACAACCAACCAATAAATGTAATAAGATAACTATGAGATTAAGAACAAACCAAAAACCATGCACACACAAACATTCACACAGCAATTACAAGCATTTATGGACATTTACAAGCACTTCAAAAGACAAAGCATATACCCTAAGAGAATATATACATAAAGCCCCACTTCCTAAAAACCCAAATCAAAAGCTAGAAGGATCTCACACAATTTTCTTGTAGACACAGGCAGGTAAGCACCACAAAACTACTTGCACAATAAGTTCACCATCAAAAAGCCTTTGAACTCCACCTTCTTTGACTATATCAGACACATTGTCCTGCAATACACAAGTATCACAGACTCAGCGAAAGAACGCCACCACTAGTTCAACCATAAATGACTGTAAGCATGAGCATTTCCAAGCAATCATGTGTAAATGTATCACCCCTCTTCATGTACATGTCCAAACTGCTCATATACAACTACTAGAATGAATTGTTTTAGTGAAGCAAGTACATCATGTGACTAAAAATACCTAGGTAGTCCTAACACATGTAAGTCCAGTTCTCACCTCATTATCAGCCAAGCCATACAAAGCAAAAAAGCTGTATTATGCTGCAAAGATCCATTCTTTCAATCCAGAAGTTCAAGCAAGGGCTTCAACCCACCATTGTGGACAATTCCAGCTCGATTATGTGTGTTCTGTGAGGACTACGAGAACAAGTGTTACAATTTTAACACTTTGTACACTCAGAAACACTAGATTCTCGGTCAGTGCAAAAAGCAGGGCCACAGCTATCAGAACCTGAGCTAGACGACCCAAAGCAAATGCTGCCATTTCACGAAGTCGAGGATCTGAAGCTTCAAGCATCCTTATCAGAGGTCGGACTGCGAGCAACCGAGGCAAGCTCCCTTTGCGAGCGACTCGTAAAATATTTCTCCTCTCCCTCCTCTTCCCCCCCTGCCAAAAACAGAAAACTACACAGATCAGATTATCGGTCATACAAAAGAAACCGCATCGTGGTCCATGATCGCGCAACCTCGAGGAGGGACGCCGACAGCTACTTTACCAATACGATCAGATTGCACACTAAAACTTCCCTGAGCATCTACAACTAAGTACGACATAATACTCCCGGAGATGAGAAGGTAAACCTTGATGAACCCCCGCAGCAGCACACGCCATGATCATAGATCGTGCACACTCACGGATGCGATCCAAATACCTAAACCAGGGCTACAACTATCAGAACCCGAGCTAGACGACCTAAAGCAAATGTTGCCGTTTCACGAAGTCGAAGCTGGAACTCGCAGCAAGCTAAGATCAAAAAGAGGAAAAAACAAATGCATTGATGATGCAGATCAAGAGCTGCAAATGAACAGCTGCAAGTTCCCACGAGTCGGGACTATAGAGTTAGCGACTAGTAGCTCTTGTAGCTGGCACTAGTAGCGGCCTTGAGGATCAACAAGGACGTCGACATCAAACTATGCAAGGGTGTTCTCATCTATTCCATAACCGAGCAGCTCGGAACCAGAAGAAAAAAAAAGTATTCCATAACCGAGCAGCTCGAAATCAGAAGAAAAAAAAAAGTATTCCATAGCCGAGCAGCTCGGAACCAGAAGAAAAAAAAAAGTATTCCATAACCGAGCAGCTCGGAACCAGAAGAAAAAAAAGTATTCCATAGCCGAGCAGCTCGGAACCAGAAGAAAAAAAAAGTATTCCATAACCGAGCAGCTCGGAACCAGAAGAAAAAAAAAAGTATTCCATAGCCGAGCAGCTCGAAACCAGAAGAAAAAAAAAGTATTCCATAACCGAGCAGCTCGGAACCAGAAGAAAAAAAAAGTATTCCATAGCCGAGCAGCTCGGAACCAGAAGAAAAAAAAAGTGCAACAAAGTGATGTTTACAACAGGTACCTCTCCCAAATTTGCTGATGACGGAAGCTGCCAGCACCACCTAGAGCACGCATTACAGGTTCGAGCCGAAAGTGCACAAAGCTTTGTTTCCTTTTACCACCAAAAAAATGAAATGAAGGACAGAACTTGAATGCATAATACCCACAAAAAACACCAAAACACCCACAAAAATTCAGAAACAAAAGTCGGGAATAATCATAATCCATTACCATTATGGCAGGCTTGTATCTATCCTGCACTCGGCACTGGCGATCTCCAATGCTCCCCTGGTTTTCTCCCACGGGCTGCCATCCACATAGCACTCCCTCGGTGTTTGTCCCCAAGCACGCACCTCTCCCACTCACACCTCAAACACGTCTCAACGCATTTCCAACTTCCCTCTCGAGGAAAGAAGAAACAACCGAATCGCCTTCTATCAAAATCACATGAAACGCATTGTGATCTGTTGATGACAGAAAGCGCTGCAACGCCGAGGACGCATCTAACTCAAGCGCACAAGACGAAGAATAATCGGAAGAAGAAGAGGAAGCGCACTTTGCAATCGCGCAGCTGCTCCGCCGCCACCATCATACCCTAAACCCTTACAACAGGAAGCTCACATTATGATCCCTCTTGTGCGCCTTCGTGGATGATTCGTTCACTGGATGAATATGTTATTCCTCATCCGCTGACAATCTGTGTTGTCGAAGCGAAGCCTAATCACACTATGATCCCTCTTGTGTGCCTCCATGGATTTCTCGTTCACTGGATGAAGAGCTTGTTCCTCACATACCGACAATCCGTGTTGTCCAAGCGAAGCCTATTTTCATCTTATGTGTTTTTCTTTTTTTCTGTTTTTTCAGTTCGTAAATTTGTCATATTTTTAATGCTTAATGGGGTTTTTTTTTCGCCCCCCAATTTTGTGCTTTCAAAAGTTTGGCGATTTTTTTTTTTATTAGCAATTTTTTAAATTTTGGTTATCTTTATTTTTATTTCTTTTTGAAGTTTTGATTCATGATCCCTATTACATTGACTTGAAAATGTAACTTATTACTATGCATTACTGCAATGTACCAAGCTTATGTGGCAATTCACATCCATTGACCTGAACATAAATCATAAAACAATATTCATAGAAACCTATGAATGTAGTGGAAATGGTGAAAAGAGAAATCCTAAAGGGTTTTGAATGATAAAAAATAACATTTAGTGGAATAATATCAAATATTGACCAATTCACATCTCTAATTAGGGTTTTTATTATTGACCAATGCATATTCTTAATTAAGGTTTTTATTTTTGGCAATTTATAGCCAATTTTTCCCAGTGGCCAAGGGTAGCCAAGTCAACAAAAGGAAGTCAAAGGTGAAAAATTGACATCATTTTGCCAAATTTATAAAATGAAATGGCATCGGTAGCCAACTAGCACTACGAACAATGTACAATCATGGATATTTAAACTTGTTGTTTGGAGATTCAAGTGAATTGTGTTGTCATGGTAATGGACATACGCTTGTTGATGAGTCGATTTTGAAGATGGAGGTGTAGCTTAATTTGATGCATTTGATTTTGAAAGCGCAATAGTTCATTGCTAAACTCAACGAGGCCCCTAATGTTTGGGAAACATCGTAAGAGTTTTGATTTCATGTTGATTCTTGATTTTTGATTCGTGAATCCCTAACCCTTAAACCTTTTATGAAGCTTGAACGTTTTTTCGAATTACAAGCTTGTTTAAAGCTTGTACGTGCGCTGTGATGTTTTGTGCAATCCTTGGTGTTTCTTCATTGTGTGCATTGTGCAAGCCTATTGGTCCCAAGTTGCGAGGTACTCATCCAAAATCTCATGGTTGGGGGAGGGCTAATAAAAGAAGCCATATTTTATAAGTTTTTCTTGTTTTGGAGCTAACAGAATGACTATTTTCCAAGGTGCCAAAATTGGAATTACTCAACAGATTTCTGATGACTATGTGCTTCACATACAAGGAATTCAATGTATGGTTCATCATACCTATTTAGTAGTGCAAGTTTTGTCCAAGTTGAACATGGTGAACAAGTTGGAAAGCTTGTTCCAAACCTTATATGATTATTTTTACAAAAGTCCCAAAAGGCATTTGGGACTTATTAAACTTACTAAAATCCTGGGAATTAAAAGAAATAGACCACCAAACAATAGGACCTCCCGCTCAACAGTAAAAGAAAAATCAACCCCCTCGCCCTCCCATCCCGCTTTGGTTTAGTGCAGCAAAATGGTTTTGGCCCAGCATTTTTGTACATTTTGCTGAGGTTGGTAAAAGGCACAACAAAGCCTCACACCTGCTCTTGATTGGCTAGATAGTTTGATTGATCTGGATGGGACGCTATTAGCACCCTTCCACCCATTTTCAGTGCTAGTTTTATAGGTATTTTTGAAAAAAATTGTGAACAACCAAAACTTGGATGCCATAAATATATTTTCAGGGTCACAAACTGAGCACTGCTGGAGATGCCCTTAAATGGAAAATCATAACAAATTTTTATCCCAAAAATGTTGAAGATTGTTAACCACCATTGCAGGATGAACAGACACATGATGCATTCTTGGGTTGTAAATAAGCAAAGCTGTACATGATGCCAGCAGACTCGCAGAGCTGGAGGGGAAGAAGATCTGCATCTGGCTTGAAGACTGGGTTTTTAAACATTGACTACAGTAGACTACCAATGCATACCACTTACCGAACAATGAAATGAAATGTTCTTGGTGGTTGGTACAAGCCGCCACCAGTTGTACTGCAAGTCTATTGGCTGAGAATTTGCTTCTTATCTGAATTTTGGGTTAAGAATGGTGAATTGCATTTTCCAAAGCTAATATTGTGGCCACCATTGTTTAATGAATACCCCACCTCATGGGGGATCTCTAGAATGCAAATATATGCATATATTGCTAGCGCATGCGGAGCGTGCCAACAACAATGAAAACTTTGAAAAGTAGGCGGCGTCTTTTATTGGAACAACAACACTCTCATATATATTTTTGTCCAAATGTTTTTCCTGGATAAGGCTTATCCAAATCTGATTGTGGGTATTGATGTTCTAGATAGATTACAGCATTGATTTTTATCATTTCTAAACATTACAAGTATCGCTAGTTTTAATATTTAATGGGTTGGGTTTGTCAAGTCCAAATTTAAGAATTTGCAGGTTAAATATATGCACTAAGAGGCCTCAATCAGGGGTTTGGATGAATTAGCATCTGCAGTGGTACTGTGGTATAAACATTATTGCTTCTAAACATTATAAATACATGCCTTGGATGAACGAGCACCAACATTGGTGCCATGGTCGAAAAAAAAAATCATTTGAATCGTTTCTAAATATTACAAATATCCCATGATTAGACAAAATCACAGGCTCTGATTCCAAATCTAACATCTCTTGGATTTAATTTGGCCACTAACCTGCCTCACTCAAGAAGTTGAAGGTGACCAACCAGTCATCAGTGTAGGCCACAAGTTGGCCAGGGTGAACCCAACACCCATGTTGGTACCTTGACCTTTTTGAACGAGCCCTCTTAGTGGCCATATTAAGCCCAAAAAATGTTAAATCTGAACTCGGACACCCTGATTTAGTCTTAGCATGGGATATTTGTAATGTTTAGAAATAATTTAAATGGACTAGCTTGGGTTCACCCAAAGGCTCTCAAGTCACTGTGTGCTTGTTGGCTGATTAAATATCATTGAAACTACTTAATTGCTAGATGGGAATTTGAAAAAGTTTCTGAGAGTCCACAATTTTTTTATAAAAACAATCAAGGCATTGAAACTAGTGTTGCCCTGTTATTGGGGATTTTTTTAAAATAAATATGTTGGGTACTAATAAAGGGCACAATGACAGGCTATTTCAACCTACATGCCGGTTCTCACTAGCAGCATATATTTATTTTGGAAAAAAATAAAAGGTGAGTTAGAGTTGCACAATAAGTCCAAGACCATATAATTCACAGGGCTCTTGTGAAAATACCCTCCAATCTCATTTGTATAGTTGAATCCATCAGAGACATGTCTGTGGACGTCAGTTGCAGAAGGCGTCTAGGTGCTGAAGAAGACTTATGCATGCCAGTGATTTTGCAACTGCTGCTGGCTTGTTTATCAGAGTGTCATGTGGCATCATTTCAAACACTTTCAAAGTAAAGATTTATTTTTTTGGGTCGCCTTTCTTTCACAACACTTGAATTATTTTGTCATAATTACATGAAAGATCCTTAATTACATTGACAATAAAAATATTAATACCTTTCACAATATTGGGCGCTAGGCCTACCTCCACTCCAGGTCCTAGAAGGGACCAACCAGTTGTTTCCAACAACTACAAACACAGTGAATGATTGCTAGTCACAGTATGAGACTTGGAAAAAAGATGGAAAAGGAACATTTTCCTCTATTTTGGGATGTTATATATTTTTTTTGGATGAAAAAAGTTCCTTTGGTTCACTAATGTCAGTGATTGACCCAGAAGGTGACATTTGATTGGGTCCTTTCAATCTACACTATTTTAGTACCTTGGACAGCTTCAGGGGAAGGAACTTTCTTCCTTTTACAATATATAATGATAATCAAGTGAGTTCAGTGAGCTTTGCATCGGCCTGCTGAGCACCTTTTTGCCCCCACCCACCAACCAATGTGCCATCTATGCACGTTACACAAACACCAACCATCTGCAAGCATCGACCTACTCGCCTTTGACCTACCGATCCCTGACACACTTGTTCCTACCGACGCCCCACGGAGCAATTTTGATTTTCCATAAGACTTTCAACTACTGTAGGCACAATCTTCTCCAGCCAAGGTGGGGCAAAAAATTGATGTGATGTGTCAACTTTTCATTGGCAATGATTTCAACATTCCAACAAATCGCATTGGTTCCGCCATCATATTTGGCACCCATTCGGACTTCAAGTCCCTTTCAAATGCAAGCGGATCATACCTTAAGGCCTGGTATAGAAAATAATACCAATACAGGCCATGTATCGATGACCAAAAATAATCTACCCCATATTGGGGTTATGTGTCGACGATGGATGTGATCCAGGGGCATTGGGAAAATGAAAATGATCTGCGCAATTAGTGTTTTTCCAAGCAGTTAAAAGTGATCTCAATAATGTGTGGATGACCAAAAATAATCCACATCGTCCATGCCTTACCAAAAAAGGATCCACCCTATGGAGTGAATATAAATCATTTCTTTCGTCCACGGGTGATTGAAAATGATCCACTACATCCACGAATGTTTGGAAATGATCTACCCCATCCATAAACAATTTAAAAAAATGATGAACGTTTTTTGGGAAAGTGATTGTGCATGATGTCTGGCATTCATATGTTAGACTTATTACCAAGATTGCAACCCGACTCAAATTACCTTTTGAATAGGCTCTTAGAGTGTCAGATTTGCGAATGTTCAGATAAGTGCACAATATCGAGGATCCACGTACTCCGTGTTAGGCTTTAAATAACGCTTGGCTTAATTCTTTCCTTTCATTAAAGATTTTGTTTGTTGCTTGTCAGTGGACTTGTTGGTGCATCTATTGATCGTTCATTCATTCTTTTCCATGTGACTAGGAAGTGCATGTTCAAGAATGATGAACTTACAATTAATATATCGAATTGGTATTCTTGCACTTTAATCATATTTGTGTACAAATGTTCTGAGAACATCAACAATCACATGAGGGTCTGGAAAGCGATGTATGTGTCTGTGTGTGTGTAACAACATTGCAAGTGTACGCACCAGTTAAGTAGCAGTAGTAACAATGGTTTTTTTTCCTTTTTCTTTTCCTTGTTTTTTTTTTTTTAAAAATTTGTGTCTTCAATGGCCAATTTTGTGATGTCACCAAAGTGACCATCATCCCTCAAAAGAAAAAAAAGGAACTGAAAAAAGGGGCCAAATTCGCCAACATCACCAACTACGAAAGTTTTATTTTTAAAAAAGAAGGAAAAGGGGGTCCTCCATAATATTGGCTACCTAATAAAACTTACCATAAAAGTTTGGTGTTTCGGAAACTTTTTTTTCCCACAAAGTCTAGCCAATTTGGGACCATTTATTTCCCACGGAAAATCCTTCAAACAGGTTGAAATTTGAAATCATATATTTTAGGTGCAAATTGGCAAAAACATTTGGCAATAAAAAAAATCAAGGAGCTACATGTAGGCAGTGGTATGTACATTACTACACATACTGAGTAGGCCAATCACATGGATGCCCGAAAAAAAAACTAAAAATATATAAATAAGCGAAACGGAAAATGGGGCAAGGGATGATGGGGAGGTTAATGACGGAAAGAAGGACAGATGGACGGAAGGACTAACGGACGAACGAACAGACGGCCATAAATTAAAAAAGAAAGGAAGGAAGAAAGGAAGACGGACGTACGTAAAGCTCTTTCATCCCACTGCCCTGGTTGCAATTCGCGAATGTCTGTGACAAACACACAGACAAACACACACCACCACATTTGCTCTAATACTAGTGGGTAACCCGTGGCTATGCCACTCTAGCCACCCCCAACGCTTTGTGCTTCCATGTTTGGATTTGTAGCCAGGTTTGGCTAAATCTTCCTTCAAATAATTACCCACTTTTTCCACATCTTCCTACAGATGATGGCCATTTTGGCTATAAACAAAAACAATTCGCAAAAAAAGAAAACCCACCGGTGCTATTATTACCATATGGTTGAAGAATGGGTACCTTTAGAATAAATACACTTATTATTACATTTGTTTTCAAGGAGAGGTTTACAAAATTTAAAATAATAATAATACAATTAATATGATTATTTTGGGGTGCACAAATAGACAGATCCATTTCAGAAATGGAGAAATCCATAGTTTTGACTCTTACCCAAAATTGGATCTGGACTTCAAACCCTAATCGTTGGATTCGAAGAACCTGGTTTGGGAACCTCAAGTTGCACGTGGATCAAGACCTGAACATGGAGCTAGACTTGAAACCCTAATATTTAGCTTCGAAGAACCTGGATTGAAACATGGTTTGGGAACTTCAAGGTGCAACCGTGGATCTGGACTTCAAACCTTGAATCTAGGGTTTGAAGAAGAAGAAGAAGGAGGTGGGAACATGGTTAGGGAACCTCAAGCTACACATAGACAGACAGACATACACTACGTTTGCTTTGATATATAGGATATAGGATCTTGCAATGTGACCTAATTTCACAAGAGAAGAAATCTTGTAAATACGATCTAGTTTACTTTTACTGTCATTTGTAAGAAAAATTAAATAATATCCCCTTTAAGTAATTTTTTTTTTCTTATCATAAATGGTAGGGCCACCATGCGACGCATGCTGTGCCTGTCGTGTTTTGTTTGTCCTGGATGGCGAACATGTGTCGTTCGGATAAAGCTTGGTCGAATTATGTGGTGGATGAAATTGAACCCGAAACGTAGGCAAATTGGTCCCATGAATGAAGATTTGATGTGAGACGTATTGGTTTACAATACAAACGTCGGTTGCGAGAATGAAAGCTAATATTAAATTATTGGTAACAGAGGGGGGGAAAATTAATATTTACTTAAATTGATGTCATATTAATTTCCTTAAACAATTACTTTATTTTTTCCATAGGAGGGTTCAACAAAATGGGTAGCCCGATGTTTGAGTTATTGCAAAACTTCTCGATGGCATAGTTGGGAACGAACTAAACAGTAAGCATTACGCTGACTGCTCCATTGTGGGTCGTCGCATCAATGGTTCAACCTGGATTGTCAAGACCGGGGGGGAGGGGAAGGAGGTTCAATTCCCTACACCTTCGGTCCTCCTACTCTTGTCTGAGCTCTGGTTCGACGACCAGCCTAAACCCCCCCTGCCGCACCCCCCTCTTCCCTCTTCTACTTGCGATTGGTTGCCTTTTGTTATTTTTCGTCAAGCCGCACTCGTTTTCGCCCTCTTCTTATTCGATTTTCGATCACTCGAATCGTTCATTTTGTTAAAATGTTTTTTTTTTACCAGCGGTTAAAATTGTTGAATTTTTTCCCTCCACGAACGAATGTAAACGTGGAGAGCCCAGAGTTCGCTTTATCGGACCCTTCAAATTTTTGAAAAATACATGGGAACCCCTTGAGGATTCTTTTTGTCTGTTTATGTTTTACGAATACATTTAACAAGGTATAAATATTTAATGTTGTGTAAAGAGGTATTTCGTTTGAAGATCGTCATCATTTGCATCATTTTTTAGCAGGAGTGTTGTAGGACTCGTGCCCTCCAAGGATGTTCATAGCTTGATTGAATGGGAAAAGAAAATCGTGCCTTATGAAATTTCTCGGGTTTTTTTTTTTTGTTTCCCGGGCTTGAATGACCCAACACCCACCAATGCCCCATCCACAAATCTTGTTTTAGGGTTTAGGGTTGAGAAATTTTTCTCCCAGGAAAATTAATAAATAGCTCGGAGAAAAGGGAGAAAGTATACTTGTAAAATTAAAAATCTATACCATAAAAGAGGTATTTGATATGAATTTGTTTGGAACAACCCAAGCCGCATCACAAAATAAATCAAGAATTGTTTTTTATGATGACCAAATAACAATTAGGGTTGTTTTGGGAAAAGGAACATTATGGCAACGCCGCAGGGCATATCTAACCAAATAATAATTAGGGTTGTTTTGGGAAAAAGAACATTATGGCAACGCCACAGGGCATATCTAAAGTATGTCATCGTGGCGAATCGCGGTTAATTTTAATTGGTAAATACTCTAGGACATTTTCGGTAAACAGTATTACAGTTTTCACGCTTGCACAAAGTTTAATATATCACACATCATTTTTAATCTATAAACATTCATTGTAACAAAACTTTGTTGGGATGGAAGATGAATTAAATGTTTATTAAACAATGAGAATAAGAATCAGATCTATTCATCACAAACTTGCCCCCTTGTATGGGTGCTTTTACAACACCTTAACAATATGTTCAACGTTCAATGTTGATACAATCATTGATATGATGTTAAGGTGACATTGTTATAACATGTCCTGAAATGACATTGATATAATACTAAAATATTTGACACCTTATCAATATTAAACCAATGAAAAGAATATGACCAACATTGGCACACTATACATTAATAAGTCATCAAATTGATGACTATATGTTAAAGATTCAATGCTAATATGGTCATTGATACAATATGTTGATGGCATTATAACAATATATATTGAGTTAGCATTGAAATTGTTTTGACATAATTCACATTTTTTCAACACACATTCAATGAATAAGATCTTGTCAATGTTGAGACAACACAAATTGATTAGCTATTGAATTGATGCTGTTACAACCTTCATAAAGGTGGATTTTCAATGTTGTTGCATATCACATAAAATCGACATTGTTGAAGGTGGCACATTAAAAATGTTAAAACAATGGTACTCATTGTCACAACATTAATACAATCCTATGAAATGTTGCAATATCAAATGGACAAATAACAAGCATTGATTCAATATAAATAAAATCTTGCATTTGATAAGTGTTGAAACAACTAGTAGCATTGTTTTAACATCGATTCATAACAAATCAATATAACATTTCATTTATATTGTTCCATATAAATTATATAAAATATACATGCATTATAACCATTACCACCTAGCCCTACATGGATGTGACATCATCCACAATGCAAGGTTATTCATCCAAAAATCCCAATAGGTTATTTGCTATTACATCCAAGAAGGCGCGATTTTTTAGGAAGTAATCAGACCTTTCCTTTTCTCAAAGAACTGTGATGAGAATCATCTTTGAAGGCAACCCAGAAGCTTAAATAATCTCCAAAAAACAAAAAACCCTCAATTGGGTTTGCAGCAGTGAGAACAAAGGGGGAAAAAAAAGAAGAAAAAGTGGGTGTAGCTGGTCGTCCCTTCCGTCGGTTGTCTCGTCGCATCGGCGGATTCTGCCTTCGATGTTGAGACTCTAGTTTCCTTTTGTGCGTTGTTGCGATGGTTTCTGGAGGGGAGAAGAAGGTGGTAGAAGAGTAGGAAGCGGGGTTTGGTCGATTGTTGAAGTGGGAAGGAAGGTGACAATGGGGGAGGATGCAAAGAGAATAGAGAGAAGAGAGCCGCAGAAAGAGCGTGAATAGGTATATGCGTTGTGGGAAGAAGTTTGTGGGAGCGTGTTTTCGCTTAGGGTTTGTTTAGAGCCAGTGAGCCGGCGGGGTGGTAGGGAATAGAAAGAGAAAAGGCGGAAGAGGAGGTAACGGGCATGTCTCTTGGTGGCGGTGCAAAGGAAGAAGAAATAATTTCCGCTTGTAGATTGAGTTGTTTCGCGTTGTCTATTCGTCTCCTCTTCTCTCCGGAGGTGTCAAGGGATATAGGGTTTGTAGTAGCATTTTTTATAGTCCGATAGCAGGCAACAAAAGAGTTGTCGTAGTTTCGGAAGGAAAAGCCGAGAGTGACGCGCTCCTTGGTCCCGGGGTGAACCCACTTGAGGGTTCACCAAATGTCAAGTTGCGGAAGTTGGGACCGAAGGGCACGCTCCCGACTTCCAACTCTAGAAAGGGGTAGAGGGTCGAGTTGGGAGCCAAGGGATTAGACTAGGAAGAGGGACTAGAAGATCAAGCTTGAATCTGCATCCAAAAACCAACCACGAAAGGTTAGTTTAACATTCGGGACACCCTTTGGTGTTGGGACTTGCCACGGGCACTTGAACACACAAGACTCACCACGACCCGGACTCGGGAGTAAGCCACCACCTTACTCCCTATAGTATTCTCTGCAGCTCGCCACCGAGGGGGCATCCAAATGGCACAAATTCCCGGGACTCCCGAAATGGAGTCCCGATTTTGTCTCGACGGGACTCCCAAAACTTTGAACCGCCATAACTCCCGACTGCAGAGTTGGATCGCGACGATGTCTAAACCAAAGTTGTAGACCTCGTCGAGATCTTTCCAACGGCGTATCGCACTCCCGAATTGGACATCGGGAAGACATCGATTCCCGACTTTTAGTGGTCGGGAGTCAAACTGCCAGTTTGACTCTCGGCCCTTCTTTTGCCCATAACTTGGGCTGCAGATGTCCGAATTGCCAATGCGAGGGCATTTTCGATATCTAAGTTTCAAGACCTTTCCAATGACACCAAGAACACCCCAATGCGAGGTGTTTTTCCCCTTGCTGTCGAGCTCTGAACATTCGGGAGTCCCAGAGGACTCCAAATCCCCAACTTTTCCAAGTGTTGGGCTTCACCCCCACACTTGGCCAAGTTAGGGTTGCGACAGAGAGAGAGCGAGAGGGAGGTCCTTGGTTCTGAGGTTAGGGTTGGAAGATGGGAAGCACCGAAGTACCGGAACGTAAGAGGCGACATCTGAATTACAACAACAACAACAATGTTCATTCTGTCTCTCCGCCACTCAAGAAGCAACAACCTCTGACACCATCTTGTGATGAGAAGAAGGTACAGAGAGTGCTCTAGCCGATGATGTTGTGCAGATTTTCTTTTCTTTGGAAGTTGGAACTGGAATTTGAAGCTTTGAAAACTTCATGTTATGTTTTTCTGTTGTTGTTTTGCGTTTCGGATTTTCGCTTACCGTGCAACCAATTTCTAAAGCTTTCGTCTCCCTCTTTTCTTCTCACATGGTGAGTAACTCCCTTTGTTTCTTGTTCCAAGCACTCTCCGAACTTTAGCGAGAGTTTCTCTTTCATACCTTAGGAAGAAGGTTGTATTAAGTTTTCCTTTCTAGGTCTATGGTGTTTTGCTTCTGTGACCTATATTTGCTAAGAGCCTTGCCATTGTAGTAGCAGGCGTTGGAGGAGGTAGAGGCTGGTTTTTTCTAGTGTAGTTAAGGAAGTACAATGATAGAACTTGATGTGTTTTCTCATGCAGGACAACTTGTTTCTCTGGAATTCCTTAACAGATTTTCCTTTTTTGGCAGACCTACTCTTGCTGGCCATCTAGTTGCTCTATGAGCTCAAATTTTCAAATGGCCTACATAGATATGGAATTGTTTTGAATGGATGGAATTTCTGGGACAATCATTATGATCACTGTTTAGAGCAGTTACTTGACTAATGTAAGCAGGATAACCATGCACATGGACATTGTGTTCTGGTGCATTGCAAGTTCTCATCTGTCTAGTTCTTTACATTTAAGAGTTTTCTGAAATTATTAGATGTTTTGATTTGCGTGCAAGAACACACTGGCTCGCACATCACATTACGAACCCTTTCAGTCAATGATCTAGTCAATGTTGCTGGGTCTCAAGTCTTTGTTATCCTTTTTTGGCAATCATTGTGCCCCCCATCTCACGGCCTATAATTAAGCCCTTGTAAGTGGATAGTCCCAAATTTTATTATGATATTCTTCTTGAATTGTTTTGTTGCTTTTATTCAGTCACTTCAGTCTTCACAAGGCACTACAAGAAGGAGATGGTTTTTGAGATCTCTTGGTATGACATGAAAAGGTTCTGATTCAGGGTTGATTCTGGGTGTAGGTGGATGCTGCAATGCTCCAGTATCAAAACCAGAAGCTTGCACAGCAGCTTGATGTCCAATGAACTGAGATCAGTGTCTTGGAGGGTAAATGCAAGAGCCTTAGAAGCAAGCAGGCCTCCTATGATGACACTCTTGTGACTATCAACCGTATCTGGAATCAGGTCTGGGTTTCCATGTTCTATCTGCCTTGTTCACTGGTTGTGGTTGGGGTCAAATGCAAGTTTGAGGATATTAGTCTTAGTTTCTTTCCTCACATTGGACAGTGCATGTCTAGTGGTCTCAAGAATGATAACCATTCACAGGATTTGCCAATTTTGCACCTTGTCTATTGTTATGTGAGTGTGGAACCTAGTTTGCCATACATGCCATTTTGTCGCCACATAGTTAAGCTATCATATTGGCCACTGTTGGATAACGGCAATCTAGGTCACAAGAATGTTATTTTGTCATTTTTGTGCTATTTTTTCTATCATTTTCTTTGTCAAGGTTCAATTTTTTAAGAAGTTCGTAACACAACCAACAATTCTGTAGTGCAATTATTGTATTGATCAAGCCTGTGGTACACACAAATGAAGTGGATTTGTTGAACTTTTAAAGGCCCATGTAGCTGAAGTAGCTCCTATTGAGCATGACAACTGTCCTACTATGGCGATGTTATCATAGAAGAATTGATAAGAATCTATGTGTTCTGATATCATTGAAAGTAGCAATCTCCCCAGCTTCTGTTAGAGTGGTCATTTAGAGGGAAGATGTCTTGAATTGCTAGGTAGAAGGGAGGAGAAAGGATTGACAACCGAGGAAGTGGCATTTTTTGGTGAACCCTCTGGAATTTAATCTCTTTCTATCTTAATGTCGGGGATTGACTTGAAAAGCTATTGTTGTAACAGCTAGTGGATGACTTGGAGTTGCTTGTAGTGCGTGCCAATGCTGCTTCCAATGGCATTCGGATACCTGAACCTGCCTCGTTGACAAATGGTAAGTACATACCATTTCTCTCTGTTTTCTTCTTGGAGAGCATGCATATTCTTGAGTGCCATTGGGGATATGATAGGATCTTGGTAGATGTCAATATTATTTAATTGCCAGGGAGAGATAGCATGACTAAATCACAATTGGCAGCCTATAGTTTGAAAAAGACTACTGGAGAGGGTTTGTGAATTACAAGTTTCGTGGGGAGAAGACAGTGGATGCTTTGGTGGAATGGGCGGCAACATCCCTTCTCAAGTTGCCTCGCATCTTGTACTATGGTGCTAAAGGCTTGGTAACCCACAATACCCACTATCTGAGCAATAGTTTTGTGGTTGAAGTTTTGCAAGGTTGCCTCTATTGCCTCTGTCTTGAATTTGCAACAACCCATTTTATACTTGTGTGAAGTTTTGATTAGTCAGGTTTTTGGATCCTCAGTTCAGAGAATGCACACAACAATTGATTGCAGAGTGCTTTTGGAAGGGAATCATGGCCTTGCCATGGTGAACCCAAATCATGAATCCAAGCTGATTACCTCATCATTTGTTGGGTGAAATACATGCAGATGACAGATGTCATCCAGAAAACAGGTCTTCACAAGGTGCAGTGCTTAATTTCAATCCATTTTGGTTTACCTATTTTTCCACACTGAGCTCAATTTATAGTTCCACTGATGCATGAAAAGTTACAAGGGCCGAAGAAACAAGGAAAATTAATAAAGAAGGAAAATGAAGGCAAGAAGAAGCTAGAACTTGCTTACATCAGTAATGACAATTTCTTTTATGAGCAGGTGAAGGTGATAGTGTTTTCTAACACAGGTGAAAGGGCAGCACCATACATTCGACAGCTGCCAAGCAGTATTGGGATTATGCAATCTTTGCTATGGTGCTTTGGCAGGAGCAGAACAACACATTTTGGGAGACCAGGTTGTTTGTCTGCACTAGCACATTCTGTTTTGCTTTTCTTTATTATACACTGTAGAATTTAGCCAAAACGTGGTGATTTGGACATGAATCAGCATGTCAACGATGTGAAATATGTTGGATGGGTGATGGAGGTAAGCTTCTCTTAGCCTGTTTTCTTAGAAGTCAAATAAAAGATACCTGTTTCTTTTACTGATTACTTACATACATACCTCAGTTTGTGATGACCAATGGTGTGTGACAGCTCCTTTTGAGAGCACTTGGCTTCAAGAGTAATTATGTTTTTCTACCTGATGTTTGGGAAATTTGGTGTTATTTTCTATTATCTAAGTGCCATGCTCATGCAGGATACTTGTTTCATTGTTTGGCTGGTCAATAAGAAATGTGGACACAAGGCTAATTTAGAATGTGGCTTTGGCAGCAAAGTGTTCTAGTTGCAGTTTTTGAAAACTATGAACTTTCAAGCATGACACTCAAGTACAGAAGACAGTGCAGCCAATCTGATGCTTTACAGTTAATGTGCAGTCCTACATCTTGTACTGCAAAGCTAGAGAAGGAAGCCGAAGTAGAGGTGAATGGAGCAGGTTGTTCATACACAACTGGATCTCAAACATCAATTCCAGATGTTGCCAAGTGTGTACCTCCACACTTACAGTTTACACATTTGTTGCGGTTGCAAGTTGATGGTGCAGAAATCCTCCAGGGTAAAACACAGTGGAGATTAAAGAAGTCTAAACACTTGCATTGAAATTGGGTGCTTTTTGTAGGGTAGAGAAGAATATTATAGGACACTTAAATCTGTCATGATATGTTATGATAGGTGTGTTATGGAAGGGAAGGTAAAGGATCTAGTAACATTATTTGAGAGTTGTGCAATCCAACACTTCATAGAGCCACCTCCTCTATACCCAAGGGTTACAAACCCTTTTACATTGTAAATTTTGAAATTTTGATATAAATATTTATTTTTGCCTTCCAAAGTGACTCCAAATGAATATAAACCCTGCTTCCAAAATAAGAATACAGTGTCATGCTCTTGCGATACACAGTGGATCTCAAAACCATTTGCGAATCATAATTCTTCGAAACACTGTAAAAGCCAAAAGACCAAATATACCATGTCACAGACATTGCTACATTTTTACGGGTAAAATCATTTCAGAATAGGTTTGCGAAATCATAGATTTCGCAAACTTTTAGTGGCATTTTGAGAATCCCAAAATGTTTGCGTTAGATCTTACATCGGAAACAGATAGACTTTTAAGTCGATTCGCTAAGTCGTTGCAATGATGGGTTTGTTGCAAATAGTTTCCGATGTAATGTTAATCGCAAATTTTTAGCGGCATCTTGAGAATCTCGAAATGTTTGCGTTAAATCTTATATCGAAAACCAATAGAGTTTTAAGTCGATTCGCTAAGTCGTTGTGGTGATGGGTTTGTTACAAATAGTTTCCGATGTAATGTTAATCGCAAACTTTTAGCGGCATTTTGAGAATCCCGAAATGTTTGGGTTAGATCTTATATCGGAAACCGATAGACTTTTGAGTCGATTCGCTAAGTCGTTGCGATGATGGGTTTGTTACAAATAGTTTTCGATGTAATGTTACTCGCAAACTTTTAGCAGCATTGTGAGAATCGCAAAACCTTTGCGTTAGATCTTATATCGAAAACCGATAGACTTTTGAGTCGATTCGCTAAGTCTTTGCGGTGATGAGTTTGCTGCAAATAGTTTCCGATGTCATGTGTATCGCAAACGGGTAGCGGCATTTTGAAAATCGGAAAATGTTTGCATTAGATCTTATATCGAAAACCGAGTCAGTTTTAAGTCGATTCGCTAAGTCGTTGCGGTGATGGGTTTGTTGCAAATAATTTCCGATGTACTAGGAATCGCAAATGATGTATAGAAGAAATTATAATCGGAAAAGTTTTGCGATTGTATCAATTTTGGGAGTTGCGAAGAACTTGCGATTGCACTGGTGCGAATGTTATGGTTTCGTAAGAGCTTAAGAGTTTGCGAGAAATAGTGGTTCGCAACTACAAGTTTTTGGAAACTTTTTTTTTTGTTGTTTGCGATGATATTTGGATCGCAATATACCCCTCTTTTGTTGTAGTGTTTGTTAAAAAATATGATAGGAAATCTTTATATCCTATGTTGATCAAATGTCATGAGCATTTGCATTCTTTGGTAAGGTTAGATGAATTTTGTTGACAAAGATATTTTTGATCAGGATTGCAATTTGAATATTTTTGAACAAATTACAAGCACAAGTTGTGAACTAGCAGAAGAGTTTGTCAAAAGGGAATTGTTGATTTCCAAGAGGTATCAATTAGAACAATGGTGGTAAAAACATGAAGTAATGTTTCTTATAGTTGGATTTTTAGCCCAATATATTTTGGGCATTATTGGATCTCAAATTGAAATAGAAAGGATTTTTTCTTTGGTTGGGAATACTTACTAACTTAGGAAATATCATTTGTAGATTGAAAATTTAAAGAATTTGATATTTGTTAATAAAAATTGGTTTAATAATTCTAGGATATAAATCTCCATCTAATTTAATAGAATTATTTGAAAATGATATAGATTTAGAAGAGGAGTTAGAAAAGTTTGAAGGTGAATTTGAAAAGGACAAAGTCGTTGAAGTGTAAAAGTTCACTAAATATATTTTTAGTGATTAATTTATTTTTTTGGTAACATGCATGTATTTTTTTTCCTTATTAAGAAAACGAAAAAAATCAATAATTTTTAAAATTTACAAAAATTTGGGGAAAGAAAGAAAAGTGAGAATTGCCAAAGGGTACCCGGTTGCTTTCAAAATTTTGAGAACTGGCATTGTGAGACCTGACTTAAATGTTTTTAAAAAACATATATTGATACCCTAGCCCGACAAGTAAATTTGAGGGAAAAGAAAAGTGAAACCTGGTGGACCTCTTATAAATTATTTCGTGAAACCCAGATTTGGCGGATACCATAAAATTGTGATACTCGCCCAATATGGATTTTAGGGTTATTATTCCATTATTTTATTTTATTTCTTATACATAACATGAATAAATTATTTGGTGAAAGGGTATATCCATCAAGCAACAAGAAAGGTCTTAACACTATTCCAGCTTGAATTGAAACCTAAAGTACCATGTGAGTCTTTAGGAAGAGAGAAATTGTTTCTTAAAACATTGGAAATTAGGGTTTAGTGGGGGAGAACAGAACTGTTGTAATGATATGTCTAGTAGCAACTAACAAATTTCTATTTTGTTTGTCCCCAACATCAGAATGCCCCCCCAAATTCCAATACAGTTTTCAGTTTCAATTTTATGTAATTTTCATTGAAAAATTGGATCAATAATCAATCATTTCCACACCCTAACTCCAAACATTTTCAAACCAAGTTAGTAGTCCCTACTCATTGAAAGCTTTCCAAAAATACCAAGAACATGGCCATGAAATGCCCTAGTTTGGGAGAATTTAGCATGACAAACAAAACAAAAACAAACTACCTTGCTTCATAGATAGAACTTTAAATGTGTAAATTGAGGAGTATATAAAAAAGGAGACCTTTTTGCACCATGTGAAATTGTTGCAATTCCTTGCATCCAAGTGTCCTAATGTAAACTGGCCCATCACCGATTGCCTGCCTATGACTGAACACTTTGGCATATTTCTCAATTCTTCTCCATTTTGAATGATTTAAAATGTTATAGGAATTCCTTCTCAAGCTCTACAAAGCATCTTTGAATTGCAAAGCCGAGGGACTAGCCAAAAAACAACTGTAAAGAAAATATTTTTTTTCAAATTGTAACGCACATTTTCTTCATTTTGACCCCTCTTACTTTCAAATGTCATAACTTTCTTATTTTTTATTCATTTAAAACAATTTGAAGTGCTATAGGAATGTCACTTGAAGTTTTACAAATCATCTTGGAATTTTAATAATAACAAAGCAACTTACAAAGAAATTTTTGGTGTTTTGGGAATTGATCTTTGTAACATTTGATGGTTTGTTTTTTTGAGTTTTTGACCCCCTCTACTTTGGGGGGTTGTAACTTTGTTAATTTTGTTCTTTTTTGACAATTTGTAGGGTGTCAAATGTGCCAATAGAAGGGGTTCAAGTTTTGTTTTGACACCAAAAACAATGTAGCGCTCCCCTTGGATCTAGCTTGCCTTAAGTGCTTAAGTGTTCGGTCATTGTTCGGTTACCCTATTTATTGTTATTTTTGTCCATTCACTGTATTCTTCCCAAACACCATAGGTGTTTTGTATAATCCTAATATCTAATAGTATTATTTTGTATTGGAAAATTTTCACCAAATTTCTATTGGGAAAAATATATGATTTCATCATATACGAAAGATTTTTTATGGAAAAAAATACAGTTTCATTAGATTTTGGAGGAATAAAAAAATCAAATTTTTAGACTCTTATGATACTTAGTTCTAGTAGGTAGTTAATAATATAAAAGGATCATGTCTTTATTATTTTAATATTTGATAAGTAGTCAAATTTGGTTAAATTATGTTTTGGGTGCAATCACAATAAAAGGAGTCAATGGTGTTATTTTAGACAATGATTGCAAGTCTTTTTATTAAAAAATAATTTCTTCTTGCAAATGAATTGTTGAATGATTTTTTTGCAACTTATTATAAAAATATTTAAGATTATCCCTATACATCAATTTTATTTTTTTGGTTAGTCATGGTTGAATAAATATCAATTAAAAAAAGTGTGTAGATTCCTTATAGATTTTGTGTTCATCTTTAAATATAATCACAATTTCAAATCATACCTAAAAATTAAAGTTTAAAGTTTTAAATTTCTTGTATTATAATCTAGTTTTTTTCTTAATACACCATGTACATTATATTCCATTTACACGTGGGAAAGAAATTTTTGAAATTTTGAAATAATTTTGAAACATCCTTTGAATTTTGAAATTTTTACATTTAAAAAAATTATGAACATTTTTTTGAGTGTGGCTAATAAGTTGTTATCATTGTTTTTTCCCGTCAAAATGTTGTTATGTATGAGTGCTTTTAATAGTCATTTGCAAAAGTGTCCCTTTTGATGCAATAAATGTTCATTTTCAAATTTTTAAAACCAAAACTTAAAATTAAATGAAATAAATTTTAAATTATAATTTCTTAACATTCATATGGAAAAAAAAAAACAACTTGCCAAGATTGCCATGATTTCAAACAACAAAACATAAATAATTTATAATTTATATTAATTATGAGTGACATTCAACACCTTTCTTTTGCTCCTTTGAACATGTTTTCAACCTTTTAGATGATTGCCACTTTGGCTACATTACAAAATCCATTATAAGTATACTCAGACACTTTTCCTATCAAATGTAATGAATTTCAAGTTTTTACTCTAGGTTTTGTCAAGTATTGGGTGGGTACAACTTTTGCCCCAATACATGTGGATATATAACAAGGTAAATATAGAACCTACTTGATTCATCAATATTTTAAACTTACCCTGGGTTTATTCTACATTGCTTAATACATATTTGAATATTTACCCTTACATAGGAAAGGGGAATTGTTTTGTAATGGAACAAGGAGAGCTTATGACAAGACCATTATATAGCACACATGCATTTTCATATTTAACTTTGCAAATGTAGCAATGCATGTGATTATGATGGGTTTGTTGAATTATGGTAATAAATTACTGAATATATTTGCTTTTGGCATTTTATTTTGTTCATTACATAAATTCCCTTGAGTAAGATTCTCACAATATGTTGTTGGACCCCTCTTGATTTTACCAACATTTGCCATTATAAGAATGCTTTAAATGTATAAATTTAGGTTGATGATTTGTTTCATTTTAAAAAATAATAATAATTTCCTCATAGACTCATGTTTGGAATGTCAATTGCACAATTAATGTTCTTTTTCCACTTGACAATTCATCATATTTGTGTAAATATTTGGATTTACATCACATTTACCCTTTTATATCTATATGGTAAATAATGGATAAATGAAAAAACATTTATATTCTTACCTTTACCATGTGTATCCGTTGAATGTTTGTCATTTGTCTTTATCCTTACCCGGATTGACAATTTTGTAAAGCCTACATACCCTTTTAGATTTGGAAAAGTTTTTGAAACCTATATACTATACATGGCTTACATAAATATTTTATATTTACCTTTACTTGATTAATCTATTAAATTTGATATACCCATCTGCCCCCTCTTTTTTAACCTTGTTATGCTTAGACATGTTTTGGGTCCATGTTATGCACATTTGGAACATGTTAAGTGTATAGAGTGGTATGTAACATATTACTTGGCATGCTATATGAGATTATGAGTACAAAACATGCCACGTTATGTGAAGTTATGAGTGCAAAACATGCTCGGGTATCACTTGAGAAAATATGAATGGGGCAAATGGGCAGATTGGAAGAAAAAATCACAATAATACTTTTGTGCTGACTGCATTCATTCCTTTGGCTGATTTAACATTCACCCAATACTCATGGTGAAATACACACCACAATAGTCAACTACAGAGAATATCTTACATATGAAATTTTCATTGATGTAAACCTAATATGGGTTCACCTCTTTGCTAGGTGGAATAAACCATACAAAATAACTGGGACCCAAACTAGTTTTTCCACCAATTTTGGTGGTAAACTGAGTTCCAACCCCTCTTTCCTTTTTCTTGAGTGCCTCCACTGCTGTTACATATATTTTCACTGCTCCTACCTATACAACTACTATAATTACTCTCGGACCTTGGGCATTAAATGTTGAGTTTCAGCATTTCACACTGAGATTTACCGTAGTTAACAAAAAGATTGCTTCTCAAAAAGATCACAATTTGGATAAATCCCATCACTTTTTAATGTTATTGTGATTTTTCGTTAACAAAAAGAACACTACAGCTGGATTAAATTTCAAAAAAATCGCCCTTGAAAATGCCACTTCATTGTAGGAGTGTGGTGTGAAAAGAGGTACTCTTGACTCTGGTTAGACCTGTGCTTCTGGGTTCCCTTGTGTCAAGTAAATCAGTGTGACGGCGCTCCATAATGGACTGCATGGATTTGCATGGCTCTTCCTTTGAGCTGTGCATCGGAATGGGTATGGCGGCTGGTATTGATGAAGTCGGACGGCAAGACGGCAAATCCCGGGGATCGGATTGGATCGACTAGAAACGTTTTGGAGAAGCTTCGGGAAGAAGCTGGGGACTTCGGAGGGAGGAGAGGATTTTGAGAAGATAAATAGGAGATGGCAAGGAAGATCAGGCAGTCAGTATAGTTGGTGAGGAAATAGATCGGGATTTCGGGAGAAGGTGTTAGCTGGTTGTGATTTTTTTCCGTTGCGATCGATAATCAGCTAGTACCAGGACTATGTTTTGATGATGTTCAAGTAGTTCCACAGTGCTGGTAGATTTTGGTGAGCAACAGAGAGGATGTGGGTGCTTGTGCTGTCGGAGGAAAAATGTACATATCAGACTAGGAATGAGGAAATGTATTGATTTCTGTTTGTTGTTTTGTGTGAGTGGACTCTTTTTGCTGAATGAGTATTGGGTTCATGTTGGGATGCAATTCGATCACGGAGCTCAACAAGCCGAGCTCCTGTGTTGGGTCTCTGGGTTGTGTGTGTGTGTGTGTGCACTCTGGTGGGTTTGTAGTTCAGACTAGATGTGCTCATACTAGGACAGTGGCGAGAGGAATCCAATTGTCTTCTGGGTTCCCTTCTTTTTTGGTCACAGGAGATTCTCGAGATTCTCGTCGATTCTGGGTTCTGTGGAAGTCTCCGATGAAGTTTTCGGTTGTCGTGCCGCATGCGGAGTCCGCGGCGGAGTCCGTGGCGGAGTTGAGGACATCCGTCGTGGAATACCATACTTGGTCGTCACCTGTCATACCTGAAAAAATGAAGCGGTTCTTACTGACAATCCCCGAAAACAAGAAATGGGTGGAAGCTCAAGAGAAGCGTCACAAAGCCGAACAGAACGTTAAGGACGTTTCACGCTTGGTTCGTCGTGAAATGTTTCCAAAACTTCACCCTGAAACTGTCGAGTTGGGCTCGGCGGCAAGCTCAGGCTCTGCCCCGAAGGAGATCGTGATTGAGGCTCGTCAGCAGCAACTTCACTGTACATTGATGAAAGAGCTCTTGAAATCCTTTACAACAACAGGGAAGCAGACCATTGCTTTGTATCGTACAAGGACTTGGGAGTAGAAATCGAAAGCCATATTTTTTTATTTCACAAGTCTTTAGGAAACATGGACCAAGAACTGACATGCTCTCTCTTCTCGATCAACGTCATGACCTTTCAGAATTAGATCAAGCAGAAAAGGTATTTCGGTAAATGGGTTCACTATGTTGAGGCTTTTAAAGTCTATGACATCCTACCTGACGTGCCTGCCACATATCGAAAGGATTACGAAGATGTGGACGCTTCAAGCCAGGTGCAAATCGATTCAAAGTTTCGCAATTCCACTCCAGGTCATCAGTACATCTCGGCCTTATCTGCCGGTACTCGTCAAAAGAATCGGAACGCGGCCGGAAAATCTGACAACATCACATATCTTCTCCAAACAACCAAGACTGTCGGTTCTGGAAGAAAAGTGAAATACACCCAGCAAGAAGAATTCCTTATCTCGACTGTGGTGATGAAATGGGAGACAGGCAACCCATTGAGCAAGTCGGCAGCCTACGATCTTCTAATCTCTACGTTTGGTCATGAGCAGGAAGCGGAACGCACTGAATGGGAGGTGAAGATGAAGATCCATTCGGGGCATATATCTCCAAGCCTTTCGCAATGGGTCACCAGAGTTCTTGAGAGACATCGGTTTTCGATTCGGAAGGAATCAATCTCCCAGACAGTTCCTGTCAATTGGTTACAAATTTGTTTGGATGCGTGTGCCTTGATCTGTAGCATCATGCGATCTGCTGGTGTGACCCGTTTGGTCAATGCTGACGAAATGTTTCTTCAGTTCTACCCGAAAAAAACCCATTTGATTGCTCCAACGAATGCACGACGAGTCGGCTCCAACCGAGCCGAGGATGCCAAGAAAGGGTGCACTGTGATGGTGGCATGCGAGATGTTCCAATCTCAAATCATTGCCCCTATGATTATCATGACTGGCCAGCCTGACGGGACGCTTTCAAGGCGATTCTCTTTTTGGGATGGGCCTAGCAAAGTCACGTTCCATCCAAAACATTGGATGCACAAAGATGGGTGTTGCACTTATTTGGAATATTTGGCATCGTGTTATCCAGGCGAGAAGGTTGGTTTGATTTGGGACGCGGCTTCTAGCCATTTCTCAGATCAAGTCAAAGAGAAAGCTGCTGACCTGAACATCACTTTGGGAGGTATTCCTCCTGGGTGTACTAGTTTGATTCAAGTATGCGATCTGATCGCCAACAAACCGATCAAACAGGCCTTCAAGACGCGCTACGTCTCGTGGAAGATTGCCTCTGATCCTGGTCTTGGAGGCAAATACAAGGTCAATCGAAAGGACGTCATTTCTTGGCTTGAATAATCGATCGAAGATGTAAATGCCCGCATGTCGACTCGCTCAGAGGTTGCAAAGGCCTTTGTTACCTACGGGCAGGATTTTCGATGTGCAAATCAGTCTGCACTGGCTGAATACTTGGCGAAACACGAGGAGAACGGTGTATATCAATCACTAATCGACAATCAGCAATCTTTGGACCTGGAATAAAGCTTTTCCCACTTGTTTTAATTTTGAAAATGGTGCGTTAAAAGTTCACAAAATAATCACAATTTCTGGTCAGAATCGGTCACTTTTAATGTTAACTCAATCGTTATTTGAAAATGCCTCAATTAATCTTTTTGTTAACTATGGTAATAAAATTTCCTTTACTTTGCTGATACTACTTTTTTTTATTTTGATTGTATGCGTTTTGTAAGAGCTTTCAGATGATATGTCGATTGGACATTGAAGTTATCAGCAAGAGACAATAAGTAAGATTCAGGAGTAGAACCCTGGGTTTATGGCATGCCCAATGGGAACTTACGGATTACACAAAGTCTTGCTAAAGAGTTAGATAAGGATTTTCTAAGTAGGGAATACTTAAAGAATATGTAGAGGGCTACCTGATTCTCATTCATAGTACAAGGGCCCTACCTATGGGACTATAGAAGATAGGGGATATCAAAAGTTTACATAGGAAGCTACATAAGGCTTATCTAAAGGGCTACATGGGGACTACCTATGGAGAGACTTAGCATCTACTTAAGCTATGGGATATTTAAGAATTATTTGGGAAGTTACATAGGGTTTACCTAGGGGGCTATCTAGGGGTCTAGTTACTTAAGGACTACTTTAGAAAGTCACTTAAGGGGTATACTTTAAGTTATGGGACATTTAAAGGCTGTACATAGAGGGTTATGTAAGACCTACCTAAAGAATACTTCGGGAAAATTTGTTAAGGCCACCTGGTGAATCCTTGAGTTTCTGGTACTAAATGTAATAGGAGCAAAAATTGAACATTTCAATGTTACAACATTGAGTGATAAATGGTCACAAAATATTAAGGAAAATTGGTAGTGCAAATAGACTACATGATTATATTATGTAGAACTCCAGACTTGCAAAAAGCAACAATTTCAAACACAAAAAATAGTGGGAAAGATAATTTCAAGGATAACTCAAGCAACATCAAAACTTGCTTGAATTCTAATGACATCAAAGTTACATCAAATTTTGCCAAATCTCTTAAACTCCTAGTGACATAATTATATCTACCTTCTAAAAGTCTTAAGTGAAGTAAGATGTCACAACTAATTTTTTGATTTTAAAAGTAAACATTCAACATATAAAACAGACTTTGATTCAGATTTATCAAGTTTTCAATTTTTGTACAATTTTGATTTCATTATAATTTCAGTTTGAAGTGATTATTTAGCATTTACAAATCAGTGTAGAAAGTTTCTAGAATTAACAAACACCTATGGGCTAACTAGGGATTTCTTAACTTAAGGGATACATAAGGTTATTTAAGGGACTGCCTTAAATTTAGGCATAATTCAAGAGAGAGCTATGTAGGGGACTACTAGCTCTGGGCTACCTAAGAGTCTGCCTAAAGGGTTACCTATGGTTGATTCATAGCTCTTTATGTAGACCTTATGTGACATTTAAGTAACCCTTGGGTATGCCCTAAATTAGGCAAGTCCCTAAATAATCTTTATGGAACACCCAAAGTAGTCCCTATTTAAACCACTATGTAGGCTTTTGATAGTCCTTATTTTAGATAACACCTAAGTAAGCCTAAGGTAGCCCCTAACATAGGTTGTTCCCATAGTAGTTCCTAACATAGGTTGTTCCCTTAATAGTTCCATAGGTAGACCATATAGCACCTAGGTAAGTCCTAACCTAGTTAGGCCTCTATCTCTTGTAGCCCCTAATCTATGTGATGTTGACTTAAGTAGATTATAGTTTGGTTGGAGGAGGACCTATAGTGACCACTTGGGGATGTCTATTCTTGGTTTTGAGAAGTGATCCTTGTTTGAGTGAACTTTATGGATAATTCAAAAGGGAGGATGAGTAGGTATAGTGAGACCCAAAGTGAGACCCAAAGTGAGGATTATTTTATGGATAACTTTATTGTGGAACAATTTTAGGTCAAGTTTTGATAAATTAATGCATGCATTGAGCCACCAATTGGTGAACCTAGCTGCTCACACTTATGAGTGAACCAATGAAGGTGGTGGGGATTGTAGGGTCCAAACTATGAAAACTCAGTTATGAACTGACTCAAGAATTCCAACACTTTGATCAACCTGACTTTCCTTTTGAAGTTGCCACCTCTTTTCACAACTTCCTCACATTCACACTCATGTTTTATAAATTGCAAGACTTCATTCTTACTCCAAAGAATCACATAACTTGAGCCATTGTGCAAGTGTCATCCTGGGATGCAAGCATGAGTGTCATGTTAGGCGTCTTTATTGGTCTGATGAAACTTGGGATCCCACCTTAGACAGCACTTGTTCAGTCCTGCATGAGATTAATCTAACTTTACTATCCCATCGTCCAATTCCACAATCTAGGTTGAAATTTCTAACTGATCAATACTTCTGAATTTTCAATATCCCACTCTAGGGCTGATTTTCAATGTTCAAGCTTGGGAGAGGGCCTCCATTTGGACATCTCAACTGAAAGGTGAATAATTTGCATGTACTCTTTCTTATTGGTGGTGATTGTTTAGGATGTTTCTAGGGGAGAGGCCGAGAATGAGAGGTGTTGAGAAGTTGATTTGATCAGGGACGGAAGGGTATGTGTATGAATGAAGCAGAGCTCTCTATTAAGTCAAATTATTGCTTGCATGCACTCTTTGTTATTGGTGGGAATTCTTTAGGTCGTTTCTGGGGGAGAAGAGGAAAATGAGAAGTTGTTGACAATTTCTTTATCATGAAAGGAAGGGTACAGTAACTTAAAAAAGTAGATCTCTTTTATAATACAGCTCTGCTTTTACATTTGGGATGTGGCCACAGAGAATCCACACAAGGTAGCTTGCATTTCACATCTCCGTGCATTTATTCTGATTGGAATCCAATTGTTCCAAAAACACAGAGTTTACACCAAGGCTTGCCTAGTCCATGCTTTCAACCACTCAATTTCCAGGACCACTGCCAAGGCTTCTTAAAATGCATTGTGATTGACCAATTATGGACCCTTGTGGGGTTCTAATAGTGTATTGTTTAGCCACTAGATGTATGGCGGGATCATGCCTATTATATGTTCAAGAGAAAAAATCTCAAAATAAAGGCCTAGCAGAAAGGCCACATATGACGTACCCCAAATGAAAATGCTTTCAAAGTCTCCTCACTTTATAGCGAAAAGCTCAGACAAGCTACCCAAATCATTGAAAAGACGTTGCAAATCAAAATAAAGGAGTTTGCAATCTTCATCTCTGATGACGTAGAATTGGGTCAAGTGATCTTGCATTGCAGCACCAATGCTGTAAAGTGAGATGCAGTTGAAATTGGTTGTGGGATAGAAGTGGAGTTCCAGAACCCTATGGTGTTCATTGGAAGAACCAACTGTAGGCTTTATTTCTCTTCATAAACACATGCATGAGTGATATGCAGGATACCTGGGCCACAATTGAGTGAACAGAAGTGAAATTCATTTCATCATCATCACAAGTGTGGCCTATGCCGTTGGCCCAAGGGTTACCTCATCCTCAACTGATTTTTCCTTCCAAAACCTGGTTTTTTGGGAATTTATTTGAATTTTCAGCAGTGAAAATCACCCAAAAATCAATATCTCTCACATTCTAAATCCAAATCTTACCAATAAACTCCATTAAATCCTGCTCATCAAGATCTTTCCGATAACATCAAATGCACATTCCAATTCCTCCAAAAATTTTAGCTACGATTAAATTTAATTTTCAGTGAAGAAATCATTCAATATTCAAGAACTTTTGCACAGTAAGTCCAAACATCATGGAACCAAGCCCATGCACCCCTCCTCATCAAGAGCTTTCAAAGACACCAAGAACACAATCTGAAGCATCCCAATTCGGTAGATCTCATAACTACAAAACAAAACAAAACAAAACAAACTACCTTCCTTCATAGATAGATCATCCTCAAAAGGCTACCTAAAGGCATCAAAAACCAGGGAGCAATCCACTAAGGATTTGCTGCTAATGAAAAAATTGCAGAGTCTTGGTTATAGGGATTTTGAGACCATGGGTTACAAAACTTGGGCCAGAGTGAATCAGCAAGAATCGTGCAGGATGTATAGCAATTTTTTTTTGTTGTATTCATGTCTGATAACTAACCATGGTGATTAGTTATGCACTAACCATGCACATGGTAGTATTATCTACGAATTTGGTAGTCACCAACCTACTTACATAGTAACCAATACATTCCTACCTACTTACCTATATTATTCACCTTATTACATAGATAATAGTTACCTATATAGGGTAAGGGGGAAAGTAGGAGGGTTTACAAAGGCTAGGTTACCAAGGTGGAACATTGCTAACTCTATTGTCAGAACCACCATGGAATCATTATGGTTCTCCATGGGTGGGTGTTCGGTCTCAAAAATCTCCTATCGTAGGTAGAGCACTTGGTGACTACTAGGTAGATAGTAGATACATGTGAATGGTTAATAGTAGTACATAACTAACTATCATGCTTAACTATGAGACAAGAATATGATTACAAAATGTTCCATGTCTAGATACCATCCAACCTGCATTGGTGTGCTATGGGGTGTTAGCCGGTCAAAGTGACCTAGCACCCACAAATGCACCATCCAAGAATACATGTTATGGGTGGTTTTGGGATGAAACCTGTCAAGGAGAGAATCAAGGTAGTAATGAGAAAAATAGTTAGTTGGAGAATATAAGTAGTAGGTTTATTTGAATTTAGGTTTTGGAGGGAAATTCTGGATATATTTCCTTTCCCATTTGTTTTTTACATTAGCATATTTTATATATTTTAGTTTTTTAAAAAAACATGTTGCACACATTAGATTTTTGAATTGAAAAAAATATATCACATGTTGATTTTTTTTGGTAAAAAGAAATAAATGCAATTATAACAATTAAAAATTTGAAGTACAATTTTAATTTTGAATTGTGCAGATTGTGTAAATTTTGCTTATTGTTTTGTTAGATTTACATTTTGATAATGTTTATGCATTAATGATAAAGAATCATTACTTACCATTTGTAATCATCCCTAAGATGAATTTAGAAAAAATCAAGATTTATATGTCTTGTTGTTAATTTTGTTGTTTTAAAAAAATAGATAGGACAGTGTGAAAAGAAGTTTGTGTTTCTACAAAAAAATTATCAATTAATTTGTTTTTAGGACATGAACTTGAATAAGGTAACTATTGTAAAGGTTATGAAAAAGAGGTTTATCAAGATGAATGACAAATACAAAGAAACATGCTTCAAATGGTGACCCAAAGTTTGGTGGATGGATCAAGTAGCAAATTGGTAAATGAAGCTATGGAATCAAAAGATGATGAACAACATATGCATCATGAATCAATCCATTTTTCACACCAAAATGGGTGCAACATATGGTACAATGTTTACTAAAAACCAAAGAAAGGCCTACGTGGTACAACATGCTTTCAATAGAAAACTTGGGATGATGGGAAACATTTATTAGGAGAGCATAAAGACAACTTATTAATTGAGATTGTTAATTCTTGAGGGGAACACAATCAATAGTTGATCCAATTGTTTGAGAAGAAAATGCAGTCAAAACCACACTTATAATTTTGAAGGAATGGGTGCAAGGGGGAACATAAAACAATCTACATGAGTACTAGGATATGCACAAACCATTAAGTGGCAAAAGGACTAATTATAGACCAATTGTTGTGTTTTTTCAATCCCCTATTCTTGTTATCATGATCTCTTATTTTAGAGTCTAACAACAAAATACATAAGTAGAAGCTCCATGCAAAAAATTACAAGATTTCAATAATGCATTCATTTTGAAAATATAAAACCTCCAAATCTAAGTAGTGGTTACATCAAAGGTGGTTCCTAAAAAAGAAAATGCACCCCAACAAGAGGGACATGTGATTATTGACTATCCTTTCATTGAAAATCTGTATGACAAGACTTTGCAAATCATGTTACAAACATGGCTCAAAACATATTAAACATGGAAAAACCATAATATCAAAAAGTTGTGCAAGCAAACTTGGGTGATATCATGCACAATCTAAGCCTAAGAAATTCAATACATAACACAAATGCTAAGGAATTATGAAAAACACCAATAATGGTTCAAATTCTCGATCATTATCTGATCCATATTTTGCTCGTAACCAAGTACAATTAACAATTGTTTCAATAGGGATGAGATACATTAAAAGAAATCCCATTTAATCATTGGTTCCATTTCCCACAGTTTGGGAAACTTAGATATTAAAAACCTCAAGGGAATACACCATTGTACCTATCCATATTGTAGTGTTGCAAAATGTATGGATGCTTAAATTATCATCAAGAGGAATGGAGTTACGGCAACCATAGAAATGGTGATGAAAGTAAGGTCCATTGAAATTAATATGGACTTAGATCCAAGCACAATATGGAATTATAAAATTCTAATTGATTTTATAGAACTAATAACTTTGTTGTATGCATTATATGTATAGACCTGATTATAACTGGTAGGTGTAGATTCTATCCTATAATTGTTTTTTTGCTTATTTAAAATAATACAAATTTCACTTCAATCACTCATTTCAACACTTAAAATCTATGGTTCAGTTGTTCAAAGCAATTTTGGTAGACTATTTCACACAATTTCATTCTTACAACTATTGTTCATTCTATTCAAATTCTATTTCTTCTTTTTTAAAAACAATTGTGGTCAAAATAGTCAAGTTATAATTAGAATATCAAAAAGATAAAACACAATAGAAACATAATAAAATCTATGTTTCCTCATCAAATCCACATTTATTTTTTTACTTAAAATTGAATCATATAAAAAATCTGTAGTTTGAAAAGTAGAAATCAAAATTGAAAACATGAAAAATATTTATGATTTCAAATACCAATAGAAGTTTGAAATCATATTGTGTCTCCCTGTGAAACTTTGATAACTTTGTAAGTCTTACTTTGTGTGTTAAAAAAAAATCTCTTGCAAACTCCCACAATTTCTACAACTACATTCTAAATCATTTCCTTCCAAAAGTAATTCAAAATCAAATGTGTAGCAATCATAATCCTATCTAACTCATTCACTGCCTTGTTTAATCCCTACCATTCTTTTGATCTATTCTACCTTGGTTAATCACTACCACACATTGGGTATCATTACCTTCCGTACACATTGGATTTCATCTTCGAAATCATTGCTTTAGTTTAAAAAATCTTATTTTTTAGATCATTGTGTTAATCATCTATGGCTTGGTCTATTCCTCTTGAATTGCTAGTATTATTACCTACACTTCAATTTGTGGTTTGTATGACCTTCAACTTCTACACTTACTTGAAGAACTAAATTTTCAGATAGTGGTGTTGCTATACCTTCTTGGTCTTGCTTTTGTATATGTTCCACCACCTACTCCACACCTTCAATTGGCTCCTTTTGCATGCTAGTATCATCAATTATTATTTCTATCTCTTGTTATGAAACTATCTATGCTTGTTCCTCAACAACCATAGATGGAACATCATGTCCTCCTCCCTTCAAATTTTATGGTTCCTTTGGCTTTTTCTCCTTGATTACTCCATTGCATTCAACTTCCTCCACCTCTTATGTAGGACTAGACAATTTTGAACTATATGGATTGTGATAAATAAAATTTAGAAAAGCCTTATTGATGGTGGATAAATGTCTTTTATAGGTTGCCTCATCCCTTTTGTGTGCAACCAAACTTTTTCTACATCTCCTCCTGGAACTAAGTTTCTGCCAAACCTCACCATTCATTAGGCTTAGCATTAACATCATCCATTTCTTGTTTGGTATGTTGTATTGAATAATATTGTTCCAAGTCATTGTATTATTCCAATCTATTGTTGACATATTTGTTTGGATCCAAATCCTTGTTCTTCTCCACCAAGTTATTTAGTTTCAAATTGGTTTTAACAATCTCTTGCTTTAATTCATTCATTTCAATGATTACTTGTTCCTTATCCTTCTATGCATTTTATTTATGGAGCTCTTCTCCTACAATCATGTTCTTCATCTACAAAATTTGTATCATCATCTTTTCCATGGTTTGATTTCTAATCTCATGTTCTTATAACCACAATTCCTTCTATCCTTCCAAGCCTTGACCCTTGCTTATACTCTTTAATGCCTTCTTATATGCATGGTCTATGTCATTCCATGCCTCCTTTTTCTTCTCTAGCTCCTAATTTTTGTGGCTAACCACAATATCTTCACATTGACTTTCTTTTCTATCTCCTTTTGTTTTTTCCAAATTACTATGCATTGTTTGTATTCCTCATATTGCTTTTGCTTCATTTGTTGTAGCAATCCTTACTTTTCACCCTCCACTATGGTTAATTTGGTTTTTAATGACTTGATTTCCAAACTCAAATTACCCATCTTTTGACTTATAATTGCCATTACTTGAAACAATTCTCCAATTTTGTTAATTACTTCCCAACACCTCCTCTACCAATTCCTCTACAAAGTATGTGGTGTTTTATCTTTAGATGCATCTTTTGTTGACATTCCCTTGTCCCTCATCTATAAACCCATATCCATATTTAACCCTTGCCTTTTTGTTGATCCTAGTTGATTTTGTGGTAGCATTATGGCAAGTGGTCTAAAACTATTAAATGTTGATTCTAATATAACCATTTGTGGTTCTTGGGATGGATGTGGCTATTGTAGTTCCATTAGTGGTTGTGTAACCTATATGTCCATTGGAGCTTCTTGATGGACCTCCATTTGTGCATGAAAATCATACAAATTGTACACATCTTCATATTGTATGTGTTCATGTTGGTCTTGTAGTGTTGTTGTCACCTAAGGTGTTTGGCTCCTTTTTTATTTAATCTGATGTGTTTGTTCCCTCCTTTCTTGGTCCTATTATGAAGTATGATCCTTTTGTGGTTTGGATGGAATATGTCTAGTTACATTTTTGGAATTCTAACTCTTGTTGGTTTCGTACTTCTACACATGAATTTTTGAGGCCTAACATCCTCTCTTAATTTCCTCCATTGTTTTGACCTTTCTTCAGCCTTAGAAATGTTTTTCCTTTTTTGTAGAGATTTTGGAGATCCCCTTGTTGGTCCCCTCCTATTGTCTAAAACTTGTTGCAACTCTTCTTTAGACCTTTTGCATTTTTTTTGAGTTTCTATTGTCTTATTGTTGTGACCTAAAAATCTTCCTGAAACATGTACCTGAACAATCTTTCCAAAACTAATGTTAAATGACAAATTTCCTTTTTATCTTCCTATTTCCCCCCTGCATTTTTTCCTACATCTTTGTCCCATCTATCCAATTCATTGCACATATAATTAAACATAATCTATGCCTAATTTGCCCCAATTCCCTTCTTTATTTTCATGAATGTTAATGCACTCTTCTTGTTCATGTTATTCACCTTACCCCTTTGGTAAATTACAGAATTAACTTTAGGATATTTAACATTAGTTGGTAGTTTACACTTATTAACATCCATTGGTTTGCATTTGTGTATGGAGATTTGATATCATGTTTGAACAACAATTCTTTTGTTAATGTTTTGGTCACTTATCCTTTAGAATCTTCAATATAATGCTTATGATAGACACCAAAGGCATAAGCTATCAACTATTTGCTAATGACATACATTATGTTTTTTTTGCCAAAATAAATCTCCGATCCTTTGATCACAAAAGTATTCCAAATTTTTACTTATGCATCATGATTTAGTTCCTTCCACTCAATGGCCAACAATGTGATTAAACCACCTTACTAGCCCAAACTTTTTCTTTGTTTCCCATTTTCTTTGACACTTTTAGTTTCTACACCTACTTAGAATACCTTTGTTTGGTGGGTGTGAAAAGATATTTCTTTTCATTTGGGATTTTAATTCCTCTTTTAGCCAAAGTTTTTTTGTCCATTTTCCACCAAGGGTTTTGTTTGTTTCCTGGCAAAAATATTAGTAAGTTTCCCAAACCTAATTGAGATGATGATGGAAGTAACAATTGTTTTACCATATGTGGCTACACCCCCTTTTGTGTGATTTTTGTGATTTCACCAATGTTAATCATCATTTTAATGAATCTTTAAACTACATTAGCACCTTCTTCATTTTTGTTGTTGGACCCTTAAATCTCCATAGGTTCTTGTGTTGTTGCACCAAATCTTGTCACCACTCATATTGGCCTTTTGAAAATTCCTCTCCATAGCCTTTTCAATAATGGTTTTGTTGTCCAATTTCATCTACACATTTAATTGTTTCACTGATTTCTTCCATGAATCGTTTCCCTTCTTCACACTCCAATGATGATGGTGATGTCAAAGGTGAAATCACTTTCAACAGCACAATGTCGTAATTAAGTGCGTTCACCTATCTCTCCAACTCCACTTGGAATTCTTTCTACTTTGCAAGAACTTTTGTTTTATTTAATGCTCTTCTCTTTCACTTTGCAATTTTCTATGCTTTTGTTCCTTTTGCAAGTTGTTGCAATTTTTCCAACGCACTCTCTTCATTCATATTACAACACACATCACAAATCAAAAAGTTGTTCTGAAATAACTTTGAATGTGAAAAAGCTCAACGGACATTCCTTCTTGTTTTTTTGTTTAATGCAACCTGTTATTTTTTCATTTTATTTTTTTCAAGTAACCCTTTCATGATGGCCTCATTCCTATATGTCCACATGGAAGCAATTATTATCCATCAATGGCTCGGATGCATTCTAATATTTTTCATTCATCCAAATGCCATCATCACCATCTTCCTCTTCATCCTTCATCATCTCTACCATGTGTGTTGTAATTTGCTTCAATTCAATTGTATCATCATCTGATATGTCAACTAAGTCAGTTGATTTTGCTAATGAGTCATCAAAATTATCTATGGAATTAATCACCAAGTTGCCATTGTCAATCTATGGTTGTCATGGCATTGCTTCATCATCCTCATTGCCATATGTATCACTATCTTCCTGGACTCCTTCCATGGTTGATCTATGGTTTGTCATTCCTCCTAGTAAATTGGTTTTTGTACCTCATAATTTTGCACCTTAAATATAATAAGTCGGTATGGTTTTAATTTGTTAATATTTACCAACATAGGGTTAGGTTCAAAATTAATTAGTGTCACCCAATAAGATTATATTATTAGGCAACACGTACTATACCCTATATGGTCGAAATCATTTTTTAGTGAACTTTCCCAATTGTGACTTATTCCTTTTGGAAACCATAGAACAAAGTCATCAAATTTGGATTGTTTTCCTTTATTTTTCTATTGACTCTAGAAAGCCCTATTCTACTATTAAGTTCTTAACTTAACTTTAGATTTTATCTATCCTTCTACAACTTTTCTAATTCTAACACCCTACTTGTTAAAATTTTTAGCGAATTTCCTTAGATTTGGTTACTATTGATGATCGACATAATGTATTTTGTAAGCATTAAAGGATGTAACCCATAAACAAGCTGATATGGTGTATACCATGTAGCTACCTTGTATGTTGTTTTGTAAGAAAACAAGACTATGAGTAAATGCTCATTCCAATTTGTTTTATTCTCACTAACTAATTTAGTTAATAATGTTCCCAATACATTGTTAATGGACTCTACATGACCATTCCCCTATGGTAAATATATAATAGAATTGACATGTTTTAGTAAGAAATGATTTGTCAAATGTTTTATAGCATCATGTATAAAATGCACCCCTTGATGTATAACTATAGTTAGTGAACATCCAAACTTAGTAAAAATATTCATACAAGAATTTTGTTGTTACTACTACAATGTTTGTCTTTAATGCTTTAGCTTCCACACATTTGGTTGCATAATCTATGGCCACCAATACATATTTATTCTCGGTATACCTTCCTGCTTGTTTAATTGGTCCCACAAAATTCAAAAAATCATTTATCCTTGTCTATTTGCATTCAATGTTTTAAGCAACGTGTTAGTATTGCCCTTCAGCATAATCATGTGAAAGTGGTTAAGTCATTGCAATGCAAACAAGTGGTTTTGAGTTCATAACTTGGGTGAACTTCATTAAGTTTTTAAAAAACTTTTGCTGATCAGTTTGTCAGAATTAGTGAAGATAACAACTGTTCTTACATTTGTGAGACAGACTCCTTTGAGAACATGCTAATGTTTTGTAAAAAACATCTTGATACCCTAGTCAGTTCCCACAACCCATTTTAGAAAAAAAACCAGAAAATGTGATTCTCACTGGTTTGGTCCAGAGTTCGGCAGATTTTATAAATAACTTAAACACAGTGAAGAAAATGATATCATCTGCCACCCTAGACCTCAATCTTATGGGTTCTTCCTGTATATGCAGCGTTCTCCTCATTGTGCTATGATCTATGAACTTGCCCAAATTGTCAAAAGTGTTGAAAGAAAAAGTTGCTGCAGCTATTGACATTTGTTACTATGTTTCAAGTTTTGTTTTCTTCTTCTCAGCCTCTGCGAGGCATTTGTCATTTTGTGGACGAAAGTGGTAGCCTATATGATTCATGACAATGTTGTTGTAACAGTTTATTCTTCCATGGTCCAAGGATCTGACAAAGCATAAGCGCTACAGTTTTTGCTGATCAGGTGCTTTGTCGATCAGCCAACTTGTTGTCGATGGCTTCCAACGACCAAACTCCACCTTGTGAGGAATGTGGTGCGACTTTCCAGGAACCTTTGATGCCTCCGAAATAGTCACCACCTAACTAGTATGACTTGATTTGAAAAAAAACACATGAGAATACTGTTGGAGTTTCAAAGCAGTGGTTGTTTGTAATGGTGAAATTTTGCTGTTTTCTGAGTTCTTTTTTCCAGAAACAAATCTTTTTTTCATTGTAAAACATGTGTTTACTCAAAAAGAAGAAAAGGCCACTTTCGAAAAATTAAAAATTGAAGAAAACACACCGAGCCATCTGAAGCCCTACCCTTTTTTTTCTCCCACCTCTCTAGCTGCAAAGGAAAAACCCAACCTGAATGACCTGAACAATTTCACAGAAAATACTGAAGCACCAGATTTCAGTCTATTATTGTGATTGATGAGTTGAGTGTGACTCATATTAGTGAGTCATCCGGACTCTCAAAGTCCAAATGTTCTCCTTTTATGATCAACATCATTGATTGGCTCATTACAAAAACATTCAATCAAGCTTTTCAGTCCCAAAATAAATATATTGTGGTCTCCTCCTTTTATGCTGTTTATATAGGGTTACAAGAGTAGAACTGAGGCAAAGGGATATGGGATAAAGTAAGGAGCTACTGGGAACATGTTGGGGAACACATTGGGAACTGGGGAAGCCATTGAGAACTTGCTGAGAACCAAAAAAATCCAACATCTTGTACTCTCTCCCCCAAAGACTCAAAAAGAAAACTGGGCCCCTGAAGTGCATGCTGGCTCACTTCATTGTGTGCCAAGAATTTCTATGCCTACCATGGGTTCTTTACCATTGTTGGCCTAGGCTAATGGCAAGGGCATGAACTGTGGGACATGGGTATAACTTACCCTCAGATTTGTATTTGGCAATGTCCATCTGAAGCGGCATTCTGCAACATGATCTGCCAGTTGTGAGTGATGCAACTGGATCCATGCATCGTACCAAACACATGATCTGGTCCTGGGTAGCTATTCCCTGATCACTAGCTACTTACATTTTATTACCGATGTTTTGTTAGGAATGGTACAATCCATGAGCAGAGCTTACATGGAAGTGACCTCTGGTTGAATTTGTAAAAGAGCAAGTTGCTGACCAACCAGCCACCACTGAATTATGGAACACAACAGTAACGGCAGGAAAGACCATAGTAGCTCACCAATATATAGGATTGCCATAGTGGGCGGGGCGGGGTCATACCTGCATTTTTTGTGTTTGGCGAATTATTGCAAGTAGGTGATTTTATTCAACATGTACAACCATATATATAAATTCTGTAGTTCTTAGTAAAGATCTCATTGGATTTTTGTAGTGTAGTTGGATGGCACCTTAGATAGCCTGTAAATTTTCCCTCTGCAAATGGCATATGTTTAAAAGTAATGCCTACATGAGGGTGTTTCAAAAAACCTAGTGCCCATGGCTCCATCATATTACCATAGCCTAGGTTCAGTTTCCATATTGACAAGATGAATAATTATTTTTTTCAAACAATAAACTCATTTTTAAAATTGGAAATTACATATTTTTGCATCATCTACTATAATATTGTGATATGGGTAATGAAATTATTCAGAGTGGAGTGTATGATAATTATGATGATTTTCAACAAACATCATATTTTCACAAAATTTCATTTTCATTATTTTTAGGATTACTTGACGATGAAACTGACCTTAAGGTAAGGTATATGATTTTGTGTGAACCTGCCACAAAGGGCTATATACATTGAGTTGCTTGTTTCCAAGGCTTTCATTTTGCAGCTGTCACAAGCAATTTGAAGGGTGCGAAAAAGAGCCATAACATGATTTGCCCATCATGGAAATGCAAAGAAAAGAAGAATAATAGTGTGTCAACAAAACTATATAGAAACAGCACCAATGTCAATGATGGCCAAGGTGAACCAGATTCTCCCAGCGCTACTACAATACTACAGTGGTGCTGTGACAGGGTTAGTTAATGTTAAACCACCGAGCAGAGGCCCGTGGGGGGACTTGGTTCTGGCAAAGCAAGTGTGCCAGGGTGAGAGAGAGCCCCTTAAGGCTGGGAGCTATGCAGGTGCGGCTGGCTGGCTGGGCTTTCCAAAGGGTCTATCTATCTAGATACTCTCTCTGGCATTAGAAGCAGGTAGGTCTGCCAAATTGTCAGTAAGTGGCAGTAGGTAGGGGTGAAACATATTTCAGTAGGTGGCATAATAGGCTCCAGGGGCCAATTCTACCGGCTGATTCAGCCGACCCTGGGTTCCAACTATTGAAAAATGAATACAGCTAGTCTCCACTGTCATCCACACATTGATTGCAAGGTCAAGACAAAATTTTACTCCAGAATCTTATACGGATCGGAAGTCATTTTAGAGCCTCAGGGTTATAAGTATTAGTACAGAGGGTGTTGAATAGGCTTGTGTGTAGGTGTGCAGAAAAAACTGTACAGCCAATGAAACTGCTGGCTATGGTAGTCTGATTATTCTTTTTTATAAGAGAAAGTTTATCTGGAGTGAACTATCAGTTAAATGTGTAATAAGGTTTGGTACATTTTGTGAGAATTTTTGAGGATCAATGGAAATGCTAGAAAGAAAGAAAGAGAACACTTTTTTTCCAATGTTCAGCAGAATAGGGTTTTTGTGTTGTGTAGGCTTGAAGATTTTGTTTTTCAGGCCAACAGGGTTGCTGGATTTAGTGGTCTGAATTTGGTTTTTCTTAGTTATCTTAAGATGCATTTACACCTAATGTTAAGTCGGTGTTAACTGAAAATCTAGGTGGCATCTTAGGTGGTACCCAATGTTACATGGGTGTCTGTTTATCATTAAGTGAATATTAGCTTAACATTAAATCTTCCTGGTAAATAGGTTTCGATCCTAAATGGCTAGCTCGGTGTTAGGGGACTTAATACTAGAGTCCTTAACACCAAGTGTGAATGTACGTTTAGTGAACCAACAGTCAATGTGTAACTGTTATTTACAGACAAGGGTTCTAGCACAGTAGTTGTGCACTTTGTTTCCATCTAGATAGGCAGAGACAATAAAGCCTGCCATGCTCAGCAGAAAGTGATAAACTATGACTATTATCTAGCAAACTGCAATCATGGAATAATACCTCCAGACTTCAACTTTCAAATGAGTTCTGAAGCCTAATCATTTCTTGCTGCTGTTGTTTTTTGGGTTTCCAAACTTCAAGTGAGCGAGGAATCAAAACCAGTGACTTTTCCATAGCCAATTTTCATTGATTTCCATTATGTTTTCTTTGAGAGAAACATAAATAATTAATTGATTATTTTTTCCAGCAACCTATTGCCACTTATTTGAAATATTTTTAGAAGAAAGATATTGGTGTGGAATCCTGAAAAACATGCCACACTTGGCAGTGGACTCCAAAATTAACCCAAAAATAAATCCCAAAATGGACCCAAAGTTGGCCTAGCTACGACTAGAGGAGAAGTGATCAACTCAGTTATCTGTGTGCTATTCTCCTTTCATGCCTCCCTCGTCTCTGGGGTTTCTTTGGACTAGCCATGGTCGGTGTTTTTTCTGATAAAATTTGTCATTTTCTTCAGACAAGAAATTTTGGGAAATTTTGGGATTTTTTTTGTTACTGCAAATTCAACTAATTCTGCAATTATTTGTTCAATATTGCAAAGTTGAAAGCCTGGGCCATCCATGATCATTGATTTTAATTTCAACAAATTTTGTGGTTTTTTTGAATAAAACCCTGGCCCTGCTAGTACATATGTGAAACTTAAGCAAAAGCTGACATAACAATTACCATTCAAGATTTGCCCAAAATCCAAATTGTCACAGATTGTGTTCAATTTGCAAAGCTCTGGTAATCACCGAAAACATCTTCACAATAACAAAGTAAGGATTAACAATATAATTCTCCACCCCCATTGAAACTTTTCTTTAATTACTTAACCAAAATTCATAGTTAAAATTATGAAGAATTTGGCCCAGTTTTTTGAAAAAAATTCCAAAAACAATTGTCCCTTTTTCAACAATTAAATTGAATTTTTTTTGGATGTTTAAAATTTTAAAAAATGTTTGGCTAACTTTTTGGAATTTACACTAAGAATTTTTTTTCGATATCACACATTTTGAAAAATAAAACCCTGAAAATTTGAACCTCTAATTGTTCAATCCTTGTTTGATTAAAGAAAATAATCAAAGGGCGGCTTGCGAGCGGGCCCTTACTTTGCCGGCGATGGATGACCGACGGACTGGCGAGCGGGCCCCTGCTGCCGATGCTCGCTCGGGAGCATCTGTCGCCGCGTGGTCAGCACAGAGAATGAAGAACGGGTTCGACGGGAACCATCCGTGGCCGCGTGGGCTGCACAGAGAATGAAAGAACCGAACCGAATCGTCCGGAAGCATGTTTGGAGTCAGCTTTTTTTTTTGATAGCCGGGAGCGAGGGAGCGAGCAGGTCGAGGGTCGAGAGATGATGAATGGCAATTAGATTCTGATGCAGTTGTTCAAGATCATTGCCCGCAGCTTGAAAATTGTTTAACAATTCGGCCCCACAACATGCTCCTGCAGCATATCAGACTTGCACATGTAGTTTTGACGAAAGAAAATTGTTGAACCTAAGAATGGACACTTGCTGCTGATCTCCAGGTAATAGAGACACAGACACAAGCGAGAAAGAGGGAACACATTAGAGACAGTACTATAGCTCTACAGCATATCAGATTGTTGGGATTTTTCTCTCTAGAGCTGATCAGATGCTCTGCATGTGGATTGAATCTGGAGAGAAGAGTGGGAGCGATCAGCGGACTCGAAAGTACTAGAGAGCTGGCTCCCAGGAATTGGTAAGTGTCGTGCCTCCATGGGGATGTTGTATTTCTTCTTCATTTACAGCAGCTTGGAGAATTGCAGACGAGATCTCAGTCAGCTTTGAGACACGGTGCTTCCGTCCGGTGGTCTGATCATCAGTACTTCGGGCCTCTCTGTACCCTAGTGTTGGAGCTGTCCGAATCTAGGTCTTCCAGGTTTGTGTAACTGATACGTAGACGATGAAGCAGAGCTAGACTTCATGAATTTCCTTAATCAGATCCGCTGATCGCTCTATCTTTAAAGTAGTTGGTTGCTAGCTGTCGTACTACTCTAGATTTTCTAGTGTTCTGATATGAGAAGTTGGTGCAGTTTAAAGCTGCTGCTGAAGAAAGCTTGGGGGATTATGTGAAGGTCTTAAAAGATTATGTATGATTTGCCAGGTGCTTGATTGAGGACGGCCTCCAAGCAATCACCATCTCATATGCGAGTCTTCCTCTTGTTCCTGAGTCCTGACCATCCACCTGCCACGGCCAGCAGAGTTGAAATTCCATTGAAACCCTCGTATCCGGTGGAGAACGATGGGCAGTTGAAGGCTCATATAGACTATGTATGTTGATGGAAGCTAGATGGGGAAAGGTTCTGAGCTCGTCGAATTTAGGAACCATTGGTGTAGGGTGCAGAGGCCGGTGCAGAGTGCACTTGTTAAGTGTAGAGATCAGTGCGGGAGTGAGAGACTTGATCTTCTTGGGGGTTATCTGAGGAATTATTCCTTTAGCTTAGATGATCTTCATAATACTGCCGGCCTCTGTGTTGCAACATACTAGAGCGATATGTCAGCCTCGGAACGGTCTCGAATTGAGCGGTTGCTCTTCGTCCGCAACCCGGCGAGGAGTCTATGTTCATGTACCAAAGCTTGAGAAGCAGTAGGTTTTCCTAGCCTTTCCATGTGAGTTCTTCCAGGAGGCTCCGAACTAAAGGTCATCAGGTCTTCCTGGTTGACTGTTGCTCCTGATAGATTAGTCGAGTCTAGATTCTCTTCAATGATCTGTAGATCAGAACTGCAACAAATGAACATAATTCGACTAGAGTTTTCGATCTTCGGGTTCACTAGGGAGCTCGACACAGAATCGAAACGTTGGGTGATATTACACTTGCGCGTTTTGCGTTGACCTCGCACTTCTTGCGAAGTCAACAACTTTTTTGGGCGCGGCACGAGCTCGCTTGCTTGTCTTCGAGAATTCGGAAACGTCACGAATCCATCATCGGTTTCAAGTAAGAATCGGAAACTACAGGAAAACGATCATCTAGGGGAGCACCTTGTGTCCCCTAGTTCCGTGCTTTTGAAACAACAGCAGGAACACTGAAAAGTTCCCAAAATGTTGAGGTTCCTAGGTTTTGAACATGTCGTGAAAACAGCAAGAACCCACTTAGTGTACTGCTGCTGCATATCGAGCTTGATTGTAATTTGCATAACGATCTGGGCATGCCCCGAATCGCTAAGACCAATCGCGCGCTCAACCGCCTTATTAGACGAGCTCCCGGCGGAGGTACCGGCTCTTGTTCATTACACTCATCATCAAGGTAACACGTCAGCTGTAATTGTGCCGGATCAAGGCAACACATCAGTGCAGATTGTGCCGGAGCAGCAGCCAGATTCAGCTAGTGACGAGCCATCATGTGCCGGCAAGCGAATCTACATGTACGATCTACCGCCCGCATTCAACTTCGCGCTACTGGAGCATTGCAGGTATGACTTAGTCAAATGGATAGACTTCTGCCCACATATGCAGAATTACGGATTCGGCCAAGTGGTAAACTCCACAGACGCAACCTTCGCCGAAGATTGGTATGGCACAGATGCGTACATGCTGGAAGTCATCTTCCAAGCGCGCTTGCAGAAGTACAAATGCTTGACACATTCCCGGAAGGATGCCGACGCTTTCTTCATTCCGTTCTTCACAGGACTTGACGCTTTGCCATATTTGTACACGAACAAGAGCCTGACGGAGATGCAAGGACCCGAGCTCGTTCGCTGGCTGCAAGAGAACGCGACGGAGTCCTGGCAACGACACGGCGGTCACGACCACTTCCTCATCGCCGGTAGAACGGCCTGGGACTTCAGTCGCCCTTTAGAAAGTAACCGTGAGAATTGGGGTACGTCGCTTCTGGTCCTACCGGAACTTGTGAACATCACGGCGTTCACGCTGGAGAGTAGGCTATGGGCGGCTACGGATCAAGCGATTCCGTATCCTACTGGATTTCATCCGGCGACAGCCGCGAGCTTACACAGATGGACGGAGCAAGTGCGAACGGTTTCTCGTCAGTACCTATTCGCGTTCTCAGGAGCGCTCCGCCCTGCCATGACGACGAGCATTCGTAACGAGCTGTACAACCAGTGCGTAAACGCAACAACACGGTGCTCGCTTCTAGACTGCAGCAAGATCAAGTGCAGTCATAATCCAGAACCGATTTACAGCGCACTTTTACGCGCAGAATTTTGCTTGCAACCCAGAGGAGACACGGCGACGCGTCGATCGGTGTTCGATTCCATAATAGCAGGGTGCATTCCGGTATTATTTCACGAGGATACGGCGTACACACAATATTCGTGGCATTTGCCGATTACAGAGCCGGAAAAATTTTCCGTCTTCATTCCGGAAGAGGGGATAAAAAATGGGTCGATTCTAGTGGAAGAGGTGCTCAAGAGTTACTCGCAAACCCGGATCCGCCAGATGCGTGAAGAGCTGATTACGCTCATTCCCGCATCCATTTACAGACATCCAAGATCAGAAGATGCGGAACTGACTGAGAAATTCCGCGACGCTTTCGATCTTTCTGTGGATTCCATGTTGAAGAAAGTCGCATCGTTCAAGTCTCATCTATCTACCACAGGATAACTTAGAGTTACCAAAGAATTCTCTCTTTTTCTCTCTCTCTCGCTCGCCAAGAATTCTTCACTCGGCTCCAACTGTTCCTGAGAAGAAGCTCTCACTCTCTCTCTCTCTCTCCCCCAGAAAGATGAATTCCAGACACAGTTCTCCAGAAATGTGTGTGTTTAATGGGAAGCATAAATTATCATCTTGGCCCTCTTTGGAACACAAATTCTGAGCAGAATGGAATTTGGCTTCAATGGAAGCTTTAATGGATTCCAGAATGCAATTATATCACTGTAATTCTAAGGTGATCAAATTCCATTCTGCTGGAGCTTTTGCCTAAAATTCATGAGTTCCTAGCTTCAAATATGCAGTCAACTGTAAGATTCTACACAAGTTCTAAGGACAATGTAGTGATCTGTGGCAGTTCCAAATTGTAATGGACTGGCAATTTGGTCACACTATTTTTGGTAACCTACTTCTTCCCACTCTTTTAAAAGATGGGACAAGAAGGAAATTGTAGGGGTTGCTGACACTTAGTATTGAAAAAAAATTCATTGCGGCTGAAAAATCTTACAATAAAATAGAAGCTCCAGATCAAGCTGGATCAAGCTACATCCATGACAAATAATATGTATAGATGCATGAAATTATGATACCCAAAATTTTAGAGATGATCAGAGTGTAATTTTTTTTTATAATTTAGTTTACAAAAAACAATCTGGTGAGATCCAATCTGAAGATGAAAAGGGTGTTGTTGGGTGGACTTCAAATTTTGTATTATAAGCTTTGAAAGAGTTCTGAAGTAGTATTGATCAAAATTAGCATGTGTTGATAGGCAGATTGTGCACATATAAAGATTATCTCTGATTTGCTTGGGAAAACTTGGGGTAGACGAAATTTGAGTTTGATTCCATACAGATCCACAATTTAGGATTTGGAGCACAACTGGGTGCAGGCAGAGATCTTGCATATGTGAATTTGCTACTGACAGCGTAAACCTTAAAACATTCCTTTCTTTCTCTTTTTCTACGAACTCCTGAGTCACCTTGGCACCTACTACCTTCTTCTGTTGTTATTTTTCTTGACTAGTGCAAATCGTTGCAAGTTTGCCACAATTTTGGTTTCTATTTCAATTACTATTTGAGGCTGAACCACAGTGGCAGCTACCTACAATATTCATTACCACACACCAAGACAAACCTTATTCATACAACACACTACAAACAAACTGAAACAAGCTGCTCATGGTGTAAATCAGTGTTGAGAGGCTTTCAACTTTTTTTGGTCATAATTGTGGTGTCTGGTTCTGATTTTTTAAAACTTAAGAATTGAGATGGTTCTCAATTTTATTTTTTAAATTTCTTTTCATACTCTCTTCTGTTCTTTTTTTTAAAAATTTCATGCCCAATAAGTTCTCTCCCAACTAGTTCTCAACTCATTTAGATTAGTTGGTTCTATTAAACTGGTTCTTTAACTTCATTTTAAAATTTTAGGAATATGATTCTTTTTCAAATTTTCATAGGCCAAAAAATCTCAGCAAGGTTCATTAAGAGTTTATAATTTTTTTTAAAGACATGTGCTCACATTTCAAAGATGTACAAGACCAAAAAAAAAGCATTAAATTAGTCCTTTTTCAATTCATTTCCCTCAAATGAGATTGCAAATTCATCTAATTCTTGCTCTAAGTCTAATTCTGAATTTATCAATTCTACCAAATTACAAAAAAAATTACAAACTACCTTTGCATCATTTGTCAATTCTTATTGATAATTTTTTTTTCACAAAGTTTTATGATTGGAAGTCACATCCCCTCAAATTGGTCAAAATTCCAACAAGGGACCAAATTTTCTCAATTTCAATTTGAGCACTTATAACCCCTAATATTTGTCCAACTAAAACCCCAACAATTGGGAACATAGTTTCATGTTTTTCTACCATTCCAAAAAGCATTTGATAACTTTGAAATATCAGTGATTTTTATTAACAAGCACCTTTCCAATATCACAAACTCATTATATCACAAACTTAGCATCTCACGATTTAATAATGAAAATCGTGTAGAATTCATTTATTTATATTTGTATGTTTCACACATTGATATCATGCATTGAAAACACATTTGACACACATATTTATAAAAAGATGTAAAATTCATATGACATTCGTTCATTCATAGGTTCATACTTCATTCATCAACACCTTTATTTATTTGTCAAACGTGTTTTCAATGCATGATATTCATCTTTAAATTGTACAAGAATTTGAATAAACAAGCTTCATACTATTTTCATTATTAATTTGTCACATGTTAAATTTGTGATGTAATAGACTTCATAGGTTTGTACAAATTCTGTGCAAAATTTAGTTTTCAAAGGTTTGTACAAAAAGTCTATGAATTTCACGTTATGGTTAATATGAACGATATTTGTATGTATTTCAATATTTTAAATATTCAAACAAGTGAAACATTATTTTTGAATGACATACGTGAATATTCATGTAGACACAAAAATTCTATAGTTTTATACAAAGTTACATCACGCAATTGCGCAAATTTAATTAAAATGTAAATTATACATACTTGACATCAAGACATCATAAGCATAAAAGACATATCATTCATATATATAATATATTTATTTATTTTTGTGTCATTTTTACATTTGGAAGCCCACGAATTTTGCACAGACATATTGTTTTATGATTTTCATACATATTTTTTGAAATTTTGTGATATTAGAAGTTTGTGATGAGGTTCACTATTGACGGCCACCATTTCAAAAATATCCAAGTTGTTATCTTCATCATTTTTGTAGGCAAAATAACTTTTAGTTTTGGGCAATGGATGCAAATGATGTAGGACTTTAAAAGCATAAAAGAAAGCATTTCCTATCATTTTTAAAAGCTATGGTGACCCCATGTTCATGACCAATAAAAGAAAACATCAATCTTAAACTTTTAAATATAGAATCTAACATCACAGCTAACATATTATGGGCTGTTTTTTCATCATATCTTGTCAAGAAGGAAAGGAAAGAGTCAATGACCATAATGATTTCCTTCTTAATTTTCTTTGCAAAATTTTCCAACTTAGAAATCAAACTAGAATCATCATCATCAATCAAAGCATTCAATGAAGGGGATGCTTCATTTCTTCCTTAAACTTTAGGCTTACATGGGTACGACTACATTCAAAGCATCATTCAACAACCAATGACCCTTGGATTGGTTTAATATGCCAATAGTGATAACAATAAACAAAATGTCTACTATAATCTATGATATATGCCATGTGAATGGAAGGGGAACATAGCCAATGACGTTAGGACTAGTCTACTCGTTGTAACAAAAGGCAATGGCTTCTTGAAATTAAAAGGCTTTTTGAAACAAGATTGTTTTGTTTGCAAACTTGCACAATTCACATTTCTAGTTAGAAAACAACATTTTGGAATACAAATATTCAAAATAATAAAAGGACAAAAAATGTGATAAAGTAATTTGTATTTCACCTTGTGTTGAATGGTGAATTCAATTTTATGGGCTTAAAGCTTACATTAATGGAAGCTTTCATCCATTCCTATTTTCCTTGATCTTTTAAGCCATGTAATACATATTTGCAAAATTGTTTGGGCAAATATAATGGAAACATATTTCAAAGCCCTAAATATTCTTTCTTCAATAGTTGTATATTGATAGGCTTTAGAAAAGGCATGTGCAAAGCAAGTTCCTTGAAAACTTTTCATCACACCTTAAGTTTCACAACTTACTACTAACTTCAAGGCAAATGTCATGGTATTTAGATCTGTATTTTCATCCTTAACATAAACAAAAAAAATTTTGTTAAGCCATATTGTTTAAAAGGTCTTGCAAGTTTCTTGTCAATGTTGGCGTCGATGTTTCAAGTGCTTCAAACAAAGCAATTATAATGTGTTTAGACATTCGATTTTCTTCCAAGAAATTCACAATTAATGCAAAAACATCATGTGCCCTTTTGGACAAATTCACAAATAAAATCTAATCACATTATTAGCATATCATCTTCATTATAAGAAAAAAAATTCAAAACTCACAAAAATCACACAGTCTTGGGGGGCGGGAAATGTGTACCTTATGTGTAAAAGTTGTCATTAAAGTTGAAAGCACCCAATAATCGCTCCCATTATATTGCCTTAGTAGTGAGGCATTAGAGGTTACACACTCCAAATTGAGGTATAAGGTTTCGGGTGTAATCCTATTAGGGCATTACCCATTGCAATGACTCAGGCAAGCCAGTTTGAGAGGGCCTACCACCTACCCACATAAAAGAAACGCAATTTAATACTGTACCAATAAGAGGCCCCTGCATTCTGCCTTGTCTGGGGTGTTGGGTTTCACAAAATGGGATGCCCACCTATGGGTGATTAAAAATTCCCAATCGGTTTACAACTCAAGGTTCCCTGTCATCGCTATTATACCCTTCTACTATTTGTGATGATAACAAGAGATTCAATTTCCAATTGAAATCATTTCTTAAATTTCCCATTTAATTACAAATATAGTAGAAAGTCAAGAGATGATTGGCCATAGAGTTGATATTAAATGTTTGTCCAAAAACACTAACCATAGTCATCAAGTTATTGAATCTAAACGCTATCAACACCTACCATAAATTTTTGGTAGGTGTGGAACTTGTCTGCAAGAAGCTCCAATCCCCACATCTTTCTACACTGGGAAAGAATGGCTAGTGAGCCAACACCTAAGAAGTCAGACGTTAAGGGTTTAGTAATTGTGCATTTTCTGATGATGTTGTTCAAAAAGGTTTGGTGAACCTGCAATCGTAGCATTAGTATATGTCTATAGCACTCAATTTCGAGTGAAAATGATAACATTGTTAGGCCCCCAAAATTGGTGGGGGGTGTGTTCATTGTTCCAAAAGCATTGTATACGACGCATGGTGGTCTTATCTCTATGCATTTACACTCTATGAACAAACATTTCAAATCTTATGCAAGGACAACATTCATCCTATCAAGAGGAGGATAATAACTTAAGTAAGTTTGAATTATTTATTATTGTTGTTCAAATTTGAAAAATATTTGTAATAAAGCCAAATCGAATCTGGCCCAACTTGCTTTTTTTCTTTTCATTTGTGTTTTTCTCCTCGTGTCACCATCAAGAGATGTTGGTGCTTGCAAATTGCCATCACTACCTACCTATAGGCTAGGAGGTCCACACAAGCAAGCATAGAACCTTTTTCTTCATTCTCTCTATGTCTTTTTTTTCTTATGTTTATGTCTTTTTTAATTTCACTCTATCCTTCTCTTTCTCTTGTGTTTCTTTTCTTTGTTCTCTCTCTACATTTCTTTTTTCCTTGTATTCTTTTGTCTCTTCTTTCCCTCTCTACATTTTTCCTTTTGTCCTTTCTTTCTATCTTCTTTATCTTTTTTCTTTGATCCTTTCTCTTCTTTTTAGTATTATCACCAATGCCATTCAAACCCACCACAAACCTCTATCTTCGTCATTTACTCTTGTTAAGTAAAAGATTGCAAGCTTGTTAAAACATCCATAATAAGTTGTATTTTTTTCTTTTGTTGTTTAATAATTATATTTTGCTATTTTGTGATTCCTAGGTCAAACCCAAAACCTTTATACCTTAAAGATGGGCTTATTTTCAAACTAGTGGGTGCCCGTGCCCTTCGGACACTGTGAAGTCCCCCAGAACATTTTCAAAAAGATTCTAATTTTTAAAAATGTTCTATAATGAAATTAATTAAAAAAAAAAATTGGCCCCCCCCCCTCCCCTTCCCC